>BPTQ01000008.1:123302720-123807522 GCA_019973895.1 Chrysanthemum seticuspe
CCCAGATGAAGTATACGGTCGACACTAAGTTCACTATTCAGTATGGATGGGTTCTGGGTTCGGACGTGGGTTCTGAGGGATGTTCGGAAAAACATTGTGGGGGTTTAAACAAATCGCCTTCGTATGCACAATAAGCCCTCGCAATGCCTTAACCACTTAGTATTGTGTTCATTATTTCTTGCCTTATGTATGAGGCGAACTAAAGTATTTTATCAAAATTTTACGACAGAATGTTGTATTCAACTTATTTACCCATGTAGGGTAATCTAAATCACCAGGGTTACATTTTTGTAATAAAAACACATTTTTGTGAAGAAATTATGATGATGCTGGTATGTAGGCGAAGAACGGAACGGAAGTACTGTTTAGAATTTGTGGACTCTTTTATACGATTTTCCAGTCGATTTACATATATCATTATATTCGTTGTAATGATTATATGCCTTTGCTTATGGTCCAAGCTTACTATTTTAATTTAAACCTATGAACTCACCAGCTTTTAGCTGACCTTTTAGCATATTTTCTCAGGTGTTTAAGATTTGTCATGAAGGCAAGGCAAGAAGCGGATGTATGGTCGTAGTAGTATTAAAGAAGTGTTTTTACACAAAAATAATGTTTTTACATTGGGACCACTAAATCTAATGGGATGTACCCATTTATTCAACTTATGTTGTAAGACAGCATTTTAAAACTATTTTATGAAATCAAGCGGAGTATGTATTCCGTTCTTTATTACTTGTGTTATGATTCACCAATTCCGTAACGCTCCCGAATAACACGTATGCTTCCGCTAAACAAATTTGGGGGTGTTACAAAAAGGCTTGTAGGGAGTCTTGGGTGCAGGCTTGGGTCTTGGGTAGGTATGACTTATCACTTGAATCACAGCTGGCATATGAAGTAGACCCTTGATCAGAAGATTTGTCACTGTCAGAGCAAGAGACAAAATCATTAGATGAAGAATCAGGGTCTGGCAAGTCTTTTGACTTTTTGCCATAAAGATGATGTGATCCATCAAAGTCAACAGTAATGGAAAGGTCAATGGGCATATGTTCTCCTCTAATGGGTCCAGGCACAGCATGTAGTTTTCCTTCTTTGACATAATTAGCTAAACCTGCTGGTGTAGATTTACGCCCATCATGCCTAGCTTCTAATCCTACATACTTTTGAAAACCTAAACCTATTGCAGAGGTCTCAGATTGACTACTATAGATCTCTTTAGCTAGATTAAGACCAGCTTTTTGCCAATTGTTATGTCTAGCTATTTCTTCATCTAATTTTTCTTTCAACACATTGTTTTCAGACACCACATCAGCTTTCAATTTCTCAGTCCTTTTTAAGTCATTTTTAGTACATTCTAGATCACTTTCTAACACCCTAATCTTTTCATCATAAGCTATTTGATTCTTCTGAAACCAAACCTTTTGTCTTTCTAATGTTTTTAAATCCTGTTTATAAGCTTCAACTTCAACATAGCATTCATTATATTTAGGTTTCAAAATATCATATGCTTCCTTAAGTTCATTATAACGTTCACTACAACCAAACAAACAATTTTGTACATGAGAGATGCCCATCAAGGCAATTTGATCATGCCTATCTTCTGAAGTACAGCTTGCTAGCAACCCAATATTATCAGCACCAGAACTTTCATCATTCTCCTGCTCATGTAACTTCCAGTCAACATTTGCATCCATAGTGACCAGAGCAGCTGAGGATCCAACCTTTGAAGTTCCAGCATCCCTTTGATTCTGCTGATAGGAAGAGTATCTCACCTCATCACCAGCCTTCCTATCCTTGCATTCTCTGGAGAAGTGACCCATCTGATGACATGTAAAGCACTTGACCTTCTTTTTGTCAAACCTTGTTGGATCTCTTCCCTAGAAACCAAACTTCCTCCCAGCCTTACGCTCAAATCTCTTGATGTCCATAGAGAGCATGGCCACTTGCCACTTCAACTTCATCTCTTCCATATCCAGGGGATCCACCTGTTCGAAATCCTCATATGCAAGTTGCTGCTGAGGGTCATAATCAGCAAAGAAGGATCCAAGCACATCTTCCATTATACCACTAGTTTTAGATTGAGAACTTGATGGGGTGGTAGTGTAAGATGATGATGAGTAAGTTGGACTTGGAGCATGGATCATCTTTGGGGTGGAGGCCCCAACAAATGCTGTATGACTAGCAGTGGATGATGAACGGAAGGGACTTCTGACATCATACTCAAGAGCTTTAAGCTTGTTGTACAGCTCATCAAAGGTAATCATATCAAGCCCACCTTTAGTTTTGAAGGCAATGCTTACATGTAACCAGGATTGAGGTAAAGATCGCAAAAACTTGGAATTGCAATCATCATTATCTGGCTTTGCCTTAAGCTGATTCAACTGACTTAAAATCTTGTGAAACCTGTCATAGCCCTTGTGAATTCCTTCCTCTTCAGAGATTTGAAATTCTTCAAACTGTTGTCTCAGCATCGATTTTCTCATTCTCCTAGACTCCTCATTCCCTCCAAACTTGGCCTTGATTGCCAACCATATATCCTTAGCATTCTGCATGAAGTGAAAATCACTCAAATGGTCCTCAGGAATAGCTTGAAGAAGAATTGTTTTAACTTTGGTTTCTCTCTGAACTGCCAGTAATTCTTCAGCAGATTTGGGAGGAACATAAATAAGATTACCATCAGGATCTGTGGTAGTTCTCTTCAAACTGTTCCCCTTCCTTACAATCTCCCATAGATTCCAATCAATGTTGGAGATCCAATTCTGCATCTTCATCGCCCATAAATCGTATTCCTCCTTTTTGAGGTAAGGAAACTTAGCATTGCTGTTAGAGAGACTTAGTTGTTGCATATGGGTGGTGTTTTGGTTGTTGGTGACTTCGATATCATCTTCTGATCCAGGCATGGTGAATGTTGTGTTGGTTGAATGGGTGTTTAGAAAAGACTGTTCTTAGTATCGTAGAGACTCTCCCGAGGCTCTGAAACCACTTGTTGAAACGTTAGACCTTGATAGATCTTAAGCACTTGTAGATCGTTAGTATTGCTTATGTAATCACAAACAAACTAATAGAAAATCTCTACAACTTGTATTCTTTAGCGGAAATCAAACACAAGTATAAACACAGATAACTAAGAACTCGTTGATCCTCTATGGATCTTTATATTACTAAAACTTTGTTTTTCAACTCGTACATAATTCATACTATTGTGTTCCTTTTATAGACAAGGAACCCTAACTTGTTTCCTAAGAAACGTATAAACATAAAACTAAATAAGATATACATAATCACTTACTAATAAAGCTCATGCATATCCTAACTAACTATAGAATACGCGGAATAACTATCTCCGCAGAAACCATCTACACGGTTTCACTACTTCAGTAGAAACTCTTCTTCAGCAGAATCCTTACTCTTCAGCAGAATCCATTCAGCATTATCTTCAGCAGAATCTCTACTTTGCATTATCTTCAGTAGAAACTTTTCTGATACCACTTGTTGAAACGTTAGACCTTGATAGATCTTAAGCACTTGTAGATCATTAGTATTGCTTATGTAATCACAAACAAACTAATAGAAAATCTCTACAACTTGTATTCTTTAGCGGAAATCAAACACAAGTATAAACACAGATAACTAAGAACTCGTTGATCCTCTAAGGATCTTTATATTATTAAAACTTTGTTTTTCAACTCGTACATAATTCATACTATTGTGTTCCTTTTATAGACAAGGAACCCTAACTTGTTTCCTAAGAAACGTATAAACATAAAACTAAATAAGATATACATAATCACTTCCTAATAAAGCTCATGCATATCCTAACTAACTATAGAATACGCGGAATAACTATCTCCGCAGAAACCATCTACACGGTTTCACTACTTCAGTAGAAACTCTTCTTCAGCAGAATCCTTACTCTTCAGCAGAATCCATTCAGCATTATCTTCAGCAGAATCTCTAATTTGCATAATTCCCAACACAATTCAACCTACTTCGTCTTGGTCTTGGTCTAATGGAACAAACGTCGTAACTTATTTGACTCTACAAGGTATGTAAACACTAGCCTTCTTCTTTCTGAGTCTAGGATCTCTATTTCACGCACAACTCACAAACAATACGGGAATTTTCAAAACCCAAGATGAGTTTTCCACTTATAGCTTTCTTATTTTTTTTTATACACATTTTCAAAGAAAACTTACTTTCACAATGTTTTCTAAAAAGATGATACCTTCCCGTATCAATTTCACAAAAGCAATTTCTCACGTCTAGGACAAATCGCTTTTTCATTATTAATACAAAGTAAAAACCCGTTTTCATTGCATCTCATGTCTTTTGAATGCTAAAGGGGACACATAACTAATATGTGTTTTCGGGTACATTCATTTAAGCAACAATGAATTAGGAGCATTGATAACACAAAATTACGTACTCATGTACTAAATATGTGTTTTCGGGTTATCTCAATAGGATTTTTTATACTTCTAGTTTATTTTCTATTTCTTTTTAGGGGTCAAGATAACCGAAACTCCAAATAGTTTGCATATAGGCACACAGTAGGCAAAAATGTTTCCAAAAGGAAAATTTTGTGTTGCCTGAATCACCAGACCCACGGATCCCAGCTTTCATGCTGGACGGATCCTTCAAGGGAAGGATCCGTGGGATCCGTGAGACAGAAGCTGTTTTTACCTTCTATTTTTCTCACTTTGGATGAAAAATCCATATTTGTTCTATTTTTTTTGGAGTATGCTCTTTAATGCTTGTGTTCTCGTGATCACATGCCTTAAATTCATATCTAATCATTATATTTTAATCCACATTTTGGGTCAAGCATTCATTAAATTGCTTTGTTTTTCTATATATAGAACTCCCAAAATGCTTGCATAATCCATCTCATCCTCACAAACACAATACACCATGTCATCCACAAACCCTTTAGATGAATCACCTAGTACAAACAATCATCTTCATGATACCCAAACCTTTGTACTACCACCATCCAAAATACCACAATCAAACTCTAGGATATCCGCACGGATTAGTATCCGATCTTGTTGCTTAGCAAAACCAACCTCAAATGGTTCTTCCTCAACAAACAACTCACCACAAGATGCTTCCTTTATAGCACCTCCCTCATCACCAACAAGTATACCAAATTCATCACCACCTAAAGTAACTCTTTTGGAACTCCTTAAGACTCCAACAAGATCTAACTAACCTAAAGAAAAAGAAATAGTCTTTTCAACACCCCCCACATCTCCAAATACTATATTTCAAGATCTTGAAACATCACCACCATTAGCTCCCATCACATTACAAGAACATCAGGTTCTTTTCCACCACCATTTACAAACATTCCGGATGTGGATCCATATTTTCCTATTTTTCCACCACAACTTCCGCATAACTCAAATCAAAACAACCCGGAAAACTTCCGCACTCATTACCCACATCATTTACATTGTGAACATTGCCAATCCACTAGGGAAATTGCAATAGAAGTTAGGGAAGAAATGCGTTTCATACTCAACCTCATCCTTGATCGCATCATAACCATTACTCATCAAAACCTCCATCCATAACCTTATGCAAGCATGGAAGGAATCACTACTACTATTTTCTACTTTTAGTATCATTTTTCTTTTGAAGTCATTTTCAAGAACAAGTCTTGTTCTTATTTTTACATGCTTGTAAGTGGCATAAATACCACTACAATTTGTTGTTTTATTACAAGGCCTTGTTTACATACCTTGGCTCCCAATCTTGATTCTCGACAATCACAAGATTATTTAAGCATGTTACTAACCTTTCTTCTTGTAGGATTTTTATTTTTCTTCATTTGACGCCCCAAGCTAGGGGGAGCTACCGTCAAGGGGGAGTAAGAAATACGTGGACTACTTTTTCCTCCAAGGGTTAACTTTTTGTTTCGACAAAAAGGGGGAGAAGAAGTAAAACTTAGGGGCTTTCAAAACTTACATCTATTTTTAAGTTTTACTCATCATAACATTATGTTTTGTCATCAACAAAAAGGGGGAGATTGTTAATACAAATAAACCGTAAAAACGTTTATTAATATTTTGCGATCTCTTTGTGTTTTGTTGATAACAAATATAATGTTGTCTTATGTATAATTATAAGGATACATGTTATTTTTGTAAAGCATTTACATATAGCCATTTAAATACAAAAATGTAGTAATTAAGCATTTGTTGTAATAGTTTATTAGGATGGGTAAAAACCATAACCCATGGACCATAACCCATGGATCTTAACCCATACCCAAGTAGACTAGATATATTGAATCTAAAGAAAACCCATGGACCAACCCATAACCCATGACCCACAACCAAAAAACCCATGGGCAAAGAGGAGCGTTCCACGGATCCCTAGGTTTACACTAGACGGATCTCAAGTGGAAGGGATCCGTGGGATCCGGGGAACAGTGAAGAATTTTGCCTATAAATAGAGAGCCATTTCTTCATTCTAACTCACCCCTCTTCTTACTAAATCTCTCAAACACTCATTCTCTTCTAACATATAGATCACTTGATCTAGAGAGTTGTTCTTCTTTCTTTCTATTGTGATCCTCATATAGGTCCTTCTCTAAGGCGAGATCACGAGCATTCTACAAGTCATCCAAGCAAGGGGTCCTTGATTGATTTGTCACTCCACAAGATTTCTGTAGCGAAGATCTTGTATTTGATATTTCACATATTTGTTGTGTAATAGTCGTGTTGGTTTGGTCCACCGTGTTACGGACTCAGTATCTAGCTTTGTACCGGAAAAAGTGTAAGCAACGTTGTGAAGGCTTCTCCGGCAAGTGAAGGAGTTTGTTGACATAGTGCTTGAACTCTCGAGTAGATGACTCGGGGAGTGGAGTAGGGCAAGGAAGGTGTCCTTGTAGCCGAACCACTATACATCGGTTGTGTCTTTTCTTTCCCTTCGCTTTACTTTATTTACTTGCTTTATCATTAGATCTATACTTTCTCTAAATCCATAAGATCTCACATATTAACGAATCTAAAGTTTTTGAAACTAACGTAAAATCGGCAAAACTATTCAACCCCCCCTTCTAGTTTTCCACATAATCTATTTTCTGTCGGACAATTCTGTGACTCAGATTTAGAAGTGGCCTTCAGAAAACATACTTGCTTTGTTAGAGAACTTGATGGTGTGGAACTTCTCAGAGGAACTCGTGGTTCAAACCTATACACCATCTCTATCGAAGATATGATGAAATCTTCACCCATCTGCTTGCTGTCAAAGGCTTCCAAAACTTAGTCATGGCTATGGCACCGTCGTCTCAATCACTTGAACTTTGGTACCATAAACAATCTTTCCAGAAAGGACTTAGTAAGAGGATTACCCAGATTAAAGTATGAAAAAGATCATCTTTGTTCAGCTTGCCAATTGGGAAAAAGCACAAAATATGCCCATAAACCAAAACCCACAAACTCAGTAATGGAAGTTCTTCATACACTTCATATGGATCTGTGCGGACCAATGAGAGTGCAAACAATAAATGGGAATAAATACATTCTAGTAGTTGTTGATGACTACCCTCGATTTACTTGGGTAAAGTTTTTGAGGACAAAGGATGAAACTCTAGATGTCATCATCAAACTTATCAAACAGCTTCAGGTTCGACTCAACAATACTATTAGAATTGTTCGAACAGACAATGGCACAGAGTTTGTTAACAAAGACTTAATTCAGTTTTATGAAAGTGTTGGAATAAGTCATCAAAGAAGTGTTCCACGAACTCCTTAACAGAACGGTGTAGTTGAAAGACGAAATCGAACTCTTGTGGAAGCCGCAAGAACAATGCTAATTTATTCAAAGGTTCCAATGTTTCTATGGGCTAAAGCCATTGCCACTGCTTGCTACACCCAAAATCGTTCCCTTATTCACACCTTTCATGGAAAAACTCCATATGAACTTGTCCATAAATGAAAACCTGATCTATCCTACCTTCGTGTGTTTGGTGCTTTATGTTACCCAACTAATGACGGTCAAGATTTAGGTAAACTAAAATCTAAAGCGGGCATTGGAGTATTTGTAGGTTATGCACCAAACAGAAAAGGATACCGAATCTACAACAAGAGAACCCGAAATATCATGGAAACAATTCACATTACGTTCGATGAGCTGACTGGTCAAATGGCTCCAGGATAATCCAGTTTCGGACCCGCATTTCAACCTTTATCCAGTAGTCCTATCAGTTCTACTCTTGTTTCTAATCCCTCACCAGCAACTCCTTATGTACCTCCTTCAGAAGATTATTTGAAGAAATTATTTGATCCAATGTTTGATGAACACTATAAGCCAAGTGCTATTCATATGTCAGTTCCATCAACAGAGGCTGCCTCTATCCCTGTCAATGAAGTTAACCCTTCAGTTTCAATGTCATTAAGTCAAGAAGCGCCTGCTGCTGATCACTCTGTCTCATCAACAAATCATCAATCATCGAGTGTACACAATGGAAATGTTGCAGCTGTTACAGATGATGAAAACCCTTTTACTCCTCCAGAAGATGAACCCTTTGAAAACATATTTGCTCCTGAGTCATCATCAGAACCATCTTCTTCAGGAGATATCAACTCTGCTACTTCAGTTCCTCAACAACAACCACATGAACATCTTAGAAAATGGACACATGATCATCCACTAGACAACATCATTGGAAACATTTCCCGTCCGGTATCCACACGAAAACAACTTGCAACCGATGCCTTATGGTGCTTCTTCAACTCCGTACACTCTAAGATCGAACCAAAAGACGTGAAAACTGCCATGAATGAAGACAGCTGGTTCAATGTCATGCAAGAAGAAATTCATGAGTTTGATCGACTAGATGTATGGGAATTAGTACCTGCTCCAGATTGTGCTATGATTATTGCTCTAAATTGGATCTTCAAAGTGAAACTTGATGAGCATGGTGATGTTTTAAAGAACAAGGCTCGATTGGTTGCAAAAGGATACCGTCAAGAGGAGGGTATTGACTTTGAAGAATCATTTGCTCCAGTTGCTCGGATCGAGGCAATCAGAATCTTCTTGGCTAATGCGGCAAGTAAGAACATGGTAGTCTATCAGATGGATGTAAAGACGGCGTTTCTTAACGGAGATCTTAAAGAAGTCATTTACGTCAGCCAGCCTGAAGGCTTTGTGAATTCAGAGCATCCTACTCACGTCTATCATTTGAAGAAGGCTCTTTACGGTTTGAAGCAAGCTCCAAGGGCATGGTATGATATGCTATCAAAGTTTCTTCTATCTACTGGATTCAGCAAAGGAGCAGTTGATCCGACATTGTTCACCAGAAAGTCAGGCAAACATTTAATTCACGTTCAAATATATGTTGATTATATCATTTTTGCCTCGACTGACCCCAATGAATGTGACCGTTTTTCAAGTGAAATGGGTTCTAAATTTCAAATGTCAATGATGGGACAAATGTCATTTTTCTTGGGATTACAAATTTCACAAAGTCCCGGAGGCATTTTTATTAATCAAACTAAATATGTAAATGAGATTTTAAAGAAATTTGGATTTGATTCTAGTGACCCTGTTGACACTCCCATAATAGAGCGTACTAAACTGGATGAGGATCACTCAGGGATCATGGTAGACCAAACGAAATACCGTAGTATGATTGGATCCCTGATGTACCTCACAGCCAGTAGACCAGACATTTTGTTCGCTGTTTGCATGTGTGCTAGATATCAGGCTAAGCCTACCAAAAAGCACCTTGAAGCGGTTAAACGGGTCTTTCGGTATCTCCAAGGAACCATCAATATGGGACTTTGGTACCCGAAGGACACTGGTATGTCACTAACAGCCTATGCAGATGCTGATCATGCAGGATGTCAAGATACACGACGAAGTACGTCTGGAGGTGCTCAGTTTTTAGGTGATAAGCTTGTGAGCTGGTCTTCAAAGAAGCAAATGAGTACTTCTATTTCCGCTACAGAGGCTGAATACATAGCAATGTCATCTTGTTGTGCTCAAATCCTATGGATGAGATCTCAATTATCTGACTATGGCTTTGAATTCAACAAAATTCCTCTGTACTGTGATAATAAAAGTGCTATTGCTCTCTCATGCAACAACGTACAACACTCAAGAGCAAAGCACATCGACATTCGACATCATTTCATCAGGGAGCAAGTAGAAAACGGTGTGGTGGAACTCTATTTTGTGAGGACTGAATATCAGTTAGCGGACATCTTCACCAAAGCTCTTCCTAGAGAACGTTTTGAGTTTATCCTCCCACGACTTGGTCTAAAGAGTCTACAACCAGAAACACTCAAACGTCTTTAAGAGGAAAACGAGGAGTAAAGGTCTTTCTTCATCCATCTCTTGTAAATATTTATTCAAAAATCAAATAGAAAAATATAAAACTTTCAAAAAATCCATAAAAATTTGAAAAATCTTGAAAATTTTAAAAAAATAATAAATAAAAAATAAATAAAATAAAAAATTTATTGTCATTTTGTCATATTTTCTCGATTCGATAATATCTACGATCTTTGTGCTGTCATTCAAAGAATGACACGGGATTTTAGATGTTGTTCGAATGTTCTTAAAAAAAATAAATAAAAAAAAAATTTGGAAGAAAGTGAAACAATGGTTTATTGTCATTTCAGGCAATAACCCGCTTTTCAAAGAAAGAACAGAGCCATGCTTTATCTTGTTTTTCAAAAATCATGCTCTGATTCTATAAACAATTACTTACTATCTAATGAAAACTAATTGCTTTGAAAAATAACTCGGACTCTATTTTTGAAAATCATCTAGACTCAACGTTTGTCAAAAATATCTATCTCTCAATCAACAACTTATGTCATTGATTGAGGGGGAGAATGATTTCAATTAAATCAAAAGGTTATTTGTCATACAATTGTTTTCAAAATATAATCATGCATGTTTAATCAATGGAGTTTAAAGTCTCAAAATCCGATCCTTATCAGTTAAAACGTTTTTATAATCAAGTCACAATTCTCCTTAAAAGCTTTCAAAATTAATTTAAATCTACAGAGATCACAAATCTCAAATGATTTGATAATTGTGATCGAGGGAGAACTTGTGATTTAAATTGGATTTAAACTGATAATTAGGTAAATGGTTTTATAAGGATGTACAAGCTCTCCTTCCCACATGTGTCAAACGATTTCAAATTTTCCATGCACATGTTGAGGGGGAGCATCTATCTTAAACCACAAAGATTTGAAACGTGATCAATTTATTTCAATGTGCAGTCTTTTTCTAATATGTGCAAAACATCTTCAAATATCTATGCACATATTGAGGGGGAGAAACTATTTTGAAAACCACATTCTTTATATAACTACTCTTAGATGCAAGCCAACCCCTCAAAGATGAAAATTATCTCTATTACAAAATGATGCTTGATGCACATGTTGAGGGGGAGCTCTTGTTCTAAAAATATCAAAAACAATTCAGGTACAAAATGCTTTGATAATATATCACAAGTATCTGGATTGATTTTTCAAATGGTTTTCAATTGGTTCCAATGGCAGATGAACAATACCAAATAGACCGACCAATTTTACTTTATGTATGGTGATATAAGGACGATAAGGTTAGGTATTGGTTCCCATGATCCGCCAGAACCGGAGGGATCTACCCAGGGACAATCCACTAGATAGTGTAGAAGTCCTTAGGTATATTGAAAAAAAGAGAAAAATGAGATATGGGAAGAGTGCAGACTAAGACTGAGCTAGTACTGGAATAAACCCAACAAGGTTCTAGTTATGAAGTCTCGGTAAGCACTGAAGGAGTTGAAGAATGAAAAAGAATTGAATGAGAAAAGGGTGAAAATAAATAGCCCTTCAATTATTCAACCTTAAGGCAGATACCGGGTTCAAATCATATGCTACTGGTAGTTACCAAGGTAACATTGGTATTGAAGACAAGACGTCATGGACCTAGTGACGCACTGCACTTCAACTTCCCAAACCACTCAAGTTCCTCTTAAAAGGACTTGTTTCATTCTCACGGGGAACCGACATAATCTATCGACTTTCTCTTAGAGATTGTTGATATTGAAGAAGGAGACCCTCTCCCTAGTCTCCGAAATAGGATCCAAATATGCACAATTGAGTCTAGAGCCACGAGATCATCAATAAATCTCATTAGGACACTTTCAATGAAGACTCTCTGTTTCACACAATGTGGAAAGAGAGATTATATCTTATGAGTCCTACGCATTATCCTTGTGGTATTGCCAGAACATCTGAGTGATATGCAAACATATTCACAATGAAGATGGAAAGCCTTCTGGAGCCAACATCAAACAAGCTCCTGGTGGGTGGCATGTGAGATCTATCCAATAGATCAACCATGTGACAACTGAACAGAAACAATGGGGCGATTCAATCTTTTGAATCAATCCTGGTTCAGGTAATGGATTGACAGATACCTTTGAAAAACCGGTCGTTGTGCTTAAAAATTCTTTTCCTTAGCACATCGACTGTGTACTCATATTTCAAATTAAAAGGTGTTTATGATTGATAATTGATTTTCATTAAAACCTTCGTTGTATTACAAAAACAATTTCTATTGAGCAGTACACGATTGTTTTTTCAAATTTCTTCTTATCAATCAGTGAATCTAAATTTGCTGGTTCACTCACTCCGTGTTGTCTTCTTTGAGACGTTCCGGTTTGAGAACAGCTAGAACAGTTGCGAAACCCTGTCAAGGAAATTCTTCGGAATTATACCTGATCACAGGCAGTACTTGTACTGATCAACGGGGAACCGTGGGCCGTGTACCTCAATTCAACGAAAGTGATCAAAGACACTTTCGTGTGCTTTATTGCTAACTGTTGTATGCAGGTACGCCCGACGTTTGCAGCTGATCAGAATAAAGCGGTCAATCCATAGCCGCATGCTCACACAACACATTCATTTCTAAAGAAATCATGATTAGTGCATCAATGACTCTGATATTTTCACTCCATGCTTCTGCTACGCTGCTACCAATATCATGAATCAACAAAAGCTTCCGCTACTCTGATGAGAATATATCATGATCCAGAATGTGAGCATGTCGGTCCAAATGTCACAACATCACATAATACCAACACCACAATGGAAGAGTCAGAGATTTATGTTTGCTGATGATCTCAAAGCTGGCTCAAAACTCATTATCACGTGGATCAGTTAAAGACCTCCACATTGATTATCCAAACATGCAATAATGAAGAATCAATGACTACGAGCTACAGAGCAAAGAACATTAACAAGAAACCAAGAACAATCTAATTGTAATATCTGTTTGTATTCTATATATTTTTGAGGTGACCTCCCTTAAGGGGAGATTGTTAGGATTTAGTAAATCCAGTTATTAAAGAGTCGGTCACCTCAAGTATATGTAATCGTTAGAAAGCTCGTAGTCGTAGATTAGTTAATGTTTAGTAGTATTTAGTTAAGTAACACCGTGGAGGACGGACGGGTCTTTACCCAATGTATGCCTGATCCACAGCCCGTAGGTGGCGATTTATGTAAGAACTATAAATACTCTCTACCTCCCAAGGTAGAGAGTTGGAGCTTATAATAAGATTTTTCTTTCTCTCACTAAAGTTCCCAACCTCTAACTTTCTCTCTCTAAAACCTCTTTTATACGCCTCTTTGATCATTGGTTTAGTGTGTTTGTGAAATCCAATATGTTACACGAGTCCTAATCCTATAACCAATCTACGCAATACTTCACACGATCACAATAATTACACACAACACCTTTCGACCAAACAGCAAGTCAAAATTCACACAATCGCCTTACAGACCATCATCAAGTCCGAATCAACACACAACACAATTTCGAGCTTACACACAAGTCGGATCTTACACAAGAATTGAGATATAGAGAGTTTAGATTAAGGTAACAAACATAACAAATGTTAGGAAGTGAATGCCTATTCTTCAACACTTCGTTTTTTGACGAATACAAGCATTCTTCTCTTGCATTTTGAGATAGAAAGGATGCGATCACTTATAAACAAGTTACAACACGTTAATGTGATTAAAGAAGAGAGTTTAGATTGATTTGGGAAGACAGAAAGTTTTAGTGCTCAAGAGGCGAATTTTTTTGTTGGAATAATATTGTATTTATAGGCACCAGGAGGAGCGGGGAACGGTCTCTTAAACCTTGGACGATCCCGTATATATAAGGGACCGTCCACCTTTACGGAACCGTCTCATGGGACGCTCCTATTTTTGTCCTGACGTGGTGAAAAATTATCTGGTGAAAATTTAACTGATTTTGGGCGAGAAAAATAACTGTTGGAGAATTTCAAATTCAAATTTATTTTTCTTATTAAAACATTTTTATAAATACAAAAAATACTTTGTAAAAAATATTTGTCACATAAAAATATGAGGCTTAAGGAAAAATGACTTCTTTGATCACTTAACTAAGTTGGTAGATTGTTTGTTCATACCTTAAGTGATGTTGTAGTCGAAACAATTTTCTCGATTAAACACTTATCAAGTGTAGTTTTACGTACGTGTTTTTATATTTTGTGATTATAAAAAATTATAGAGATCGAAAAGTGCAAATGACGTTTTGACATAATTTGTATTAACACATTCCACTAACATATGTAGCACCTCTAAAGTGTTAAAGCAAAACAAATCATGCTAGTTTGCCTTTACCACTTTGGTGGTAATTAGTCCGACTTCTAATTTAATAACTCATAAAATATCATACATTAAGATATGGTTTAACTATCTGAATATATTCTTCAGTTAACCAAATGTCTTATTCGTTCCAAAAGAATTCAACACCGAATAAGGGTGAGGAAATCTCTATGAAAAATAAGATGTGCAACCCACTTAACTATTTTAATGTTTGCTATGAGTTATATTAGAATTAGAAATATTCTAATATTCTCATTATAACTTTATCGAATACGAAAAAGAATACTAATGAGTCTCTCTCTTTCTTATATGGAAAGTAGACTCGGTTTATCTGTTCTGTAAAATTTTCTCAATCAAACGTTAATTTGAAAGCAGAACTAGATCAATTTACTAATAAAAGACCAAACCATGTTTACAGTTTACTGTTACATTAATACATTTAAAAGAATATACAAAATTTAATTTTAGTATTTTCGATAATTAAATCTTTAAAGAAAATTAAATACACATTGGTTAATATTCATATAAACCATAGAATTTTCTTAAAACTATGATCCAAAATGAAATAGTACCATTACATCAGTTGATCTGCTAGTAATGATAGTACTCAATAAGATAAGTGTCGAAAAAAAATTGTCAAACAATTTGCAATTCCTAGATCATTATGGGACTTAATAATGGCACTAGGGACAATCTCATAGTGTCATGTAAGCATGTTCCATCCCATCTAATGCCTTGGGTTAAGGGATCTCGCCATGTAATTAAGTTGTCTAATTTAAGAAACTGTAAATTTATTTCAGCTACGTCTAATGCAACGTGGAGATTTACCTTGGGATTACAATTTAGCTACGTCTCACGTAACGTAGATGGTAACTGCAAGTGTTTCTTCAATCTTGGATTGCATAAACTTATATTGTTCAAGGGTAAGTTTTATTTGATGTGTAATTAAATATGTATGAAGAAGCATGCATACATCTTCGTATAATAAAAAACTTTTCGTTATTTATTATGGTGTATGTCTTATTTATGTCTCAATCCTGTGAACATAAATTTATGACCATCAAACCTTTAAAAATAGACGATTCAACTTTATTTAAAGAATAAAGTAAAGAGCTTTTAATCTTGACATTATTCTATCACAAGTCATCGATAACTCCATTTGACGCACAAAGAAACGGAGAAGCGGGTCAGCGCGAAGCTTATTAAAAACCTTATTCTTTAGGGATAAACCCTCCTTATATCTCTCTTATAGTTCGTCACAATGAGTGAGCCAATTTAGACTAATGAAACAAATAGTACCAATAAAATAAAAGTTGAGAACTTTATTGTTAAAACACATTATAAATTATTAACTCTTGCAAATCTCGACGCGAGGATTCATTTAGCGCATTACGACATGTAGGGGTGTCATTCGGGCTGAACCTACCCGAACCCGACCCGAGTCAATTCGGGTCGGGTCAATCGGGTTCAAAAAATATTCGGGTCAATCGGGTCAACCCGAATTGACCCGAGTTCTAAACAAGGTCGGGTTCGGGTATGTTTTTTTTAGCCTTGACTCGACCCGAACCCGACTAACCCGGATCAACAACACTTTTACAATGTAAAATACTCGGGTTGAACCCGAACCCGAATTGACTCGACCCGATTGACCCGACCTGAGTTGACCCGACCCCGAATTGACCCGACCCGAGTTCTAAACAAGGTCGGGTTCGGGTATGTTTTTTTAAGGCTTGACCCGATTTGACCCGACCAGAGTTGACCCGAACCCGACCGGGTCAACCCGAATAACACCCCTAACGACATGTAAGGCCAACCCCTTGGTGTCACATAAGATTTTGCAAGCTTAACAATTCATAATAAATCAAATTTCACTATTAATTAATCCGATTTATTTTCTCTTCTAAATACACCCTTTGCTTGTTACTTGTCCAACAATAATAAAGAAAATAAGAAAAATGACCAACTAATACAATTAACATGGGTAATTTAAATCAACTAACATGCATATTATTAACTAAGGCTCCCACTTATTTTCGATCTAATGGTATAAGTGGACCACATACATCGACGAATCGATTATGTAAGCCCCACGTTAACAATATACAATAACCACATAAGTTGATAAAATAACAATATATATGGGGTTTTCCCCAATTTAATAACTAATTAAATATTAGGTAATTAACATGTCATACAAATTTAATTACTAATAAACCCTAATTAATTAATCATATATCGCATAATTAAGCATGTATAAGCGTTTAACAATTAATGCACAAAATGTCAAGATTCATATAACCATGACAAAACATGCACGTTTTTGTCATGGATCGCATATAATCACATATTCACGTATTAACAATTAATAAACAAGGTAACAATATGTTAACAAATCACATAAAAAATTGCATGCAAACTAGGGTTTCTACAACTTTCAAAACCTAATTTTTTTTTTATTTTTAATTAAGGTCGATCGACCATTAAATAAAAATTTAGGGTTTCAAAAAATTAAAACCTAAAAAACCTAGTTAAAAATGCAAACAATCTTTCAAGATTCGATTTTTATGCGTTTAAGTAATTAATTACATCATATTAACGACTCGTGATGTCACTGTTGGAATTTAAGTATCATGACCATCATATAAATAAACATAAATCACAAAGCACACAACGGAAAGACTAAATCTAATATACATAATTAATTAACTTAAAACTAAACGCAAACATGCCTTGAGCTTCCATTGCAATTATAGTTTATAGAAAATCCCCAATTAAATCAAACGCAAGATCAAAACCCATAAACCCTAATTTTGGGCTTATAGAAATCGACTAAAGGGTTTAGTCGAATACTTCACCACCAAAAATCCAAAGTAGGATTTCTCTACAATATCGCACACACGTTGTTATAGCAATTCAATCAAAATGCTAGTTCTCGATCATGGAACAAATCAATCTCTTGTAATCAAAAACCAAAATGGAAACCTAAACCTTACTTTAGGAGGAGATCGATGGCTATAGAGGAGAAGAAAAGCTTGACTTGTTAGGTTTCAAGTTATGAGAATGATGAAGCCTAAAAGGGTTCATTATATACGTTTCTCATAGCTAGTAAAAACCATCCCTCAACCGATGTGGGATAAGTTGTTTTTTTCGTGAAATAATGAATATAATACATTATTAATATTAATTATATAAATTGAATCTTTAAATGTAACGTGTGCGATCCTATAGACTCGAGTTCGAAATCAAATATACGTTTGTAAAATATTTTCACAATCCAACAATAGGTAGATGTTCATGTTATGTTTCGAAAATTATTATGTAATTTTCTATTATGATTAGTTAACATATTACATGTAAGATCCATGTTTGATTATGTATATGGCTCATGTGATCTTATTAGTACGACCATGCTTCCACTACTTTGATCTTGAATGCGTATTATGAATATGCGGTTCTTGTTTATATCACGTAGATTATTTTTATTTTATTATTATTATTATTATTATTATTATTATTATTATTAATGTGTACATGATTTTCCATTACATTTAAATTAAAACAAAGACAATTCTTTGTTTCGATTTGTGTCTATGACCATTAACAAAAGTTAACGGCAAATATTATCGCAGATTAGCTTGTATCTAACACGGCATGTACTCTCACACAGACAAGTATATGTAACTGTTTTAAGAGTAAAAAAAAAATGTTTGAAGGGCTCACTTGTTTATTTAGTCGCACAATTAAACTTAAGATGATTTATTATGTTGAAATCAGCGTGAGAGAATATCCATCATTATTTTAAATTTATTAATCGATGTAAAAAATATGTAATAAATTGGTAATTACGATGAAAGTTAATGTTGATATGAGGATTAACCCCATAGACAAGGCGCCATTGATAACCACTCCGCAATCATATTCTTCATCCCTATTCGCTGTCACAAAACATCAATAAAACCCCCAAAATCACATCAAATTCTCAAAAATCATATCATTTCCCATCTGGGTATCTCACATAATGAGTGATATGAAAGATAAAATGAAAGGCTTCATGAAAAAATTCAACACATCTTCTTCTTCATCAGGTAAATTTAAAGGTCAAGGTAGGGTTTTAGGTTCATCTTCATCTTCATCAAATCCTTCAAATCCAGCACCTTTAGTTAATAATAACACAAACCCTGTTCGACCCATATCCCAAAAACCCGACCCAAAACCAGTTTCACCTCAAAAAAGTGACAAAAGTCAAAAGACTGAAAAGTCAACGGATGGGTTTGACCCATTTGGTGCATTGATTACTACTGGTAAAAGGAATAAGAATGGATATGATTTGAATGTGTTTGAGTGTCCTGTTTGTAGTCGAGTTTTCGGCTCGGAAGAAGAGGTGTCTGATCATGTTGAGAGATGTTTGAGTGAAAAAGCGTCGAAAACGGATATAAATGGTGATAGCGATAATGTAAGGAGTGAGTTGGAGGGTTGTGTTGGGAGTTATGTTTCTGGGAAACCTTCTGATGGGTCAATTGATATTGTGCTTAAGTTGTTGAGAAATGTAGTTAAGGAGCCTGAGAATGTTAAATTTAGGAGGATACGGTTAGGGAATCCAAAGATTAAGGAGGCGATTGCAGATGTGGCAGGTGGTTTGGATTTGTTGGAGTGTGTTGGGTTTGAGTTGAAAGAGGAGAATGGGGAGATGTGGGCGGTGATGGAGGACGCGAGTAGTGAGAAGGTTGAGTTGATTAAGCAAGCGGTTAGGTTGTTGGAACCGACGAAGGTTGAGACTGTGCAGCATAGTGTAGTGCAGGCTAAAGTGGCTGAACCGGTGGAGGTGAAGAAGGAGCCGGTGGCGGTGAAGGAAGTCGAGAGACAGGTATATTTTATTGAATTCTTACGGTTAGGTACTCTTGTTGGAATGTCGTATTTTCATGTTGCAAGTGTTTGTGTAGGCTAGTTAGGCTAACTAGACAGGTTTATAGAAAATAAAATTGTATAGAATTTGTGATCGGGTATCAAGTAGTTGTTGCATTGCCATGTGGTGAACGGATACACATTTGAATATGGAAGTGATTATGGTAACATGCTAGTAATGCGAATCTTAATTGACAGAAATATATACACGGCTAAGGGTATTAGTTTTTGTTAGTAACGCATCCATATCTAGATTTTGTTGCTTTATACCAGCTATCATTTGTCATTATGTGTTTGCCGTTTATGTCTATACACTCTGTTATGCTTTTAGTCTTATATGCATTTACCCTTATTTTTTCCGTATATGTTTGCACTTTCCTATGCTCGTATATTTTTATGTCTATAGACTCTATACACGCTTTTAATCTTATATGCCTTGGGGAAAATTGCAAATTTGGGTAACATTCTTTGCACCTTTTTTCAATTTGGGTAACCTTCTTTCAATTTCATCAATTGCAGGAAGATTATTAGCTTGTTTCTTCAATTTAATCAATATGAACATTAAAAGTATAGATTCTTTTAATTTTAACCGGATTTAAAATTTTTATTGTACAGATTAGCTTCTTTTTTTTTTTTTTTTTTTTTTTTTTTTTTTTTTTTTTCCAGCGCATTAATGCACAGGTGGCTAATTAAAATCAAATGTAAATTCCACTTGTACAAGCAACCTTTCATCTCCCTTCAAACACAATGAACAATTCATTTACAAACCTTTTAATTTTTTAACCACTTTCTTGTTGGTAGTATTGAAAATGGCAATCTTATGTGACCACATGTAATGATACTGACCTCATTTTGCAGTTCAGTGATATGATACTTTTTGACCATCATATGTGCTGTTTATTACGTCTAGTTATGAAAGTAACCTTAAGCAATCACAAGATGACATAACACATGTGTACCTCCCGATTTATGTGTATATGGTTAACTAAAGTTCACATATGACGCTTTATGTGGTGCCATTAAGATGTGAAGAATATTGAATAACAATTGCAATTTATAAGTCTAAGTCATTACAAGGAAAACAATTACCCGTTACATGTTATAGCCAAAACCGTACACATGAAACGATGAGGTGGAAAGAGAAAGATGACATGCACAACAAAATCTGTAAATTGTAATTGGGTTAAAATTAGAAGAATTCATTATTTTACCGTGCATATTGATATAATTGAAGAAACAAGGGAATAATATTCCCGCAATTGATGCAATTGAAAGAATGTTACCAAAATTGAAAAAGAGTGCAAAGAATGTCACCCAAATATGCAATATTCCCTATGCCTTAATCCTTAACAATTTTTAAGAACACCCCCCCCCCCCCCCCCCCCCCCCCCCCTTCCTCCTCTTACACTCGGGTACCCTGCTCCGGTGGTATTGGGTGTTGTTGTTGATGATGATTTGTCGTTTATACTTCGTGGGCCTCATTATATGGTGATAGTAGATGAAGATAGGATGACAGGTCTTTCTTACTTCACATGAATCCTTTAGAATATAATTTTCATTAAATAAGATAAAGAAATAGAGATTTTGATTCTCTCTGAGCAGTCTAGATTCGCTCTTGAAATGATAATATAAAGTGTTCTGGTGGTTGAACTATAGCTTGTTACACACTTGCAGTTTGGGCTTATTTTTTGAGCGGGTTACACAAACCACATTTGACATGTGCTCATGCTAAGGAAATGTCTTCCGATACAACCAATAACTATTTCACAATTCTTAATATTATGGCCAGTCGGTATGAAACTATGAACTATGACACACTTTAAGGAAAATATTAGATGCTTAGGTTTAATGTATTATATTTATCATGTTAATATTACTCTCTACCTTAAATATGCTACTTTGTGATCAGAACCTGTTTTTCTCCCTTTAATGCATCATAAGTCGTAACAGGTGTTTGTGCTTAAAAAAAATGCTCTCTACCCTGAGATGTGAACTGTATGCAACATGTTTACTTGTCAAACTCAAGACTAATAATTAAAGAATTAAAGAAACATGTTTATACACACTTCTCAATTAGTGTTGCATTTATACTTGTAAGGATTGTATAGTCTATTGCAACAGATACTAGAATATTTCCTTATTAAGAACCCAAAATCGGGGCCATGGTTGAATTTTTGTTGGATAATTTCATGGAATATCAAAAGTAAGCTGCAATAATGCAATTGCAGAACAACTTGGTTTCGACTTTTGAGAAGTCGGATTTATTTGTAGAATCATTGAACGGCCATCGATGATGAATGAATTCAAGATTGTTAGGTCTATGTGTCGCAACCAAATTCTACGCTCACTATTGATTGTAGTCAAACCAATCCCGAGATAGCTACCATAATTATGCTGCTCCTTCAATCCCATGGAAATTGTGATGTTTACACTTACTAGGCATGTAGTCCTGACTGAATCTCATACTGTTCGTTTAATATCTAAATCACCCTTCTATTATTATATTAAAGCATTGTGTTTACCCAAATCAATATTATTAATCTTTGTACTAATCATACATCTTCGATAACAGATTAGGGTATTCTTTTCTGTGTCGGAAACTGCGGCTGCAAAGATCGAACTTCCAGATTCTTTCTACAACCTCTCCATTGATGAAGTTAAAAGAGAAGCTGAAATGAGGAGAAAAAAGCTTGCAGAGTCTCAACTGTTAGTCCCAAAATCATTTAAGGAAAAACAAGCCAAGGCTGCAAGAAAAAGATACAAAAAAACTGTCATCAGAATACAATTTCCAGATGGGGTTGTGCTCCAAGCTTTTTTTAATCCTCGGGAGCCAACTACCGCCCTTTATGAGGTTAGTTTCTTATAAAAGTATCGACTTTATATACTTTTATGATAAGGCGTGCTTGGCATTGCATTTTGAAACTAATGATGTGATATAGAATAAGTAGAATCAGATAATCAACATTAACAAAACGAGCTGTAGGAGGCAGTGTTTGGATTTGTTTCTACTATTAATGTTGTCATTAGGCAAACTCTAATTCTTTGAAGAATTGCATGTAAAATGGCCATAAAATAATCGAATAGCTAGGATCATTTGTTGCAGTTACTCCTAAACTTGGTATCTGATCCGCATAATCATTTTCAAAAGACAACGCCAAACACTCCCTGATTCCAATCTGGGCCCCGTTTACACTTACAGAAGTGAAGAACAGACCCACAACATGAAAATGGAAGTATAATGACAACGTTTTTCTAAATTTACTTTTGTTCATTTTGAATTTAGTTTGTGAGCTCATCTTTGAAAGACCCCAGCTTGGAATTCGAGTTATTGCATCCTGTTCTTATCAAACGTCGTGTGATCCCAAGCTTTGGAGAGAAAGCTATAACACTTGAAGAAGAGGATTTAGTCCCATCCGCTCTAATAAAGTTTAGACCTAGAGAAACAGATTCGATCGTTTTTACAGGTCTATGCAACGAGCTTCTAGAAATCATGGAACCTTTTGTTTCTGATACAGCAGTTGCACCAAGATAACAGTTTGACTATGGAATTAATTTATGTTTACAAATTCTCACATTTGACATATACTTGTTGTCTTGAATACCATTGAAATATAAATATTGTTTGTAGGTTGTGCTTGACATTCCATCATCATTGGTTGGTATATTGCATATTTTTGTTCTTTTTGAGTTCTTGGTGCTGTCATTTAAGAGCAGAGCAAGTCATTCCTGCTTTAAGAAAAGTAAATACAATTTTGGTTCCTTTTGAGTCTAGTGTCTTGTTTGTTTGACTTGAATCTGAAGTATACTAGACTAGACAGACTTTCATATATAACTATTGCTGCAACAATCTGATGTTGAACTTTTGCTGTGATCTTTTGCTATGTCAATAAGCAAACATGTACCCAAAGTCCAGGTAAAGTATCACAACTTCATAAGCATAAATTTAAGATTAAAGTCTATCATCCATTATTATAAAACTTTAGCTAAACTTCTCATGTTTATGGAACGTGATGACCTTTTCATAGTTTTCGACACAAAACTGGAATAGACTCCGAACTATGGCTAACCTCTTTATGACAGGTAATGTGATGATAAGTAGATATGGAAATCAGATTGCATAATAAGGAGAATAAGACTACTCGTGTACGTATACAGTATTAAAAAATATACTGGTATAGAAACATCTAAAACATCCTATAAATGTCTAATTATGGTGTAATTCGCAGAAGGAAAAAGAAATTAATCTTACTGCAAAGTATGTTTTAGGTTAAAACATCAACAAAACTAAAGTTTAATAACCATTTAGCAAATTGTGGTATGTAATCCCCAGAGTGGTTTGTATGGCAGCAATAGAAAGTCGGGTGGCATGTTCAATGTCTCAACAGTTAAGTATGCGGAATGTAATCCCAGATTGGCTTGTAAAATCGTTGGTTGGCAGAGAGTAAATAGGTGTGGACCGAGAGGGTGGAGTGGTTCACGACTTCACATGATGCTGGCGTGTGAGGCTGGAGGCTAGTACTCGCACGATAAAATTGTCTCACTCCTCTTATGTAGCCTTTAAACGCCGAAAGGATAGCAGGGAGGGTGGGTGGGGTGTGTGTTGTGTGTCTTCTACGAGCGTTAAAAACGCCGACAGGCCAGCGGCGTGAAGGGGCTTAGGGGGTCCGCAAGTGATTTACAGGATTCTGGAGGCGTGTACTCACGCGACTCACTCCTTGCATGTAGCTTTCAAGTACGATTCGGATACTAGTATGATAAATGCATTTTCGAATATAACCAAAGTAAATAATAAAAAAACGATGACGAATTGGATGATTTGTGACTACAGTTGCACACCAAATCACAGTCTCGATGACTCGACTTTAAAGCTGTTTGCCTTATCTATTTGCAACTTGTGCTTATTTATGGAGGATATCCTGGACATGATTCTTTCGTGAAGGCTCTTTTCACCTATAATGTGACAACTCAAATGTGTGACCAAAAAACATAGATTTCAATGTCATAAATTCAATATCATCCCAAATAAAATTGCTAGCTAACTTAGGCTTTTAAAATCTTGTTGTATTACCTAATTTATACTCTATTTTTAAAGAATACAAGAACATAACATGCCATACACGAACATCGTCTACTAGCACCCACCGTTTTGACATTACAACTTTATTTAAAATAACTGCTAATACACATGTTATTTATTAAAAGAAGAATAATATATACCATATAAAGAATTGAGCTTTTTTTTAATGGGAATGATCTCTTTAGTGTATTGTTAAATAAAGGTCGATGCTTTCAAGATTTAAAAAATAATATGAATATTAGCTAGGTTGAAAGCAATGTGTTAACATGGGGTTATTTAATTGAATGGACCACCTACATGCATTAATCATACCATGGCCATAGATGAAACATCTAATTTGTATCTCCAAATTGACCATGATAACTTATTTCCTAAAGTTAACTTTACCATCTATAACAAATGTTAGGATGGATTGTATATACTATGAGTTCAATACATAACAATTTTTATCTAAATAACAAATCATGCAATCTTATCCATTCATTTTTTCCATCAAACAAAAAAAAAATACATTTTTCACCTTTTTTTTAAAACAACGTATCTTGTAAACGGTAAACCTTCAAGCTACGAAAAATACATTATCGCGACGAGAATTAAATTATCTTTCTATAGATATGCACTTCTATATACTTTCGACGATTTTTTTTTTCAAATTTTCCGCCCAATAAAATCACATGTGATTTCACAAGCTACATTTGATTTTTAAAGTAATAAATCACACGTGATTTTCTGAATCACATGTGATTCATCTGGGTAGAAATTTTGAAAAAAAAAATCGTCGAAAGTATATTGAAGTGCATATCTATATAAAGATAATTTAATTCTCGTCGCGACGGTATAATTAGTTTCGCGTAACAATTAACGGTTTGCAAGATATTTTAATTTTAAGAAAATAGATGAAAGTGGGTTTTTTTTATTTGATAAGAAAAATGAATGGCTGAGATCGCATGGTTTATTCTTTCATTGAACTTTTCTCATTTACTAAATACACTCTCTACTAATCAAATGTTATCTTTTTTTTACTAAAACCTCTTATCGGTTGAAATGCAAAATAAATACTTATTTTAAGACATTTCAAAATAACAATATGGACACTTATTATGAAAAGGAGCAAATAATTTTCTCTAAATGGTTCTTGAGTATGTAACCAAACATTGCTTAACTAAAGGTGGTACTTTGAAGCACCACTTTCCTTAAATCGAAGGGGTTATTGGAGGCAGAGTCCTCTTTATTCGTTTTCCATGTTATTCTTTTTAGAAAGATTTGTTTCACAAATACGAGTATGACCATTAGCTTAATTGGACCGATCATTTAACTTATTTCCTTAATTAGTAAGTGACCCGATATAATTTTGAGTTATCATATCACTATGAAAACAACCATCAAACGATCCATCTCCGACACAATTCTATTGACTACCAAGAAAAATTTCATAGTTTATGATATGTGTAACAAATAAATATTTTAGTTATCAAATGTAAAGTGTACTTTTCATTTAATACATCAACTAAATGCAAATATTCAAATAATGGCAGCTTTTAAAGGATGAAATAAGAAAACTTACTACGCACACATAATAAAAATGGAAAATGAAACGATAGCCAAAATATCATTGTAAACAGCATTTTTGGACAGAAGAACTATTTGATGTGAGGATGTGTGGGTTTTTAATTTTTAGGTGACACATATTGCTTTCACGTTCTTTACAAACTATGTATATAAACAGGATTAAATTTGATAATATCTTCTATTCCATGATTAACAAGATTCTATAAATTAATCTGTTCCCGTTTACCCTCCAAAACCAGATGTCATAACATATGATAAAATACAAAAAAAGATTCGTTCAAAATGAGTAATTAATGTATTAAAGAAATATACGATCTATCTAGAGAACAAATACAAAAATAACATAACTTTAATATTAAAAAATAAAAAATATATTTAATTGAATAAACAAATAATGGTGAGGTAGTCAACTTACAAGTTACTTCACATCAAACAATATGGCATAAAAAGCATCTATCGTGGGCACATGGTATGTGTATTTCCATGTTTTTTTTCTATGGTCCCCGATTAGATATTAAAACATATAATCCACATGTGCTTTATTTAACTCTAATTTTTAAAATTAGGTCTACACATGTTTATGCTTCCACCCCACGATTCCAAATTTAATAATTAGGAAATAAAGTATATCTCATTTATAAAATCTTTTGATTACTCATTCAAGATTCCATGGTATTAACATACTCGTATATTGGTTCATGCACCTCTTTGTAGCCTAATAATCTTTATTACACATAAAAACCAAAAAGTACAACAAACAAACCTACGGAGTAATTTATTCACTAAAAACCAAGAGATAATTTAATTTTTAACATATGATCGAAACTTTTAAACAATTGAAAACCTAAATTATGTACATAAGCAGGCCAGACTTAAGAGGGTTTTCGGAGTTCACGGGAACTCGATATATGTTTGTCGTTTTGTGTCATATAGATATATGTCTGCTAATATGTTAAAAGAATTATGTGCTTTCTTTTTTTATTTGCTTGTTTTAATTTAAATTGTATTTTTTTTTTCTTTTATACAGTAAAAATAATTATGCAACTGATGACTTTAAGTTCCGAATCTGCTTATGTAAATAAGTTTCATCTTTATATGTATCTTTGGGGATAAATTTGAAGTGTCGTTTATTCACAAAACAAAATGAAATGACAAGTTGCTTGTAGACTCGTGTTTGTAGACCTTACCAAACCTTATCTAGACACTTAGACCCCACATAAAACACGAGCTACTATTACTATTTGCAACACAATTTTGATTAAAAACCATAAATGTTAGTCGTTAAAGCATAACTCTTTCTTTTACCCACTATTCGTGGCTTTTATTTTTCTTCGTACTTGGTATGTATAAAGAATGCTCTTAGTTTTACTTTTGCATGTGTTGGTTTGTGTAGATTCCAATGTTAATGACAACCGGAGATTATTTAATTGAAAATTCAAAGTATATATAGCGTGGAAAAAACAATGCAAATTCAGACGCTTGTATTTTACGATCAAAGATTAAAAAAATAATACTGGAATGAATGAGTTGTAACGATGCTATATTTAAATAGAGTTAGATTAGATGTTGTGATATTTTAATTTTAATGTGAAATATATCAAAATGAATAAAAATATGATAAATTTTTAGAATTAGATGAATTCGACTCAAAAGGTCCATGATTAAAAAAAAAAAAAAAAAAAAAAAAAAAACTATTCTCAAAATAATAATGCTCAACCGTGCGACCTATCAACTTTAAGGTTTTTTTGACACGTGTGCCAAACAAATACAAGCTTTGGTCTTGGGATTAATGATTAGGGTGACTCGCAAAATCTTACAAATTCACAAACCTTTTTGTCTTTTTTTGCCCTAAATCGCTTGACCAACGGCTACTGACAAATGTGCGATTTGCGGCGTTGCTAAACCGAGTGCTACATACTCGATGACTTTTTTCTTGAAAAGGTAAAAGGTTTCGTTTTGTTTATACTTTTATGTATCTATTTTGTGTTTAAAAAAATAAATGTTTCAAACACGTTCACATTCACACAAACACGCACTGAAACACCCTTATTGAAATCCTCTCACATGTTCTGTAGTGGTGGTCGTTTAGTGGTTGTGTAGCGATTGCATGCGGTTGTATGCAATGGTAAATGTTTCGATATATATTGTAAGACTATATGTTTCGTCTGCTTATACTGTATGCTATTAGGATTTAGATCTAGGTATCAAATAACTATTTGTTTGTGTTTTGGAATATGTAAGGTCAGGTGTAGCATGTTTAGTATATACGCCATAAAATGTTTTCTCTCAACATAAGAATATGTCGCAGTTAGTAGTTTTAGCATGCGGGGGTGTACCCATTCTTTGTGTATCGTCATTAGTTTCTAGGATGTTTGTTATGTATGTTAGCTAGATTTTGAGGTCTTGAGCGAGGTAGGATTGGTAGACACATCCCATCGTTCGTTATAATGCACATGATTACTTGTGGAACTAACTCTGTTAGAAATGTTAGTCTTTGGTGAAGTAAACAATTAGGGTGTATAGTAGGTTTGTGCATTTATATGCAATTTTCATATATTATTCTCCTTCTAATCATGTTTCTTTGTTTATTAGTTTAGGAAAAGGGTGCATGTTATAAGTAAATTGCATTGGTTTCCGTTAATCAAAGATAGATTAGATGAAAAGCGATGTATATTGTTTAAGACAACACGTTTCGAGCGACGGTTGTATCTAACATATGTTGAGCATGAGGAATATCTCATCCATTATATGCTCAAGAAACAATGCTTTTTTCTATGATTTGCCAATCATATATTCTTCACTTTGGTCAGCCCGAGTTTTGGCTCATTAATGGATTTAGTTTTGGGTTGCTCAGTTTTCGTTTATTTATGTCTCAAACCCCCAAAATGTCGCAGCAGAAAGGTAACTGGGGCGGGACGTTCCAAAGTCAATAAAATAAAGAACGACCTCTATATGAGTCGTTTGAAAAGTTCACATTCGATTAAGTAAATGAGTTTCAACAAGACCAAGTTTTAAAGTTAGACATCACAAGTGAATACAGTTTAAAATTCACATCGAATGTCAAGGCATTGCTAAAAAATCTTCATGATGGTATAACTGCAAGATGAGACTTTATGAATGATGTTCCAATGTATGTCGGGCTAGTACGATCTATGTCTTTAGAAATACGTACTAAAAATGTCAACATAACGTTGGTGAGTTCATAGGTTTAAGTAAATGTAAATGTCAAGTGCGGACCACATTATTTTCATGTATGAACATTATAACAAATACAATGTCATAGTAAAAGTAATACTATTTCCTTAAGCTCATAACCACGCCTTAACGTGTTACGTATGCATAAATGCACATAAGTATGTATACCCATGTAGGTGTTTGCCAAGCACCCAAAGTACTCCAAATGATATGTGTCCGTTTACCCAATTGGTGCGACCAACCCGGACGGGGGTGTCAACCCAATAAATCTATTCACAATATTCATGCTTACAAGTAATTAACGGTTCATGATATATGGGGACTTAACGGCAAATGTGGTAACTTAGGAAATACGTAAATGTTTTATGCAATTGTGTCCGTATTTAAAAGTAAGAAATGTATTCTCACCCTGAGTATTTCAAAACAAGTATAAACATGTAAAAGTGAGGCTATGAAACTCACCTCAAGTAGTGGTGAATACGAGAAATGATAAGTAAGTTCAACGAACAAATATTCCTACAAGCGACCTAGATAAATAAATCGTTTTGGAAATGATACAACATGTACTATATGCATATGAGTGTTATTAAGTTTTATCACCCTTATAGTGAGGTTTTATAAAGTTACGTAAGTAAAAACGTTTAAGAAAAACTAATAAAACGTGTTTACGATTTCAAAACTTTAAAACAAAGTTTATCTGTAAAACCCTAAAAATCGTAAACGTGTTAAAAGACCGTTTTGCCCTCAGAATATAAAATTTTAAATACGTATATTACGTCAATCTCGTCAACTACGTTCTAACCTAAATAAGAAGTGAATGATTTATGCGAGTCGGTAAAACTTACTTACACTTATGCCTACTAAATAATATATATATATCACACATTACGTGTTAATTGGACTACATGATATATTTACTAGTTACAAACAATGAGATTTAAGCTAAATCAATTAAGTAAATATGGTAAATGATAAATTGATTTTTGGTCATCTAATTACACGCCTAATAGTCCCAAATCAAATCACCATTTAATCTCTTTTTGTAACCTTCACATTTGTAAATTAGGAAGATTGAATGGGTCATTAAAAACCCCCTTAATTCACGTCCATACTTAACGCCTAAAACCCTAAAATTTTGTCCAAATTACTACCCCATTTACTCCCTTCTTTATCTCCAAGTTAATCCCATAATTCTCTCATTGTATTTATCACTCCAAAAAGAAAACCTAACTCCCTTCTAACCAAAAAGGACGGCAAAGAAAATTCTCCCCATCCCATATTCGAATTCAAGGCTCAAGAAAAATCGTAGGTTACTCTCAAGGATACGGTGATCATGTTAGGTTCGAAAACGAAGCCTGGTCATGAGTCTATTGAAGCTGGTCGTGAAGTCTTGGTGTGTTTTTGTCGTGGGTTATGGTGACTTTGATCTTGTTTCTCCTTCGTGTACACTCCAAGGGTAACATGTTATATCTTATTCTTGTCTCCTTTTCTTTATCATGGTTTCTAGATTTATGTCGTGTGTGGTAGTCTCTTTTGAGGGCCTGATATACGCATGATATGCACACAAAATAAAATGATAAGAAGTGAACACATGAAATAGTAATAAACATCACATGTAATAATAAAGATGAAACACATAAAGTCATGGTTTTAATCTTGTACTTGGCGAATGGAAAAAAATGGACATATAACTCTTGATGGAATCTGTTTTGACCTTTTAAATACTTGACGCATACATGATGTTAATAGCAAGTTAAAAGAGCCATATGATATACGTGTGTGAGTCTTATAAAATTATTCGATGATAAAATTATTTAAGGGTGTTGATGGTTACATATGGGCGTATATATTTTTTTGGGTTAAGACCTCCTTAAATGTTGTAAATGATACCTGCTGTGTTGTAACCTTGGGTGATATTAAAGCCTATATACATGCATGCATGTGAATCTATATATCAAATGGCATTTGAGAGTGTGTCTCGTGTGCATGGAAAGCGTGGGACATGATTGAGAAAATTGAAAATCACAAGTTGAATATAGTTTCTTTTCTTATAAACATGCGTTGGGTGGAAGAAGGTGAGTCACACGAACTTGATTGGGTTTTAATGTTTACGTTTAGGCTTCATGTGTGATCTTGAACCGAGTCTACTAATATACGTATATAAATTGTGTTGGGTATAATTCGAAGGGTATAATAATAGAGTGTGTGTTATGTATTTTTCGAGAGTGGGCCTCGTTCGTATTCGAAAGAACCTTATTCGAGAAGCATTTATGATAACGTGCGTCATTATTTAATACGGTCAAACTTTAAAACATGATATGAAATGAAGACATATATTAAAATCCGTTTCGACACTTAGTGGTTCTTAAATAATAAAACGACCCTTATTCGTGTAGATTCGCGGAGGAAAGAGTAGTCTTTGGTCACTTGTGTATTCTGGCGGATTGCGTTACGGTTTGAGGTACAGATATTCTATCCCTTTTCAGTAGGGATTTCTCATGACTTTTCTATCCTTCGACTTTGCTTCATTCATGATATTCCATTTATGATTCCTTATGCTATGACCCTTTTGATATGATTCCAACATAATCCTTTAGTATGATTCTGTTCGCTATGATATTCGTTTGTTATGATTATGAACCTTATGATTATGAACCTTTGATTATGAACCTCTGATTATGAACCTATGTTATGGAACTCTGACATGAACCTTTGATATGAACCCTTATGATATGATTATGCTTTGACCCTTCAGTCTGATACCCGAGCCAAATATGTGTTCCTAGTCATGAAGGTAACATGACCGTGTCATTGATGCACCAATGGCATGACTCCAGTGTGTACGAGTGATGTTTCACACCGTCCCCATTATGATATGATTATGAGCTCACTATATGTATATGATTTGGCCACTATGTTTCCGGGGGGCGTATGGATGCATCCTAGATATGATATGATATGATTTGATATGATATGATTTATATGGTGAATGATGTCGTGTGCAATACGCGTCTTCACATTCCGGGAGCTAGCTACTCCATTTGTTACTGAGGTCTCCCCTCCTATTATGTATGGTATTCCGAGGTCACCCCTCCGAATACAATGGTTACTTATGATATGATATGTTCCGGGCTCGTGGTAGATTTCTGACAACCCTTACACCTTTGATATACCTATATTGTACCTTTTGTATTCCCCAACGCACCATATACTACGTTAATTGTTCATTACTCAGTACCCTTATATGACTCACTCTACTACCAAGATATATATATTCCATTTCTTTGATCTGTCACACTCTCATTCCGTTATTTCAGACTATCGTTCCATTCACGTACCGGGTTATCATATGCTATTGGATTTGATTATGTTATTCATGTTTTATGTGACTACTGATTACCCTGCTATGATAAGATTAACATATGGTTATCTAATTTACCTGTTGTCGTCTGATGATATGTGATCTCACTGTTATGTGACCTTCTGAATTGTCTGGTGACCATGCTAGTGTGTAATCGATAGTTTTTCTGTTTATTATGTGTACTTCGTTCGATTAATCTCGTGGACTATGACTATCCGTGGTATCCTTATCTGCTTGTTGTTGACCTGCCATGTTTACATTTCTGTTTATGCTACGGTTTGATTGGGTAAATGGTTCAACTTATGACGTCTGGCTTGTTAACTTGTTTAATTGCCCTGCTATGTCCCCAGTTCATTTAATTATAATGCTTATACTGTATTCCTACTTGTTACGTGTGACTGCTATGTTTTGACTGATGTTAAGTACTTCCGCTGTTATGATACTGGTTATGTTTTCAACTAAGGGTTTTGACCTGTGTGAATTGCCATGCTCACTTATTAATTAATTGCTTCCGCTTTCCTGTAGATATCTGTTTGGCTTGTATGTCTTCTGATTTCCTGAATTGATTGTATGACATATATGTTGTGTGGATGCGACGCCTGCTATGCTTGCTTATGTTTCAGTTCTTGTATGTCTAGTTTGTATGTGCTTGTTTATATGTCATCGATGCTTTGCTTTGCTTCGTTCTCCTTGTTATCTCTTCGTTTTGGATATCTGTATAATTGTGTTCTGCAGGATCCTCATTGACTCATTGTTCTCATTTTCGCTGCGACTTTGTTATCCGTTTCCTTTGTTTCATGTTGCATTTAAGATTTTATTTAGCGTTTGTTTTGTTATATATGTTCACTGGGCTTTTTAAGCTCAGCCGCATTTCTTTTCCTGCGGCAGGTTTTAGATTTGAAGATGGGCTTTGATGGGCTGAGAGTTGGATTATCTGAGTGGACCAACCCTAGTTACGTTATTATTTGGACTTATTTGAAGAGCTTTGGTTTTGAGATTTTCTTTTCATTTTGGATATTGTTTTTCCTTGTCAGTCAACTGTTCATATGATTTGATACTTCATTTTAAGGTTTTCGTTTGCAAAGATTTTAATTGTATGTTCTGATATGACACCAAAATGCGACACTTCTACCCTTGTCGGGTTGGGGTGTTACATTATCGATTTTAACCCGACTTTGAATGAGTGTATCTTCTTCGTTTCAAGCTCGTTTTTCTTCCTTAAGCTCTCTAACGTATGTGATTATGTCTAATTTCAATAATTCAATACCTCAATTCGTGAAAACATATTTTAGATATATATTTATACTCAAATACACATGAATCTACTGTCATAGTTGTTTTTTTTTAAATCCGATTTTGACGAGCCATTTCTCACTCGTTTTCTAATGAAATCAATTAGTTCAAAATCCTAGGTTGATTGTTTTTTAGTCTAATTTCCAAAAATGTACGCCCCTTGTCTTAGTTTTACATCATTTATTCCAGAAAATTAAAAATATACACGGGTATCAAACTATCAGATTTTCAGAAAACATAACTCAACTTCCATGGGCCCTATCTACTTCGTCACTTATCCTCACGACTCGATCCAACTTGATACGTTTAAGTTAAGGTCCTGTATACAAAAAGTTTAAAAGGTTCAATTTCTCAAACTACTCTTAAGGTGGTTAGAATTTTGTTTCAAATCTGGAACTCAGATTCGTGTCGGTTTTGACAACGGATTGCATATCGCTTGTTAAAAATACCAAATCACCTTAAAAAATTATGAAATTTCGACGAGGAACTACCTAAGACATATATTAAGTGTGTGCCAAAGCATTTGCCCAGGAAAATTCCTAAAGTGGTTTTCTATTAAGAAGTTGTCGACTGAAAATCAAAGACAGATTTTAGGGTTTTCTCACTTAACTTTAAATTCAATTTCAACACATGATGCATGTATTCCGACCAGAATTTAATATTTATAAGTCTCGTCTACCTAAGGTCTACCTAATGCACTAATAAGCAGTGAACCCGATCGTGCGTAGTATGGAAGGTGGTAAAGTCGAGGTCGTTCCCAAGAGCTATGTAGACGAGGATCCTATTAAGTCTAAGTGTCACTTGTTTTAACTGGTTTTAAGGTTGAAATGATTAATTAAACTAAAGACATAAAATAGATAACGAAAAGTAAATTAAGATTGTGAACAATGGTGAAAAGTGTGCTAACCCAATTAATCATTTTATCATGTAATGTTTATGTTTTCTAAATTACTTCCAATTTATTCAAGTGGGGGTTTAAGTCGCTAGGACAACATTTGGTCAATTCGTCCTAACCTATCAATAAAGGTTCCAACCCGACGTCAAAAGCCTACCCTTTGGGGAGTCGTGGGTCTTAAGCAACCTAAGCCAAGTAATTAATTACCCTACATGCAAGATTCGAAATAATGAGTTCCCGGACATTAGCATCTTAGACACTCATCCCTAACTTCTTAAGTTCATATCCGAACGGTGATCTTTTGGTCAATTCGCACAAGAGGGAAAGGTAGTCAGTTGGTCAATTCTTACCAGCCCCTTCTCTACCTACTTACTTAGGGTCAGTTGGTCAATTCTCCTATGCAACTAGATACGACCATACTTCAAACTACTGAAGCTAGAATAATTACCATCGAACTATGCATGCATACACTAGAAACAATTTATGGAAGCATGAAAGAACAAACAATACAATCAAGGAATCATAACTAGGCTAGCACCAAAGGTGCTTAACCGATCATATTAAAAGATACAATAAATTCAATGTTCAACATAATGAAAGACATGAATTAAAGTAAAAGACAGAAATGATCGCTAAACCTTATCGATATGGTGTGATTCCTCCCATGGAGATGGCTCCGTATGCTCCGTGTGATCCCCCTCTTCACGTTCTCTGCCTTTGAGTTGTGAGTGAATGATGTGAAATGCAGATTTTAGGGCTTGTATTTATAGGCCTGATCACAGTTACGACGTAACTTAAGTTGTGAGTTACGCCGTAACTTAATTATCTTCAAAACATAAGCCTCGTTAAAGTGACTACGGCGTAACATAAATAATAGTTACGCCGTAATTGCAGTTCTACCGTATCACTGATGAGAGGTACGCCGTAACTAATACGTCCTCTTAACAGAAGGTTGTTACGTCGTAATGCTTGTAAGGATGTTATGGCGTAGTTGATGGAGGCGCGAAATACTTCATGACCTAGATGATTACGGCGTAACCTTAGTTGAGAGTTACGCCGTAACTGCAGTTGAGTTGGTCTTCTGTGACAAAATACTAGCTACGGCGTAATTGAGAACATGAGTTACGCCGTAGCTTCTTCATAAATAGCATACTAACATAAAACCGTTAGGAGAATCTCCAAATCCGTGTCTTTAAGCTCTAATGCCCATATTTTACCTGGAAGTGAAATATAAATGAATACAAGCATAAATCCATATAAATGACATAAAATATGAGCATAATCGGAGGAAATTGACACTAAAAAGCATATATAGGTGATATAAAAGCAACATGAGATGATAAATAGGCATGTAAATGAAGTAGAAAATGATTAATGGATGTTTACGTGAAGTTGGTGAATGAATAGAGTACAAGAACATAAGATCACGTATGAAAACCCAAAATTAACAACTCCAAACCCTGGATTATGAAACCCTTTGAACCAAGCTTTAAACCAAAGTTATACCAAGTGAACTATGAACCAAAAATGCCCTTGTTTTCTGCCCTAGTTGTGTCGTAAGTTTGAGAGAAAGAGAGAAGAGAGTTGGTGTTTGATTTGGTGCAAATGAGAGTAGTTAGGTACTAACCCTTTTATAGATGAAGTTGTGGTAAGCCCTAAATCTCATTTCTTGGTTCAATGGGACATTTGATCTAAAAATGACATTATGTATTCTTGGTTCATGTGTGATCTGTGAGTTAGGAGACCAAGGGAGGGGGTGGGTGCTTTCTTGATATTCTAAGCTCACATGACTCACTTGTTTTAAGTTTAACATGGAATTGGTAATTTGGGATATCAAAGAAGAAAATTTGTGTTGGAGTTTCTCTTTTGGGTGGTTAGTAGGCGGCAAAGAGTGAGGCGGGGGGGGGGGGGGGGGAATAAATTTGAATTTTAATGTATTAAGTATAAGTATATGTGTTTATATAAGTATTTTTAGGAAGGGTGATGAATATGGAATGCATGCATGGAACGTGAATGCAAAAAGTACACGTTTTACGTAAAACTTGTAAAACCAAATGTGTATACTTATAAAACATGCTTGTAAAATTCATATAACACATAGTTGAAGTAGACTAAACTTAGTCTAGTGTTGCGTTACGTTTATTTTTTTTTCGATTTACGCAATTTAACCAAACGGTTATACGTCAAAGTAAATGTTTAAGCATTCATAGTAAATTGTTTTGAGTTTATGATTGAGTAAGGACCTGAAAAATACGAGTTGTCACATTATGAATGGTGATATCCATTTTTGTGATCGTGTATTTCCGTACAAAGTAGGGTACTATGTTAAAAATATAGATGTTCTATCTGTCATTGAAAATGAAGAGCTTTTTACTAAGATACATACAAAGCTACAAAAAATCATTTTCATCCCTTCCTGGCTTCATTTCTTGCAAGTAAGATACACACAAAGTCACACAAAATCATTTTAACTCATTCGCCGAAATCGTTTTCATTCCTTCTTGGCTTCAATTGTTGCTAAATTTCCAATGGGAACAAAATCGTTTTCACTTATTTGTCTGAATCAATTCTTACTTCGGAGACAATTATTATTTATTAGCAGCGGTCTTCAACCTGTAAAGCAGTTACACATCGGATATATCACTCAACTGATCAAACCGTTCAATGTTAGAAAGCAAGGTAAAATAATGATGCGCGTACGAAGCGCGTTCGGGGTCAAAGGAACTTTCTTTTCTTCGAGCAAGTTTTTCAACCACCTAGGCAGTGAACCTAATCGTTGTAGTGTAGTATTGGGTAAGACTCGGGGATTGATATCGTTCTCTAGGGGAATAGGAATGCTAGCAAGAAATGTATTACAAGAAGGTGGGGGTTGAGGATGATTATTTTTTTATCTTTTATTTGTTTTTTTAGAAAGCTAAGGTAAATATCTCGGGGCAATTGGTTTGGGGGTGGTATTTTCTACCAATTACTTCTACTATCTAATTATCTAATACTATGGGTGGCTATGTCTATTTGATGTGTGCTCGTATGATGATTAAAAATGTGTTCACCTAGAAACTATTACTCCCTAGTTATCTTTTATTGGTCGGTTGAATTGTTACACCTTATCTTAACGCGTTGTATTCCTAAGGTCGTAGGGAATGCATAGTCCCTAACTCTTTGAGGTTGTCTCTTGGGTTTAGCATACGAAATCCGCAAGCCCTTAAGCTATTTCATTCATAAGCCTCACTTTCAAAAAGCATACTCAAGCATTAAACACAACAATTGATGCCTAGTTGCATTCCTAAGCCAATTACAATTAAGATAAGAAACAACCTAACAATAATTAATAACTAGGTTTCATAGATCTAAGCAAACACATACGAAATTTAGCTAGACATGGTAAACAAGCAAGCTTACACAGAATCAATTGAAGACATAATGATAATTTGGATTAAAACACTTATCTTGATGTGTAAAATAGGGTTTGGGACTCTAAGATACTGTCCAAATCGGACTATAAACGTTTAGGGTTTTTTTTCTCCAAAAGTCTACCTCCCTAAATGCAGAAAAATCGAATTCTATATATAGATTTACAAGTGCGACGGTGTCACCTTTTGGATAGGACGCCGTCAGCTCGCCGTCATTAGGGTTTCGTCTTGGCCAAGTCATCGATGGGACGGCGTCACCTTAGAGTCGTGACACCGTCAGTCTTCAGTTGGGACGTCGTCTTGATTCTGGATCTGGGCCGTCTGAGATGAAAAGTATGAGTGACGCCCTTCTTCATCAAAGCATGATGCCGTCAGGTTATACGAACAAAAATTCCACTGAGCCGTCTGGTGCATGTTTTGATCAAGTCATTATAGAGGGACGGTGTTGACCTTTGATTGGAACGCCGTCAGGTTCAGTTTGAGCAGCTTGAGTGGCTTCGATCTTTACTTTGCCATTTTCTTCATGTATTCGCTCCTTTTCATCCAAATGTGCTTCATTCCAGCATTTTGCTTCCAAGAGACCTAAAAAGTGAAAAGGAACGAAATTAAGCAGTAACGAATATAAAAGTGGTCGATTAAGGGCTTAAATGACCCCTTAAAAGCATACGTTTTAAATCCTTATCAAATATCCCTACACTTGGTATTTGTTTGTCCTCAAGCAAGTGTGCTTTTGGCCAATCAATTTATAAGTTAGGGGGCATGAAGCATGTGTTTAGAATAATTCATAACAAGTAAAAGCACCGCAATAGTTATAACAAGCACGGAAAATATATACTAGCACCTCACAAGGGGTGTTTGGATTCTCTCATCTCTCGGGTTTATATGAAGTACAATAAATAGAAATGGAAGATAAACACTGATTACATGGCATAGTACATAGATTACCATAGGCTTGAGACTAGATCAAACCTCCACCGCTTTGGCGTAAGCACCTAGGAAAAACTATCTAAGAGGTCTTTGCAAGGGTTGTAACGTTAGGCTTACGGTAGGGAAACAAAGGGTTTTGTTGGATAGGCGATATTTAGTGGTGGCAAGTCAAAAATCTTATGTTACAAGCATGAAATGCGTGGCGTTGCTAAGCGAAGACTCGACTCACTAAACTCTAGATAACTTGAAACAAAAAAACATAAATTTAAAGATATAAACATAAAGATAGATGTAGGATAGTAGCCCGTATGTTTTTTCTTCATTTTTTCATTTTCTTTTCAACACTCTTTTTCCGATTTTTTTTTTTTTTTTTTTTTTGCTCAACCATCCTCTAAGATAGTATCAAAATATAAGGGATTTATAGGAGCATCCCTACACTTGAGTTTTTATTTCTCTAACACTAATTGACCGATTTGAAAAGAACAAAACACTTGGAGTATTTAATTACGTAGACAAAGGAAATTTGAATTTAACGTTCCTTCCCGTTACTCCATAAAATATTTCTTTTACCCACGAGTCCCAATCATCCTAAAACGGTGTACAAAAGATATGACTCGACTTAGCAACCATGCAAGTAACTAGATATTTGAACTAAGGGTTTAGTAATGATAACAATAATGCACTAAAGGTGAGTGCATACAAGGTAGGCTAAGGCGATTTGGGTGTACATTTGGGGGTGGATTGTAAACAATGCTCTTCATTGATATTCCGGAAACCGAAACATCACGAGAACCGTGAAAATGATAGGCTCTGAGGGGTTAACTAGGGTTATCGTGTACTAAAGATGAGTACATCGCAAGGGTGTGGGGTAATTACTCAACCGATGTGGAAGAAGTAATTATAATGCAGGTTTCAAACAAGGGTTATCCTAATGCCTCTTATCACTTAGTTATTCCTAACTACACAAGTGTAGTCTCACTAGCGATCTCGGAATGCATCACAAAACAAGTTCTAGAATCTATTATACTACCGGTACACTCTCTAAGCATTAAAGGTGAATTTTTTTATTCCTAAAGATCTAGGGGCGAATCTCACATTTTTGGGGTGGAAATTGAGTGGTAAACGATTTTGTGCTAGTCATATAACTCCTATCCATGAGACACTTTATTAAGACTAAAGTTTTAGCTCGTACATGTAATAAAAAGTTTTAAATTTGGTGCTAAAATTGCCCTAACAAATATTTCTCATAGTTTATTACCAATTTACCAAAGACAAGACAAATAATCAAGGATAAGAATAGTTTTTAAGTTCCCGTTTTATTCTCCCTCCCTACACTTAAACTGAACATTGTCCCCAATGTTCCCCGAAAGTATCAAAGTTATGATAAATGAAGGTAAGTAAGGAAAAGAAACTAGTACTCCCCTGATTAGCTCGGTAGGATCCATGTGAAGTTGCGGTTAAATTCTTTTCAAAGAAGAATGCATACGTGATAAGCTCCATCCAATGTTGAGTTTCTTCTTCTTGCCAAATATAACCTGCACACTTAAGAAAACAAACGAAACCTTCGCGTAAAATCGGCGGTAAAACTATATATGACACAACTACACTAGGATATAATGCTTGTGAAATGGATGTTTGCAGTTTTTCTGGAAAATTAAGACCTGATAATTTCCAAAAATTTATAAGTAGCACAGAAAACGGAAAAAAAATGATAAGTTGTTTCTGCTTAACCTGACGTCGTCAGGCTTGAATCCTGACGCCGTCAGGTTGTCATGACAAAAACTGGTTGTCACGCCCCCAATTTACCTGTTTTGCAGCGGAATGGAATTCCTGGGGATTGACTGTCATAGCATCACAATCACAGTTATATTGAACGACCTAAAGTGTCGTTTGGAAAATACATCGTTTGATTTAATAAAATAATCAGAGTTTACAAAGTTCAGGTCCCAAATGAAAATCAACTTGTACGGAAATAAGTTTGTTACAATTCAAACGATGTTTAAAGTGAGTAAAACCCAAGTGAGACGCGTCGTCACCGCGACTCTAAGATGTGTCCACATGCATGCCATGAAGTATATGCCTTAGATACCTGAGATAAAACATGCTAAAAAGTGTCAACACAAAGGTTGAGTGAGTTCATAGAGTTTGTTTTGAAATGTAAAGCCTTCCAAAATCGTTTATGCAGCAAAGGCATTGTAAATCCACCCAGTTCCAAGTTCCGCCCATACAAAACTTGCAACCTGTGTATTCACAACCCACTGCCAAAATGTATATAGTTTATGTTCAAACAAATGATTTCAAATGAATTCACAATAGTACCTAACTCGACGTAGAACGATAGCACTTAAACAATAAAACTAGACCTAATGTATCAGTAGTCAACTGATTTAGAACGTTATACGACGTAGAACCATAGCACATAATCAGTAGCACCTAACTCAATGTATCAGTAGTCAACTGATTTAGAACGTTATACGACGTAGAACCGTAGCACGCAAACAAGAACAATTGATATAGTATAACCTTTGATTTAGAAACAATGGTAATCATGGTAGCATTTAGCCTTAAAAATCTAAAGTACTTATGAAAAATAGTTAAGCATGTATCTCCCCCAAAACAGTACAAAACAATTGAAAGTGGGGCTATGAAAACTCACTTGATAAACTGGTGTGATGACAAGAGTGAGTACACTGAGGTATAATGTGATGCTTTAACCGGGACCTATAACGAATGATGTGATATGTCATGAGTTGCAATGTAATGTTATGCATGCATTTCGTATGTTATTTATACCATTTGCGGGTTTTGAAAAATAATACTTATCGTCGAAAAATATTCTTTTGACGTCTTGACCATTCAAAAATCACTTTACAAATATTTACGTCAAAATGTCATCCTACAATGGTTTTATAATGATTTATGGTGAAATTTTCACTTTTCGTCGTAAAACAATGTCGTCGGAATTTTTATAAAAGTAACAAAAATGGCTTTGGAAAACTAGTCGTAAAATGGTGTACGTCGCACGTTAGAGAACGAACTCGACGGTTTTGGAAAGTTTGTATCGAAATCTAGAAGTTTCAGTTCAGGAGTTTTCGTCCAAAAGGTCTCGAACATAAAGATAATAAGGGTTAAAGATAGTGATTTTGGCTAATTGTTAAGTAAAAAGTGAGTTTCGGCCAAGTTTAAACATCCGTAATTAATTTACTATAACTCCGCTATACAAACGGCTTGTCGTTTTGAAAAATATACTCGGTGATCTTGATTTTACTAGAAGACAATTCGTTTCAAAAAGTTTCACATCATGGTTAAAAACAGCCTCAAACATGGTCGTTACAGCTAATGTAACACTTGTATCGTAGAAATAATATAGTTTTTCAGAAAATAATAGTTACGGAAATTTTATAAAAACGTGCATATCTTTGTCGTTTCAAATCCGTTTTCTACGTATAATATGTCCTTAGCTTCGTATCAAAGTAAACTAATATATTTTTGATAAGTCGAAATAATTTGTGAAGCTTAAGGCTCGTTTTTGACCCGAACAAATTAAAAACAGCATGCTGAAATTTCTGAAAAGTATATTTTTCGTCGTCAAACTTGTAAAATCCATAACTTCTTCGTTATAACTCCGTTTTAATCCGTTCAAGCGGCCACGGATTCGTTTTAAGGTATATTTTCTAAATATCAAGACCAAAAAGTCGTGCCTACAGTCGGTTTTTCCAGAAAATCGAAACAAGGACAGAACATAATATATACTTATCGAAAATAGTTTTTCTCGGACAAAACCTATTCTAATCCCTTCAAATCAACTCCAAAGCTAATCTAATCCTACCATACACCTTCTTAGGGTGTCATGGGTTCCTAATCACCATCAAGACCAATGAATACCAAGGGGATAATTATAGGATGACAATATATATATAAAACTCCAAAAATCAAGCAAAAATGGTATAAATCACATATGTCTTGCATGTTTGCTCCAAAAATGAAAAGATTCATATGAAATAAAAAGGAAACATGAAAAATGAAAGAAACATGCTTACAAGTGAATATGATGAGGTGCAAGTAACAAGGTTAAACCTAAACACTCTTGGTTTTTATTTCAAAACCTTATAAAGAGTATTAACTAGATTGATAAAATACTTGGACTTGAAAATTTTTGATCCCTTTTGAGCTCTTGAAGTGGCCGGTTATGGAGGAAACAAAAGAGAGAAAAGAAACTTTGCTAACACTTGGTGAAGTATGAAATGAATGAGAAAAATAATAGAAGTAGACTTATTTGTAAGTGTGAAACATATAATTAATGAACCATGCATCAATAAATGACCACCCTCCCCCTTGGTCGGCCAAGGGGGGAGGGATATAGATATTTATATATATATATATATATTTTTTTTTATAAACTTATGTACTTGCATATATATTGTGTAATATTTAGTAAAATGTATAAGTAAAGGTGTAGATAAATGTAACTTGTAAAGTAAATGGTAATTTTTGGTACAAGTAAGTTTTTTTTAATAGATCAAAATAGAATGTAATGATATAATAAAAATTGTAAAAATACATTCCTTGTGAAATTTGGGTGATAAAATAATTATCGTATAATTTTTTAAGAAAAACGTCGTAATAAAATAACTTTAACGATTTATGTACCAAATAAATTTAAAACACTAGGAAGACTCAAAATATAGTTTTTATAAACTAATGTAAGTTTAAAAATATGTCGGGATCATTTTTGAAAGTAACGGATTAAATATACAAAATAATAACTCACGCGATACAAGTGAAATGCAATGTCGTGAATGAATTAATGTGATGCAAATGATGTGAATGAGATGTAGACTAATCTTAGTCCATATGAAATGTACGTGATGATATGATCATGAATTCGCCGCTAAACCTTTAAGGTTACGCGAATTTGGAACAAGTAAACCAAGTTTACGATAAATGTTGAAATAGTGAGGCATAAATTGTGTCGAGAAATGACCTGAAATTGCGAGTTGTCACATTCGCCCATCCAAAAAGGAATTCAGTCCCTGAATTCAGTTCGTGTTGGTCTATCGAATTTTTGAGTTTATGATAAATAACGAGGAGAAAAGACATGGAGAAGTGTCGTTACGGTTGTCGGTGATCGAGAGCGTACAAAACATCGTAGTACAGAAAATATCGGATAAATCTCTTATAAGTAACACTTTGAATTGGAACATGTGAAAATTTTGCTTGCACTAAGATTTATAATTAACTGCTCCCAACATAACATGATCCCTCCAGAATTAGACATAGTTAGCTAGGCTATGTATAATTAAGGAACGATGATGTGACGTTCGGTTTAGTTGTTATAACTCTCGATGCTTACAAGGATTTAAACCGTGTCGTTAAAATGGTCGATAAAGTAAAAAGAAGTAAAATTCTCGTAAATAATAACAAATCAGAAAGAAAATAAGTACGATAGATGAGAATATTTTACAACGAGTGGTTTATCAAAAGTAGTACATCTTTAAGTTATAAATTTTCGAATACGATGAAAGACATAAACTTAGTACGACATAGGACATAAGGAGAAATAAGACTGTTAGTTTCCGAACTTCTTCAGTCTTCCGCGTTGTTGTGACCATGACGAGCTTCTCCTCCTCCTAACATGTATGCATTCCCATGAGCACCTTCAACTGGTTGACCTTGGTTTTGAGGACATTGATTCCGATAGTGTCCTTGCTCCCCACATCCGAAGCATGTGACTACGGCTTTACCCTTACAGTCCTTAGCAAGGTGTCCTACTTTGTGACAACTAAAACATATACCACATGGACCATTATGATGTAGTGTGCATTGGTGGCATCGCGGTAAGTTTCCTGCATAAGCTCTTCCCTTTGTTGGTGCAGCAACATAGACCCTGGCGACTTCTTGTCTTCTATTCTGTTGTTGATGATGGTTAGTGTTACGGTTTTGGTCGTTGTTATTATAACCTCCTTGGTCATTTTCCCATTTTCTTTTGTTGTTGTTGATTTGGTTATCGTCGTTGTAGTTGTTGTTTTGGTTATTGTTGTAGTTGGTGTGGTTGTTGGTATTGTTGTTACAGTTGGTGTTGGTGGTGTTGCCCCTCTTTACTACTTGTGCCATAAGCTTTTGAGACAATCGAATAGATTCCTCAATCGTTTGCGGGTCAGAAGAAGTCACGTCACCTTGAATAATTTCGGGAAGTCCTTCAATGAAAGCCTCCAGTAGCTTCTCATTATCCGAAACCATAGATGGGCATAACACGGCCAATTCTTGGAACCTTCGAATATAAGTATCAATGTCGTACCCAATAGTTTCCAACTCATAGAATTCGGTCTCCAACTTCTTCACCTCCGTACGCGGACAAAACTTCTTAGTTACCAAACCCTTGAATTGCTCCCAAGTAAGCTTGAAAGCATTCTCCATTCCCATCGGTTGAGCATATGAGTTCCACCACGACAATGCTCCATCGAGTAGTGTACTTGTAGCAAACTTGACCTTACTATCATCAGGGCAATTACACAGCAAAAACACGGACTCCAATTTCTCGAACCATCGCACCATGGCAGTAGCTCCTTCAGTCCCTTTAAACTTGGTGGGATCTCCACTTTTGAAATCCTTGTAAGAACAGCTCTTAACTCCGGATCCTCCTGCATTTCCAGTAGCAGTAGCAAGCCTTGCGGCTTCAGCAGCAGCCACCGTTTCCCTTTCAATCCTTAATGCCTCTGCTACACTATTCCTTACCAACTTTTGAATAGCCGCTTGGGTCATTACAGGTGTGGCTTTCTTCGGCGCCATATCTTCTTCAAAATAAAAGGAAAGGTGAGATGTAACAAAGTCCTATGTTAATAATAAGCGCTCTAAAGAGATGTGATAAGGGATGATAAGTTTGAGGTTATTTTTCAAAATGATCGACGTTTTCCCCAAAAGATGGGTTATGAGATGTTGTAAGTGCTTCAAATGTATAATGGTTTAGTGACTTAATGTGTGAATAATGTGTAACTCGACATGTTAGTGGTGAAACAAAGGAGTGAGAGTGACTTCGCCCTACTTAAAGGTTTATCTCGGCATTCGACGTTATCGGTGATGAGTCAATTGATGTGCAAATTGTGATAGGGAATGACAAGGAATTCTCGACATTAGAGTATGAGGAAAAGATAATGGGATGGGTATTTAAGGGCATCCATGTGACAATCGTTTTGAAATAAAAGTAAATAACTCGAAAAATGTACGTATAAATCGCACGCAAAGTGTACATGCACTTATGATGAAATGATGAGATGCAATGATGATGTAGTTATAGTCTAGGGTCAATGATGCAACCTAGTTCTCTATAACCGAAGCTCTGATGCCAATCTGTCACACCCCCAATTTACCTGTTTTGCAGCGGAATGGAATTCCTGGGGATTGACTGTCATAGCATCACAATCACAGTTATATTGAACGACCTAAAGTGTCGTTTGGAAAATACATCGTTTGATTTAATAAAATAATCAGAGTTTACAAAGTTCAGGACCCAAATGAAAATCAACTTGTACGGAAATAAGTTTGTTACAATTCAAACGATGTTTAAAGTGAGTAAAACCCAAGTGAGACGCGTCGTCACCGCGACTCTAAGATGTGTCCACATGCATGCCATGAAGTATATGCCTTAGATACCTGAGATAAAACATGCTAAAAAGTGTCAACACAAAGGTTGAGTGAGTTCATAGAGTTTGTTTTGAAATGTAAAGCCTTCCAAAATCGTTTATGCAGCAAAGGCATTGTAAATCCACCCAGTTCCAAGTTCCGCCCATACAAAACTTGCAACCTGTGTATTCACAACCCACTGCCAAAATGTATATAGTTTATGTTCAAACAAATGATTTCAAATGAATTCACAATAGTACCTAACTCGACGTAGAACGATAGCACTTAAACAATAAAACTAGACCTAATGTATCAGTAGTCAACTGATTTAGAACGTTATATGACGTAGAACCATAGCACATAATCAGTAGCACCTAACTCAATGTATCCGTAGTCAACTGATTTAGAACGTTATACGACGTAGAACCGTAGCACGCAAACAAGAACAATTGATATAGTATAACCTTCGATTTAGAAACAATGGTAATCATGGTAGCATTTAGCCTTAAAAATCTAAAGTACTTATGAAAAATAGTTAAGCATGTATCTCCCCCAAAACAGTACAAAACAATTGAAAGTGGGGCTATGAAAACTCACTTGATAAACTGGTGTGATGACAAGAGTGAGTACACTGAGGTATAATGTGATGCTTTAACCGGGACCTATAACGAATGATGTGATATGTCATGAGTTGCAATGTAATGTTATGCATGCATTTCGTATGTTATTTATACCATTTGCAGGTTTTGAAAAATAATACTTATCGTCGAAAAATATTCTTTTGACGTCTTGACCATTCAAAAATCACTTTACAAGTATTTACGTCAAAATGTCATCCTACAATGGTTTTATAATGATTTATGGTGAAATTTTCACTTTTCGTCGTAAAACAATGTCGTCGGAATTTTTATAAAAGTAACAAAAATGGCTTTGGAAAACTAGTCGTAAAATGGTGTACGTCGCACGTTAGAGAACGAACTCGACGGTTTTGGAAAGTTTGTATCGAAATCTAGAAGTTTCAGTTCAGGAGTTTTCATCCAAAAGGTCTCGAACATAAAGATAATAAGGGTTAAAGATAGTGATTTTGGCTAATTGTTAAGTAAAAAGTGAGTTTCGGCCAAGTTTAAACATCCGTAATTAATTTACTATAACTCCGCTATACAAACGGCTTGTCGTTTTGAAAAATATACTCGGTGATCTTGATTTTACTAGAAGACAATTCGTTTCAAAAAGTTTCACATCATGGTTAAAAACAGCCTCAAACATGGTCGTTACAGCTAATGTAACACTTGTATCGTAGAAATAATATAGTTTTTCAGAAAATAATAGTTACGGAAATTTTATAAAAACGTGCATATCTTTGTCGTTTCAAATCCGTTTTCTACGTATAATATGTCCTTAGCTTCGTATCAAAGTAAACTAATATATTTTTGATAAGTCGAAATAATTTGTGAAGCTTAAGGCTCGTTTTTGACCTGAACAAATTAAAAACAGCATGCTGAAATTTCTGAAAAGTATATTTTTCGTCGTCAAACTTGTAAAATCCATAACTTCTTCGTTATAACTCCGTTTTAATCCGTTCAAGCGGCCACGGATTCGTTTTAAGGTATATTTTCTAAATATCAAGACCAAAAAGTCGTGCCTACAGTCGGTTTTTCCAGAAAATCGAAACAAGGACAGAACATAATATATACTTATCGAAAATAGTTTTTCTCGGACAAAACCTATTCTAATCCCTTCAAATCAACTCCAAAGCTAATCTAATCCTACCATACACCTTCTTAGGGTGTCATGGGTTCCTAATCACCATCAAGACCAATGAATACCAAGGGGATAATTATAGGATGACAATATATATATAAAACTCCAAAAATCAAGCAAAAATGGTATAAATCACATATGTCTTGCATGTTTGCTCCAAAAATGAAAAGATTCATATGAAATAAAAAGGAAACATGAAAAATGAAAGAAACATGCTTACAAGTGAATATGATGAGGTGCAAGTAACAAGGTTAAACCTAAACACTCTTGGTTTTTATTTCAAAACCTTATAAAGAGTATTAACTAGATTGATAAAATACTTGGACTTGAAAATTTTTGATCCCTTTTGAGCTCTTGAAGTGGCCGGTTATGGAGGAAACAAAAGAGAGAAAAGAAACTTTGCTAAGACTTGGTGAAGTATGAAATGAATGAGAAAAATAATAGAAGTAGACTTATTTGTAAGTGTGAAACATATAATTAATGAACCATGCATCAATAAATGACCACCCTCCCCCTTGGTCGGCCAAGGGGGAGGGATATAGATATTTATATATATATTTTTTTTTTATAAACTTATGTACTTGCATATATATTGTGTAATATTTAGTAAAATGTATAAGTAAAGGTGTAGATAAATGTAACTTGTAAAGTAAATGGTAATTTTTGGTACAAGTAAGTTTTTTTTAATAGATCAAAATAGAATGTAATGATATAATAAAAATTGTAAAAATACATTCCTTGTGAAATTTGGGTGATAAAATAATTATCGTATAATTTTTTAAGAAAAACGTCGTAATAAAATAACTTTAACGATTTATGTACCAAATAAATTTAAAACACTAGGAAGACTCAAAATATAGTTTTTATAAACTAATGTAAGTTTAAAAATATGTCGGGATCATTTTTGAAAGTAACGGATTAAATATACAAAATAATAACTCACGCGATACAAGTGAAATGCAATGTCGTGAATGAATTAATGTGATGCAAATGATGTGAATGAGATGTAGACTAATCTTAGTTCATATGAAATGTACGTGATGATATGATCATGAATTCGCCGCTAAACCTTTAAGGTTACGCGAATTTGGAACAAGTAAACCAAGTTTACGATAAATGTTGAAATAGTGAGGCATAAATTGTGTCGAGAAATGACCTGAAATTGCGAGTTGTCACACCACCCTAGGAACAATAAGTTTGTGTTGAATAAGACGAATCGTGTTGATTCTAGTATTAGCTATAGGCATACTGTAATTAACTCGAATTCTGCTACTACTTGCAAAATATGTAATGAATGCTTGATTTATGGTATTAATCATGAATGTGTTGTGAATGATTTGAGTAATGCTGTCAAATCTCCGGTAAAAAATATTAACACTAGAAAACATGATAAGAAGGTCAAAAAACCAAGGTGGAAGAGGGCTAGAAAACATTGGAAACCAACAGGAAGAAAATTTAGTAATGTAGGCTATCATTGGATACCTACTGGCCGTAAATTAAATCTTAAAGAGTTGTGCCCTAAATTATCTCGATCAATTCCCATTAGGAAATGGATGCCTACTGGTAGAACTATACCCTTAAGAAGTGAACATACTTTCAATAGATCTACTGTTACTACTAGCCCGACATCTACCTCTAATGATATTGTTTCTACTTCTGATGTGGGTGCTCCAATCACATTTACTAACCAAGTGGCAGCCTCTAACCCAGTCAACGTAGATAATCCTTCAGTTTCTGTGTCACTAAGTTAAGAAGTGCCTACTGCAGATCACTCATCGTCATCATCAAATCCTTAATCCTCGAGTGTACATCATGGAAATGATTCTGGAAACTATGATGGAGATAACCCCTTTGTCACTCCAGAAGATGCACCGTTTGAAAACATTTTTGCCCCTGATCCATCATCTGAGCCATCCTCATCAGGGGACCCCAACTCTGCTACTTCAGTTCCTCAACCAACACCACACAAGCATTTCAGAAAATGGACACACGATCATCCATTGGACAATATCATTGGGAATCCCTCTCGTCCGGTATCCACACGTAAACAACTTGCAACAGATGCCTTATGGTGCTTCTTCAATTCCAAATTATCAAAGGTCGAACAGAAAGACGTTAAAACCGCAATGTTTGAAGACAGCTGGTTCAATGCATTGCAAGAAGAAATTCATGAGTTTGATCGTCTTGATGTTTGGGAATTGGTACCTGCTCCTGACTGTGCTATGATCATTGCTCTCAAGTGGATCTTCAAAGTAAAACTTGATGAGAATGGTGATGTACTGAAAAACAAGGCAAGACTTGTTGCAAAAGGATATCGTCAAGAAGAGGGTATTGACTTTGAGGAATCATTTGCTCCAGTTGCACGTATCGAGGCAATCAGAATCTTCTTGGCTAATGCTGCTAGCAAGAACATGGTGGTATATCAAATGGATGTAAAGACTGCCTTTCTTAATGGAGATCTGAAAGAAATCGTTTATGTCAGTCAGCCTGAAGGCTTTGTGGATCCAGAACGTCCTGCTCATGTCTATCGCTTGAAGAAGGCTCTTTATGGCTTAAAACAAGCTCCAAGGTCATGGTATGACACACTGTCAAAGTTTCTCTTAACCAACGGATTCAGCAAAGGAGCAGTTGATCCCACTTTGTTCACCAAAAAGTCAGGCAGACATTTAAATCATGTTCAAATCTATGTTGATGATATTATCTTGGCCTCGACCGACCCTAATGAATGTGACCGTTTTTCAAAAGAAATAGGATCCGAATTTCAAATGTCTAGGGTGAGACAAATGTCATTTTTCTTGGGATTACAAATTTCACAAAGTACCGGAGGCATTTTTATTAATCAATCTAAATATGCAAATGAAATTTTAAAGAAATTTGGATTTGATACTTGTGACCCTGTTGAGACTCCCATGGTGGAGCGAACGAAACTGGATGAGGACCACTCAGGGATCATGGTTGATCAAACTAAATATCAAAGTATGATTGGATCCCTGATGTACCTCACAGCCAGTAGACCTGATATTCTGTACGCTGTATGAATGTGTGCAAGATACCAGGCTAAGCCTACCAAAAAGCACCTTGAAGCGGTTAAAAGGGTCTTTCGGTATCACCAAGGAACCATTAACATGGTACTTTGGTATCCGAAGGACACCAATATGTCACTAACAGCATACGCAGATGCAGACCATGCAGGGTGTCAAGATACACGTTGAAGCACGTCTGGTGGAGCTCAATTCTTAGGAGAAAAGCTTGTAAGCTGGTCCTCAAAGAAACAAATTAGTACATCTATATCCTCTATAGAGGCTGAATACATAGCCATGTCATCTTGTTGTGCTCAAATCCTATTGATGAAATCCCAATTATCTGACTATGGTTTTGAATTCAACAAAATTCCTCTGTATAGTGATAACAAAAGTGCCATTGCTCTCTCATGCAATAACGTTCAACATTCAAGAGCAAAGCATATCGACATTCAACATATCGACACTTCGACATCACTAATAGAGTAAATATGAACTTAGTTAGTTAAATGAGGGGAAGGTTTGAGTTGTTGAGGAGTACATGAAGTCTTTTGACTTTTGTGGACGTTTATTGACTTGGAGTTGACCGTTTGACTTGGTGTTTAGTATTGTTCTAACCACTGCCAGTGTGACTTATGAACCTACTTCTAGTTATTTTCTAACCACTGCTAACCTTAACAATGTTTCAAGTGTTTGGTTTGTGTTTGTGATGTGCAGGTATGAAAGAGCTTTTGTATAATTTGGAGCTTTTTGGAGCTGTAGCTCGAGGTTGTTTAGACCTCATATTATCTAGGAACAATTAATAACAAAGGCAGAACATTCAATAAGAATCAATTCTTATTAACAACAAGGTTTTTCTTTATAACACTCCAAGCTTCAAATATTATTTGATCAGAATAATACGGTTACACTTAATCTGTAACAGGAATCAAGAGATTCTTGATGCTAAAATAAACAAACTCTAAACCCTAGATGCTTATACCCTACGTCTAGGTTACACACACACACCTTTAGACTACATTATGGAAGCTTAATTGTATAAAACCTACATCCCATGTCCTCTTTATATACTAGAGGATTAGGGTTTACAAATCTCTACGAAGCACTAATAAATAAAACTTCTTTTGCAAGAAATTCCTTTCATCTTTTTTGTAGGTTTCATCTTTGTCACTTTAAGCCCTTGATTTTCATTCTTTATTGTTTTGTATCATTAAATCAATAAACCCAATAATCTTCCCTTATTTGATGATGACAAAACAAATACGGGTCTTGTACGAACTTCCCTAGACGAAGTAGCAGAAGTTGAGATAATTAAATCTCACCAAGAATGAAACAATCTTGTCTTCCTTTGTCTTCCCCTTAATTCATGTCACGCCTCTCCAACATCTCTTCCCATTTTTATTATCAACAAATAGGGAACATATGAAAAATTGATCTTGATCACCACGAACCAATATCACACATCCAATTCATCCTTCCAATGTCTCAAATTACCCTCCATGAAGTTTTCCGCAACTGAAAATGAACTTGAAACAGTAGAAATCAAAACCATCAGTAGTAATACTAATCAAAAGTAGTAAGAATCAAACACTTCCCCTTGAGTGGTGCATGAACATCAAATGATTCTTTAAATCTGTAAGCTTTATGTAATGATCACTTGTGAAGAAAACCAAATATAACGAACTTGATGTAGAAGTAGAATAACCCAAAATTGCATCTTATGTCTTGTTTATCCACGTGACTCTGAACGTATACTAACCAACGTATAGGGAGACCGCAATCTCTTGACAATAATCACTGAGCACAATAACGTCCCTCCTTTAAGTGTTATGTCAATTCTTCGTCACAATCATTGAAGCACGAACAAGTTACCTTAAAATTAGTGAGAATCCTTTTAAGATATGATAAAACACGTATCCAAGTAATTCCACTTCACCTTCAGATAAGTGATAAATAATTGTCTTCGTAATCAATTAATTAATAAATCTCCAAAACAAGCTTTTTAAAACTTTTAAGAACAAATTCCAAACTCTTTTTGTGTGTGTGAACCAATCTCCTGTGTGTGTTGCCAAAAATCTCAGTACCAAAAACTTGTACAACTTCCTCTCAAATTAATATCCATGTTTAGTCCAAGATAATAACCATTAAATATGCGGAACTGAATCTAAATTCAATGTACCATATTCACAAAACCATAACTCTATTCAGACACCAAAATCGCAAGGGAAATCGCATAGACCTTCAAAGCACACTACCTGTGACTAACCAAACCTCTCATAATAATGGAATCCAAACAGTAGCACAACCAATATCGAATATAAAATTCCAAATGCCAATTTAAGCATTTAACAAGCTGTTTAGAATTTTGGATTAAGTATGCTCCTTTGCCCAACATGTCACGAGCATGTGCAGTACCCATGTGCACCAAAGTGAATCAACCATTTGATAAGAAATTCAATAATATCATGCTCAAATCATCGACCCATGTGCACTAACCAGAAAAATAATTCATACGAGGTTATGAAGTAACCAACCAATAACATCAGTACAAGTTTCTACTAGCACCATATATACCATGCATTATACTTGATCCACTTTCACATGCAAAAGGAACATAACCACGAACAATATTTAATCGGCACTATGAACAAGTAGCTTTTCCACCTTTATCTTTTCGCACTAACCTTCGTTATGAACTCAGCAAACCATCTTGGAGCAGTAGTATTATTCGTTTGTAGCAGTAGATACTTCCAAAGATAGCATAGTAACTCACGAGATAGCAGTAGATACATAACTAACAACTGTAGCGTAGCATCAGAATAATTCTATAAGTAACAGTACGCAACAGATTCCAGCAGTAGTTTAAGTTCTTGTTCTAACAGCAGCATATTGTAGTTACGAATGGCAGTAGATTAGCTTTACAAATAGTAGGTTCTCTTGCGTTGATGAATACCAATGTAATAATAGACCTAGAAGTGGTAATAATGTGGAGCAGTGGTAACAAGATTAACTGGCATTGGAAATCCGAATCATGTTAGCAGTGGTATCAAGATAACAAGCAATGGAACCATCTATAACTAGCAGTGGAATCAGAACAATAGCAGTGGTAACGAACGAGGTAGCAGTGGTTACGAGAATGACTAGCGGTGGTAACAAGAATCTACCATGGTTCAAACATGTAGCAGTGGTATCCAATAAGTTCCAGCAGCCTCGCAACAGTATGAGCTTGTATCCTTTGTATAATCTGCTATTCCATTAACCTCTCACATCCTTGTCAATAATCAGTACTAATTATCTCAAACACAACCTCATAAAGACATATAATTCTGATTACAATCGAGGAAACCCTAGTATCATTACCATCCTTGTTAAGAGCTGCTACCAATCACTTGATAAAACAACCACAATATCCAAGACAGCAAGTTTGAAAAACCAAATCGCACAATCCAAAATAAATCCAAAGTTGTTGTGATATAACAGATTAGGTTTTGAATTCTAAATCTGTTAGCATGCAAATTAGTTTATACAATATTACTAATGAAATAGTAGGCCCCAATGGACAATTGATAACAAAATATGTACGAGAAGATTTAATATAGTGCACCGGCCAATTTTGAATTTTACGCATGGTCATTGATGTACTTGATCCCAAAATAGTTTGACAATGCACCGACCCCAAGTTATAATATCAATATGAAGTAAAAAGATTAATTAACCAATCATGAATAAAAAGGTCGATTCCAAAAATACGATTACCTCATAAACCTTAAAAATTCGAATTTTTAAACCTCTCTTTGCAGCTAACTTCGACAGCCTGTAACTTTCACATAAAAGCTCAGATCGACGATCCCTCCGGTGAAAAGTTAGATGGGTATAATGAGTTGCACCAGAAAAATTGTAGCTCGATCCAACGGTTAACGACAAAGTTATCATCGTTTGAAAACAGTCCTGCAGAAACTTTTAAAAAAACATTCCAGATTCGCATTTTGTCTTCTTTTCGCCAAGAAAACCTTGTACGATCCTAGATATCACGAGCAACCTTGCTCTGATACCACTTGTTAGATCGTTGTAGCTCGAGGTTGTTTAGACCTCATATTATCTAGGAAAAATTAATAACAAAGGTGGAACATTCAATAAGAATCAATTCTTATTAACAACAAGGTTTTTCTTTATAACACTCCAAGCTTCAAATATTATTTGATCAGAATAATACGGTTACACTTAATCTGTAACAGGAATCAAGAGATTCTTGAAGCTAAACTAAACAAACTCTAAACCCTAGACGCTTATACCTTACGTCTAGGTTACACACACACACACCTTTAGACTACATTATGGAAGACTTAATTGTATAAAACCTACATCCCATGTCCTCTTTATCTACTAGAGGATTAGGGTTTACAAATCTCTACGAAGCACTAATAAATAAAACATCTTTTGCAAGAAAGTCCTTTCATCTTTTTGTAGGTTTCATCTTTGTCACTTTAAGCCCTTGATGTTTCATTCTTTATTGTTTTGTATCATTAAATCAATAAACCCAACAAAAGGTGTGGTGGAACTATATTTTGTGAGAACTGAATATCAGCTGGCAGACATCACTAAAGCTCTTCCTAGAGAACGTTTTGAGTTCATTCTTCCACGACTTGGACTTAAGAGTCTACAACCGGAACACTCAAACGTCTTCAAGAGGAAGACGAGGAGTAATGGTTTTTCTTCATCCATCTCTTGTACATATTTATTTAAAAAAGCAAATACAAAATTATAAAACCAACAAAAAGAAAAGAGAAAAATATTAAATTTCCAAAAATCCATAAAAAAGAGAAAATCTTGAAAAAATCCAAAAATACTGTCATTTTGTCTTGTTTTTTCCTGGTTCGATAACATCTATGGACTTTGAGTTGTCACTCAAAGAATGGCACGGGTCTTTAGATGAAGTTCGATTGTACTTAAACCTTTTTATAAAAAAAAATGAGATGGAGAAAAATGGTGGTTTGTTGCCATTTCAGGCAGTGACCTGTTTTTAAAAGAAAGAACAAAGCCATGCGTAATCTAAATGTTTGAAACCAAATGCTCTGATTCTAAAAGACAAATGTGTCTTAACAAATATTTTTCCTTCTAACCATTCTTATGAAAAATATTTGCCATCTTATGAAAACAAAATTGCTTTGAAAATAACTCGGAATATCTGTAAATCATTTGGACTCATCATTTGACAAAATCTCTTACGCTCAATCAACAACATATGTCATTGATTGAGGGGGAGAATGATTTCTATCAAATCAAAAAGTTATTTTTCAAACCATTGGCGCGTAATCGAGCAAGGTCTAACTTTGGATAATCATAATGAACAATGTTTGTTTTTGATCAAGTGGATCCAGACCATGTCTAATATTGTGTTTTCAAAAGATACTTAAGCATGTTTAATCATTGGGGTTTAAAGTCTCATAATTTGATCCTTATCAGTTAAAAGTTTTAACAGCAAGTCACAATTCTCCTCAAAATCTTTCAAAACAATTTAAATCAATAGAGATCACAAATCTCAAAGGGTTTGAAAATTGTGATCAGGGGAGAATTTGTGATTTAAATTGGATTTAAACTGATAATTCAATAAATGGTTTTGTAAATTGATCAACAAGATCTCCTCCCTACATATGCCAAACGATTTCAAAATTTCCACGCATATGTTAAAGGGGAGCACTTATTTTAAACCATAAGGAATTTAAACGTGATTGATCTGCCTCAAAGTGCATGTTCCCTCTAAAATGTGCAAAACTCTTTCGAATCTCGATGCACATATTGAGGGGGAGCAACTTTTAGAAAATCACATCCTTTCCCAAAATATCTTTAACAAAGTATTCAAAATACTCATTTTGATAGGGAAAGTGATGTCGATATTTTTAGAAGATGTTGATCAAAGAAATGAATTTTTTATTCCTAATCTAAGATTCTCAAGTCCTCTTGCCTCCATGTGCTAAAGCAATTTCAAATCTATGATGCACATGTTGAAGGGGACCTATTCTGAAATATCAAAAACAATTCAGATACAAAATTCTTTGATCTTGAATCACAAGTATCTGGATTGTTTTTAAATGGTTTTCAATTGGTTTCAATGGCAGAAGAACAATACCAAAAGACCGACCAAATTTACTTTATGCATGGTGATATAAGGATGGTTAGGTTAGGTATTCGTTCCCACGATCCCGCCAGAGCCGGAGGGATCTACCCAGGGACAATCCACTTGACAGTATAGAGTCCTTAGGTATGATGGAAAAAGGAGAAAAGTGAGAAATGGGAAGAGTGCAGACTGAGATAGAACTAGAACTGGAACAAACCCAACAAGGTTCTAGTTATGAAATCTCGGTAAGCACTAAAAGGGTTGAAGAATGAAAAAGAAATGAATTAGAGAAGGGTGAAAAGAAATACCCCTCCATTATTTCAACCTTAGGGCAGAAACCAGGTTCAATTCATATGCTACTGGTAGTTACCAAGGTAACACCGGTATTGAAGACAAGACGTCCTGGACCCAGTGACGCACTGCACTACAACTTCTCAAGCTACTAAAGTTCCTCTTAAAAGGACTTGTTTCATTCTCACGGGGAACCTACATAATCTATCAACTTTCTTTTAGAGATTGTTGATATTGAAGAAGGAGACCCTCTCCCTAGTCTCCGGCATAGGAAACCAAATGTGCACTATTGAGTCTAGAGCCAAGAGATCATCCACAAGAAATCTCATTAGAACACAAAATTAATGAAGACTTGATGTTTCACACAATGTGGAAAGTAAGTATATATTGTGAGTCCTACGCATTATCCTTGTGGTATTGACAGAACATCCGAGTGATATGTAAAAGTACTCACGATGAAGATGGAAATCCCTCTAGAGCCAACATCAAACAAGCTCTTGGTGGGTAACATGTGAGATCTATCCAATAGATCAAACTTGTGACAACTGGATAGAAACGATGGGACGATTCAATATTGAATCAATCTTGGTCCAAGAACTGGATTGACGGATACCTTTGAAAAACCGGTCGTTGTGCTTAAAATTCTTTTCTCTAGCACATCGACTGTGTATTAATATGTCAAAATAAAAGGTATTTATGATTGATAATTGATTTTCCTTAAAACGTTCGTTGTATTGCAAAAGACTTTATATTAAGCAATACACGATTGTTTTTCAAATCACTTTTCATCAATCAGTGAATCTCAATTCGATGGTTCACTCACTCCGTGTTGTCTTCTTTGAAACGTTCCGGTTTGAGAACAGCTAAAGCAGTTGCGAAACCCTGTCAAGGAGATTCTTTGAAATTTTACCTGATCACAGGCAGTACTTGTACTGATTAACGGGGAACCGTGGGCCATGTACCTCAGTTCAACAAAAGTGATCAAAGACACTTTCGTACGCTTTATTGCTAACTGTTGTATGCAGGTACACCCGACGGTTGCAACTGATCAGAATTGAGGAGTCAATCCATAGCCGCATGCTCACACATCGCTTTCACAATCTAAAGAAATCATGATAAGTGCATATCTTCATCAACTGACTCTGATAACTTCAATCCATGCTTCTGCTACACTGCTGCAAATATCATGAATCAATTAAAGCTTCCGCCACTCTGATGAAAAGATATCATGATCCAGAATGCGAGCATGTCAGTCTAAAAGTCACAACTTCACGTGATGGCAACACAACAATGGATAAGTCAGAGATTTATGATGGCTGATGATCTCAAAACTGGCTCAAAATTCATCATCATGTGGATCATTTAAAGACCTCCACTTGAATTAACAAAACATGTGGAACATGAAGAATTAAAGACTACGGGCTACAGAGCAATAAACTTAATCAAGAATCCAAGAACAATCAAAATGTAATATCTGTTTGTATTCAATGAGAATTAAGGTGACCTCCCTTAGGGGGAGATTGTTAGGATTTAGAAAATTCGGTAGTTAAAGAGTCCATCACCTCAAATATATGTATTCGTTAGAAAGCTCGTAGTCTTAGTTATTTTATGTTAGTAAGTAGTTTGTTATGTAACACTGTGGAGGACGGACGGGTCTTTACCCACTGTATGCCTGATCCATAGCCCGTAGGTGGCGTGTCTTGTAAGAAACTATAAGTACCCTTTACCTCCCAAGGTAGAGGGTTGGAGCTTTTAATAATCATTTTTCTTTGTCTCACTAAGTTCCCTAAACTCTTCCAATTTCTCTCTATAAAACCTATACCATACGCCTCATAATTAATACATGTGATGTGTTTATAAAATCCAATATGATACATAAATCCACACGCATAGCTCTTGGGACGACCTCGGTTATACCGATTACTACACTACACATGACCGGGTACACTACCCGTTAGTGCATTGGGGTAGACCATAGGTATAACGAGTAATTATAAATATTAAAAGCTGGTCAGTAAAACCTGCATCAAGTTTTTAGTGCCGTTGCCGGGGAGTTATATTCGGATTTCTATTAAGTCTTTCAATTTTGTTTTCTCAAATTCTCACGATCACTTTTCAAGTTTCATGTACCATGGAAGTTGTTAACATTGATGACCTCACTCTTAAGTAATATTTGGCGTTGACAAGAGAAGAACAAGGACCAGGGATTGTTAGGCCGGCCCTAGCAGAAGATGCTCAATTCGAAATCAAACCTCAATTTATGAGGGAGTTGGGTGCAAACCCTTTCTCAGGAAGCATTACCGATGATGCTCATGAGCATATAGACAACGTGGAATACATTGTCAGCCTATTCAAAATTCCTATAGTCTCAAACGATGTTGTCATGTTACGTATGTTCCCTATTTCTCTCACTAGAGCTGCTAAAAGATGGGTTGATCGATTACCTACCGGAATAGTCAACACCTGGCCTCTCCTAAAAAAATATTTCATTCAGAAATACTGTCCTCCATCCAGGACTGCTAAACAATTAGAAGAAATCCATAACTTCAAGCAGGAGGGTGATGAAACTTTGTACCAAGCATGGGAAAGGTATAACGAATTATTATACAAGTGCCCTACTCACGACCTCAACAGCCAGCAAAAGGTGAACGTTTTTTACAAAGGTCTGGACATCTCCTCAAGGAAAATGATCGATTCTTAGGGACCAATACCTGGAATGACTCCAACATTGGCTCTTGAAACTATTCAGAAGATGGTTGACCACTCTTACAAATGGCACAATGGGGGAAGCAATCGAAGTAAGAGTGGAAATATGGAAGGCCTTGCAGCGATAAACAACAAATTAGAAAGTCTCGGAAGAGTCATGAAAAAGATCAAGGAAAATGTGCATTCCATACAAGTTGAACGAAATGAACACAATGGAGCTCTCCCTACTAAGGAATGATCCTCCAACGAGAAAGTTAAAAGGAATGAAGAAGTAAAATATGGAGGTGGAAGTCCCTTCAACGGATACAATGGTAACGGGGCCAGATACCGAGGAAAATCCCTAAGGTTCTATACAAGAGTCAACAACAATCCTCCTAGACCAAGCCTTGAAGAAATAATGCATAAACATATCGAGGAATCTACAAAGAAAAGCGATAGACTCAAAGAATGGATAGTAAAGGTAAAAGAAGACACCAACATGAACTTGCTGAACCAAGATGCTGCAATTAAAAACCTCGAAACCCAAATTGGGCAGTTAGCTAAAAACCTTGATACAAGTAATGACAAAGCCATTGCCTGCAAAGCCATATTTGCTCAAGATAAACCGAAGAAAGAACAGTGCACCTATTCTGTCACCAAAGATCTATCCGGGATTAACTACCTAAAAGAAAATGATAAATCGGAAGACGACGAGGACCTGCCAAGCCAACTTCCTGAGAAACAACACTATCAAGAAAGTTTTCTTCTTCCATGCACTATCAGTAATTTTAAAATTCCCGCATTAGTTGATTTGGGGGCTGGGGTAAACCTTATTTCTACCACTTTGTTTGATAAAATAAAACTTACCAATTTAAAAGAAACAACAATGATGATTGAAATGGTTGATTCCTCTAAACATGTACCTAGGGGTGTGGTTAATAATGTCCTCTTTAAAATTGGAAAGTTCCTTTTTCCCACTGATTTTGTGGTTATTGATATGGGAAAACGGGAGACTTACAACTTAATTGTTGGAAGACCTTTTCCGGCCACTTGTCGTGCACAAATTAAGGTCTTTGAAAAACAAATTTCTTTGGGAACTGGAAAAGAACGAATAACTTTCAGCATGAAAGAGCAATTAAACCCAAAATTAGAATTTTCAAATAAAGTTGATATTGTCGATATTCTGTCGCTCGACCCACATATGTGTTATATTCTTAGTACTAACAATCGTGGAGAGAGTGTTGATAGTTGTGAATAGGAACAAGGAGAGATTGTCCAGATTGAGGGTATTAAGGAAGCTCTGGATCCTAACAAACATTACTGCAACCCTATATTAACAGAAGATAATGAATCAACGAAAGCATGGCCCTCGTGAAACCCTTTTTGTGAATTTTGTGAGGGAAGGGTGGATGAATGGACGTCCCCTCACGATATTGAGAAACACGATATAAAATTCGGTAAATTATATTTTGAAGATTGGTGCATGGTAAGATTTGGAGACTCGGAAATCAATACGGGATTGGTAAAACAACTGAAATGCAATTATGATAACTATCACCTTATTGATGCAATAACCAATGATGAAAGATCAAACATGAGTACAAAAATTGGTGCTATAGCAGAAGGTGACGACTGCGGGAAGTCATGTTTTTCATTTAATGAGTGGCTCTCACAAAAATTTGGAACATGTAGCATCGGGAACACAACGAGAAAAAAAGTTTCTATCGACTCGTAAATAAATAAAAGTGCTCTTTCGGGATACAACCCGAATTATCCCTTTCATTTGTTTTATTTCCATTTCTGTTGGGTTTTGTGTTTTTAACCATTTTTGCAGGAAACAAAGAAAAGTTGTTGTTGCAGCATGCTGATCTGACCAGAGTTACTGCGTAACTCATTCTCATGGTTACGCCGTAACAGGCCCTAATGCAGCAGAACCTCAGAAGCATTACCAATTACGGCGTAATCCCATTTCAGTGGTTACGCCATAGCTACACTTTTGCAGCGTATGTCAGGTTTTGCCTAATTATGGCGTAACTCCTTCTGGAGTTACGACGTAACTATCCTCTGCATTACTTCTTTCATTTTGTTGATCCCAGTTGAGCAAATGATCTAATATAGAAACTGACTTGTAACGAAAACTTATTAAGTATTACACGGAATTTAACACTTAATCTTAAGAAGAAGAACAATAAACATTCATCACCTCATTATTATTGATAATAAGAATACTCTTACAGTATTAGGGTTTTGCAACCTTGAAGTGTATCGACCTTAGATATAAAACATACGTATATCTAATCTAACCTAGGATCTCCTTTTATAGGCTAAGGAGTCCTATACATTATACAATACGTAACCTACAAGATAAATATCTTTTCCATATTTATCTAATACAATAAACAAAACCGACTATTACAAGACTAGCAGTGGTTACTTATCATTATCAGTGGTTACATTCTTCTACTAGCCGCGGTTTGTCTTCATCCGTGGTTACATCCTTCTGTCTGTGGTTATATCCAACCTGTTCGTGGTTCCAGCACTTAGAGTAATTCATGATCCAAGGAACCTAAAACCCAACAATCCTCCCCTAAACTTGATACATTCCAACAGAATTCTCAAGTTTCTTTTAAGCTCAAAACATCTGAATTGGAGGATGTAGCCAAACACTTACTAGCCTTAAGAATATTCTCATACTTCAGCAATAAATTGTAAGCTTGACCATCATAGGGTACTAACATCTTGATACAACCAGGCTTCAACAGCTGAGCAATTATTCATGGATACTTATTCAGTTGAGGATAATCACCTTCTACAAGCATATGAATAACCTTTCCAGAAACAGTTAAAACATGAACTCCACAAGTTTGATATAAAAACCATCTTGTAACTTGACCATTGTAGAGTCCTTGCCATTCAGGTTCATCATGAGTAGGTTCAAATAAAATCTTCAAATGATGGTAAACCAGTCTCTCATGATAATCATTTGGATGTACTTCACCAAACTTATTCTTGTAAAGTATCCAAAGATTCATCAAATCATCTCTATCAAAATACTGAAGCATCTGTGAAAATTTATTATACTCAGAAACTTCATTGTTGAGTCTTTGAATTTTCCAAACTCCTTCACTTCCAATTATAAGCTTAAACTCATAAGAAATAATTTGATTTTCATCTTCAACAACTTTCAATCTTTTAGAATCAGATGTCTCCTGAACCTCAGATTTTCTCTTTCTTTTACTTTGAATCCATTCATCATCTTTTTTGATCCACTCTTCCTCCTGAATTCTTAATAATCTTCATCAATACATTCCTCATCTGAGCAATTGAAGGAGGTTTCTTTCTTACAACCTGCTTCTTTTCTTTACTGACCTTCCTTGCCAATGTACCCAAAAGTCTAGCTTTTTCCTCATCATCCAACAAATCCAATTCTTGTGTAGTATACTCATCACTTATTAATTCAGAAGCTTCAAGATAGTTTTGTGATTCATACCATGTAGCTAACCATCTCTGACTAGCTTCCTCTTCAGCTTGCTTTCTTTTCACTAAAGCTGCTTGATCCTCAGCTACAATACTTTTAGCATACTCTACATCATAAGCTTCTTGTTCTGTTTTATTTTTAAACTTCAGCTCTGGTACTGCAATCCCTTTACCTTTCTCAATATCAAATTGAACCACTTTCTTCTTCAAAGGTTCACCAATAACTAAACTTTTAACTCTGGGTTTGGTTGTAGTAGACTGAACAGATAGAACAGGTGCAATGATAGGTGATGAAGTTTTGCTTAGATTTATCAAAGTACTTGCAGCTTCTTTCTCAACTTCTTTAAACTTAGGTTGTGATTCAGAGAGAGTTGTGACAATAGTGGAAGTGGTTATGATACCAGTGGGTATGATAGTAGTGGGTATAATTGTGATGTCTGAAACTGCATCAGTGGTTACAAGAGTACTAACCATGGTTTCAGACATACCATTAGTGTTTGTGTCCTTCACTACATCTTTTGCAACATTCTTCAAAATTTCAAGAACTGCTTCATTCCCATCTTTATCAGATACCAAAAATTCATTATCTCCACTATCAACATCTTCATCCATAGGTACATCAACAAATATATCACCAGCCTCCCCTGAATTCATGCCTTCACTCCTCCCCTGTTTGGATACATCTTCCACATTCAGAGCTGGAGAGAAGTCCACCTTCTTTCTCTTTCTTCTCATAGCTTTCAAAACAGCAACCCCAGGTCTTCTTACTTTTTCCAAAACCAACACTCTATGCTTCAATCTCCTAATATCCTTTCCCTGAAACACAGTCAACTTCTGTAGACCTGAAATTGTATTCTCCATTTTAGCACACTTAGCCGTCAATTCATTTAAACGTTCAAGAATATCCTCCCCACTTCGACCTGTGTTAACTGGTCCGAGAGGTGGTTCATTGGAAAAGTCATCATGTACAAACTCATTAGCCGTCAATTCAATGTCATGTTCAAATCTATCCTCATCACTTCGAGCTGTGTTAACTGCTCCGAGAGGTGAATCCTTGGATATAGTAGACATAGCACCAGACCTAGCCTGATCATCTATGCACCCTGTATCATCCAGTTGGCTAGGGATTCCTCCACCTGTGTTAAGTTCCAAGGAACTCTCCACATTAGGAGTTTCCAATGGTTGGGCCTTATTTATGTTCCCACTATCCGGACCAGCATCAAAGCATGAATCAGTAGTGGAAGCCCTTCCAATCATGTCACCTCCACTCCATGTGACAGCCTCATTAACAACACCACTAACACTAGCCTGAGGTAGCTTAGTGCCCTTCTTTCTCCTAGTCCATACTATAGGTGTAACAGTGGTTTGGGTATGACTATCAGTGGTTTGAGGTGTACTAGCAGTAGATACAGTGACAATAGATTGAGACACAAGACCTTCATCAAACTCAGGATCAACAGGCAAAGTAAGCATGTGAGGAAATAAAGGAACATCTCTAATGTGTACATTCTGTGGCTGATTCCTCATATGAGCAAAAACCTTAGGAAGCATATGATGTACTTCATACTCCCTAGTATGTTCAACAGGTTTCTCTATTTGATGTTCCACAATTAGTTGAACAAACCTAGGATACAAATAGTATTTACCCTTCTTCCTAATGTTTTGTACTAACCCCTCATAAATCATCCTAGACCAATTAAACTTCCTTCCATCAGAGAAACAAATAATAGCAGTAGCAATTTTTGAAGGAAAGTCATTAAAACCTGTGGTCTTGTTACTCATACACATCAACAAGGTGTGAATTAAAAACTTCCATTGTTGTGAAAACAAACTCTTAAAGAATTGTACCTTTTCACCCCTGTGTGTATATCCTAATCTCTCTAAACCAACAACAATCTCAACATCTGAAAGATTATCAACACCATCAGCATCATCAAACTTCAAAACTTCCCTAATGATTTCCTTCCTAAGTCATGTGCTGTAAGATATTGGATTTCACAAACACTATAAACCATGATCAAAGTAGGCGTATAAGTATGTTAGAGAGAGAAAGTTCTAGTGAGAGAAAGGAAGAGAGTTGGGAACTATTGTGAGAGAAAGAAAATATTATTATGAGCTCCAACTCTCTACCTTGGGAGGTAGAGAGTATTTATAGTCTTACATAAAACGTCACACAACGGGCTGTGGATCAGGCATACAGTGGGTAAAGACCCGTCCGTCCTCCACGGTGTTACTAAACTAAATACTAATTAACATAAAAGAACAACGACTACGAGCTTTCTAACGATTACATATACTTGAGGTGACCGACTCTTTAATACCTGGAATTTCTAATTCCTAACAATCTCCCCCTAAGGGAGGTCACCTCAAACATATACTAAAATTACATTGAATACAAACAGATATTACATTAACAATTGTTCTTGCATTCTTGATGTAGTACTTTGCTCCGAAGCTCGTAGTCATTGATTCCACTCATTGCATGTTATAATAAATCCAAGTGGAGGTCTTTTACTGATCCACGTGATAATAAATTCAAGCCAACTTTTGAGATCATCAGCTAACAAAAATCTCTGAGACATCCATTGTGGTGTTGGTATTATGTGATGTTGTGACTTTCGGACCGACATGCTCACATTCTGGATCATGATATCTTCTCATCAGAGTAACGGAAGCTTTCGTTGATTCATGATATTGGCAGCAGCGTAGCAGAAGCATGGAGTGAAAATATCAGAGTCATTGATGCACTTATCATGATTTCTTTTGAGATGAATGAGTAGTGTGAGCATGCGGCTATGGATTGACCGCTTCATTCTGATCAGCTGCAAATGTCGGGTGTACCTGCATAAAACAGTTAGCAATAAAGCGCACGAAAGTGTCTTTGATCACTTTCGTTGAATTGAGGTACACGGCCCACGGTTCCCCGTTGATCAGTACAAGTACTTCCTGTGATCAGGTATAATTCCGAAGAATTTCCTTGACAGGGTTTCGCAGCTGCTCTAGCTGTTCTCAAACCGGAACATCTCAAAGAAGACAACACGGAGTGAGTGAACCAGCGAAGTGGAAATTCACTGATTGATGAAAAGAGATTTGAAAGACAATCGTGTATTGCTCAATAGAAATTGTTTTTGCAATACAACGAAGGTTTTAATGAAAATCAATTATCAATCATAAAACACCTTTTGATTTGAAATATTCGAACACGGTCAATGTGCTAAAGAAAAGAGTTTTTAAGCACAATGACCGGTTTTTCAAAGGTATCCGTCAATCCATAACCTGAACCAGGATTGATTCAAAAGATTGAATCGCCCCATTATTTCTGTTCAGTTGTCACATGGTTGATCTATATAATAGATCTCACATGCCACCTACCAGGAGCTTGTTTGATATTGGCTCCAGAAGGCTTTCCATCTTCATTGTGAATATGTTTACACATCACTCAGATGTTCTGGCAATACCAAAAGGATAATGCGTAGGACTCAAGATATAATCTCTCTTTCCACATTGTGTGAAACAGAGAATCTTCATTGAAAGTGTCCTAATGAGATTTATTGATGATCTCGTGGCTCTAGACTCAATTTGTGCATATTTGGATCCTGTGCCGGAGACTAGGGAGAGGGTCTCCTTCTTCAATATCAACAATCTCTAAGAGAAAGTCGATAGATAATGTCGGTTCCCCGTGAGAATGAAACAAGTCCTTCTAAGAGGAACTTGAGTGGTTTGGAAAGTTGAAGTGCAGTGCGTCACTGGGTCCATGACGTCTTGTCTTCAATACCGATGTTACCATCAGTAGCATATGAATTGAACCCGGTTTCTGCCCTAAAGTTGAATATATGGAGGGCTATTTGTTTTCACCCTTTTCTCATTCAATTCTTTTTAATTCTTCAACCCCTTCAGTGCTTACCGAGACTTCATAGCTAGAACTTTGTTGGGTTTGTTCCAGTACTAGCTCTATCTCAGTCCGCATTCTTCCCATATCTCATTTTTCTCCTTTTATCATCATACCTAAGGACTTCTACACTAACTAGTGGATTTTCCTTGGGTAGATCCCTCCGGTTCTGGCGGATCATGGGAACCAATACCTAACCTTATCATCCTTATATCACCGTACATAAAGTAAATTTGGTCGGTCTATTTGGTATTGTTCATCTGCCATTTGAACCAATTGAAAACCATTTGAAAAGCAATCCAGATACTTGTGATATATTATCAAAACATTTTGTGCATGAATTGTTTTTGATATTTTTAGAACAAGTGCTCCCCCTCAACATGTGCACCAAATGTTTGAAATCGTTTTGCACACGGAGGCAAGAGGAAGAATTTACTTCTTTGATTACCATTTTCTAAAAGATATCAACATCATTTCCCTAATCGAATCAAGTAGATAAAGCATTTTGGGGAAGGATGAGGTTTTCATGATTTTGCTCCCCCTCAATATGTGCTTCTAGGTTTGAAAAGAGTTTTGCACGTACTAGAGGGAACCTGCACATTGAGATAAGTGATCACGTTTCAAATCATAGGTTTAAGATAGATGCTCCCCCTCAACATGTGCATGGAAAATTTGAAATCGTTTGTCACATGTGGGAAGGAGAGCATGTACAGCATGTACATCCTTATAAAACCATTTACCGAATTAACAGTTTAAATCCAATTTAAATCACACATTCTCCCCCGATCACAATTATCAAATCATTTGAGATTTGTGATCTCTTATAGATTTAAATTGATTTTGAAAGCTTTTAAGGAGAATTGTGACTTGATTATGAAAGCGTTTTAACTGATAAGGATCGGATTTAAAAACTTTAAACTCCAAAGATAAAACATGCATGTATATCTTTTGAAAACAATTGAATGCCAAATAACTTTTTAATTTAATTGAAATCACTCTCCCCCTCAATCAATGACATAGGTTGTTGATTGAGAGATTGATATTGTGACAAATAAGTCCAGATGATTATCAAAATTAGAGACTGAGTTATTTTTGAAAGCAGATAGTTTTCAGCAGATAGATGTTTATAGAATCAGAGCATGGAATTTTAAAAAAAAATGATAAAGAATAGCTCTGTTCTTTCTTTAAGAAAGCGGGTTACTTGCCTGAAATGACAATAAACCATTGTTTCTCTTTCTCCCAAAAATAATTTTTTGATTTTTTTAATTTTTTTAATTTTTTTTTTCTTTTTTTTTTTTTTTTTTTAAGAATTCGAACAACATCTAAAGTCCCGTGTCATTCTTTGAATGACAGCACAAAGACCGTAGATATTGACGAACCGAGAAAAAGCATAACAAATTGACAATATTTTTTGAAGATTTTTCGAATTTTTCAGATTTTTATGGATTTTACAGGTTTTATAATTTTGTATTTTGTTTTTCGAATAGATATATACGAGAGATAGATGAAGATAGACCTTTACTCCTCGTCTTCCTCCTGAAGACGTTTGAGTGTTTCTGGTTGAAGTCTTTTCAAGCCAAGACGTGGAAGAATAAACTCAAAACGTTCTCTTGGAAGAGCTTTGGTGAAGATGTCTGCTAACTGATATTCAGACCTCACAAAATAGAGTTCCACCATACCTTTTTCCACTTGTTCCCTGATGAAGTGATGTCGAATGTCGATATGCTTTGCTCTTGAGTGTTGAACGTTGTTGCATGAGAGAGCAATAGCACTTTTATTGTCACAGTACAGAGGGATTTTGTTGAATTCAAAGCCATAGTCAGATAATTGAGATCTCATCCATAAGATTTGAGCACAACAAGATGACATGGCTATGTATTCAGCCTCTGTAGAGGAAATAGAAGTACTCATTTGCTTCTTTGAAGACCAGCTCACAAGCTTATCACCAAAAAATTGAGCACCTCCAGACGTACTTCGACGTGTATCTTGACAACCTGCATGATCAGCATCTGCATAGGCCGTTAGAGACATACCGGTGTCCTTCGGGTACCAAAGTCCCATATTGATGGTTCCTTGGAGATACCGAAAGACCCGTTTAACCGCTTCAAGGTGCTTTTTAGTAGGCTTATCCTGGTATCTAGCACACATGCACACAGCGAACAGGATGTCTGGTCTACTAGCTGTGAGGTACATCAGGGATCCAATCATACTACGATATTTCGTTTGATCTACCATGATCCCTGAGTAGTCCTCATCCAGCTTGGTTCGTTCAATCATGGGAGTGTCAACAGGGTCACTAGAATCAAATCCAAATTTCTTTAAAATCTCATTTGCATATTTAGATTGATTTATGAAAATGCCTTCGAGACTTTGTGAAATTTGTAATCCCAAGAAAAATGACATTTGTCCCATCATTGAAATTTGAAATTTTGAACCCATTTCATTAGAAAAACGATCACATTCCATTGGGTCGGTCGAGGCAAAAATAATATCATCAACATAAATTTGAACGTGAATTAAGTGTTTGCCTGACTTTCTGGTGAACAAAGTAGGATCAACTGCTCCTTTGCTGAATCCAGTAGATAGAAGAAACTTTGACAGCGTATCATACCATGCTCTAGGAGCTTGCTTCAAACCATATAGGGCCTTTTTCAAGCGATAAACATGAGTAGGATGCTCTGAATTCACAAAACCCTCTGGCTGGCTGACGTAAACCACTTCTTTCTTATCTCCAGTGTTGTAAATATCGGTCTTGGCGGCCGATATATCAGTGATATATCGCTTATCGGCGGTCCACCGATACGATATTTCACTTATCGGTCAAATTTATCGGTTGGTCAATATCGGTCAAATATCGGTCAAATATCGGTCGATATCGGTTATATCGGTCATATCGGTCAAATATCGGTTAAATATCGGTCAAATATCGGTCAAATATCGGAATATCGGTCAAATATCGGTTAAGAGTGGGAAATACATAACTAAATCCATATACAATGTAAAATTTGTAATATTTATATAAAATATATAATTAAAAATATTAAATATAACAATAAAACTAATAAATATTTATAAATATGTATATAAAATATATAAATACCTATAAAAAAAATTAATTTCTTTATAATTTAGGGTCTCCGTTATATCACTGACGCCAAGACCGATATGGCGCTTGGCGGTGGTCGACCGCCGAGGGACCGCCAAGCGATATTTACAACACTGCTTATCTCCATTAAGAAATGTGGTTTTCACATCCATCTGATAAACAACCATGTTCTTGCTAGCAGCATTAGCCAAGAAGATTCTAATCGCCTCGATACGAGCAACTGGAGCAAAAGATTCCTCAAAGTCTATACCTTCTTCTTGACGATAACCTTTAGCCACTAACCTAGCCTTATTTTTCAAAACATCACCATGCTCATCAAGCTTCACTTTGAAGATCCACTTAAGAGCAATGATCATAGCACAATCTGGAGCTGGTACTAATTCCCATACATCTAATCGATCAAACTCATTAATTTCATCTTGCATGGCATTGAACCAGCTGTCTTCATTCATAGCAGTTTTAACATCTTTAGGTTCGATCTTTGAGAGTACAGAGTTAAAGAAGCACCATAAGGCATCAGTAGCAAGTTGTTTACGAGTGGATACCAGACGAGAAGGATTTCCAATGATGTTGTCTAATGGATGATCGTGAGTCCATTTTCTGAGGTGTTCATGTGGTAGTTGTTGAGGGACTGAAGTAGCAGAGTCGATGTCTCCTGAAGAAGATGGTTCTGATGAAGATTCAGGAGCAAATATGTTTTCAAATGGAGCATCTTCAGGAGTAGCAAAGGGATTAACTTCATCATTGATGCCAGAAACATTTCCATGATGTACATTTGAAGAATGATGATTTGTTGATGAGACTGAAGGATCAGCAGCAGGCGCTTCTTGACTTAAAGATATTGAGACTGAGGGATTGACTTCATTCACAGGAATATAAGCAGCCTCTGTTGTAGGAATCGACACCTCATTAGTACTTGGATCATAAAGTTCATCAAACATAGGATCAAACAATTTCTTTAAATCATCTTTAGATGGAGGTACATATGGAGTTTCTTGAGAAGAGTTTAGAACAAGGGATGAACCAATGGGACTGTTTTGAAGTGCGGGTCCTGAACTGGATTGTCCAGGAGCCATTTAACCGGTCAGCTCATCAAATGTGACGTGAATTATTTCCATGATATTTCGGGTTCTTTTGTTGTAGATTCGGTATCCCTTTTTGTTTGGTGCATACCCTACAAAAAATCCAATGTCTACTTTAGCTCTCAGTTTGCCTAAGTCTTGACCCTCATTAGTTGGATAACACAATGCACCAAACACACGAAGGAAAGAGAGATTAGGTTTTCTGTTGTGGACAAGTTCATATGGAGTTTTTCCATGAACAGTGTGAATCAGGGAACGATTTTGTGTGTAGCATGCAGTGGCAATAGCTTCAGCCCAGAGAAACATTGGAACCTTTGAGTAAATCAGCATTGTTCTAGCGGCTTCTACAAGAGTTCGATTTCGTCTTTCAACTACACCCTTCTGTTGAGGAGTTCGTGGAACACTTCTTTGATGGCTGATTCCAATGCTTTCATAAACTTCACTAAGTTGTTTGTTAACAAACTCAGTTCCATTGTCTGTTCGGATAATTCTGACGGTTTTGTTAAGTCGAACCTGCAGCTGTTTGATGAGTTTGATGAAGATATCAGGAGTTTCATCCTTTGTCCTTAAGAACTTGACCCAGGTGAATCTAGAGTAATCATCAACCACAACTAACACATATTTCTTCCCAAAGATATTCTGCACTCTCATTAGTCCACATAAATCCATATGAATTGTATGAAGAACTTCTGTGACAGAGTTAGTAGGTTTGGGTTTATGGTCATACTTCTTGCTTTTTCCCAATTGACATGCTGAACAAAGATGATCCTTTTCATACTTGAGTCTAGGTAAACCTACAACTAAGTCCTTTCTGGTGAGATCATTGATGGTGCCGAAGTTCAAGTGATTGAGACGACGATGCCATAACCATGACTTTGTTTTAGAAGCCTTTGACAGCAAGCAAATTGGAGAAGACTTCATCATATCTTCGATAGAGATGGTGTATAGATTTGAACCAAGTGAACCTCTTAAAATTTCCTTACCATCAAGTTCTCTAACGAAGCAGGTATGTTTTCTGAAGGCTACTTCTAGATCAGAATCGCAGAATTGACCAACAGAGAACAAGTTATGACCAAGACCTTCTACATAGTAAACCCTGGAGATAACACTTTTGCCAACAACATAATCTCCATAACCCATGATTGCACCGAAATGATCATTCCCGAATCTAACTGTCCCGATGAATTTGTTCACGAAGTTCATGAGCCGCGACCGGTCGCCAGTCATATGCTTGGAACAGCCTGAGTCCAGGTACCACAGAACGATTTGAACGATCTGCAGTTGAACACAGACAAGAATGGATAACTGGATAATTGGGATCCCCATGCAAGAATGGGTTCCATTTGGTTAGTAACAATGGTTGGAACACCCACATCATAAATAGAAGCATTCATATCAGAAATTAAGGCAATGGAATCATTATGAATAGATATAGTACTAGTGTCTGTATTAGCCCTATTCAAAGTGTGATCACTTCTTAAGGGAATAGTTCTACCAGTAGGCATCCATTTTCTAGTGGGCATTGTCTGATTAGTCTTGTGACCAACAGGTATCCAATGATAGCCTATCTTACTAAATGTTCTTCCTGTGGGTTTCCACTGTTTTCTAACTTTCTTTCGTTTTTGCCTTTTAGCCTTCTTAGCATGATTTTTAGCATTAACAATATTAACTAGAAAATTAACATCATTAGGTAAAACATTAACACCACATTCATGATTAGAAACAGAATTCAAGCAGACATCAATACAAGGTTTGCAAATTGATTCGCGCAGAACAGTCAAGTCAAACAGACTTAAAACAGCTCAGACGCAAATGCAATGAAGATCAGAGAATACAGGGGATTCCCGGGTCGTTAAGTCCCAAGGAGACTCAATGGTGTGTTAAACACTGATTCAGACGGTAGAATGATCACTAATGATAGCGATCAGAAAGGATTGGGATAGGATAATTACACTACTGAAGAAGGTTTACAAATAAAAGCGACTTAAATGCAAATTAAGAAAATTAAAAAGTTAAAATCTATTAAATAAACGCTATCACTATTTTTAAAGTGATGAACGTTTAAAATTAAAAACTAAAAACTTACGTTTAAATTAAAAATACGTAAACGTACAAAATAAAAAGTGAAACTTACACAATATAAATCCTAAAAATATGAAAAATACATTTTTACAATCCTAATTATATAAGAAAATTTATAGAAAAGGAAAATTATTTTTATAAATATTTATGTAATTATTATGAATTAAAAACTATTTTAAACTATTTTATAATACTCTAAAATAAAAGAAAATATGAAATAAGACTAGAAAAATAAGATTAAGACTTAGAAAAATCTAAAATATGATAAAACTAATTTTAAAACAGAAAATATATTTTTTAGGCTTTTTATATATTTATTATTAATTTTAAACTATTTAAAACTAATTTAAATTATTAAAAATACCAAATAAAAGGAGAAAAATAGGGAAAAATACTTTTTAAGCTTTTTACATTTATCTAAACTTAAGAAAAATGAAAAATTATTTTTTAGAACCTTTTTCTAATTTTTTGTATTAAATGCTATTTAAAAATGCTTAAAAACTAAATTAAATCAAGAAAAATAGCAAAACACCTTAGAAAAATCTGAAAATTTCAGGAAAAGTCTAAAATGATAATAAGAAGCTAGGAAAATTGGAAAAACATGGGCTTGTTTGGAGGATTTAGAAACTGATATGGAAAGTGCTCAAAAATAAGCACTTTGATAAGCTAAAACAACACCAAAAGGTACCAAACTGATAAACAAGCTACTATAAGCTAAGATAACTCAAAATGAACTAAAACCAACAAGTTAAATCCTCTGAAACAACAAGCTCTACAGTTTGATGATTTGAGCTTATGGCAGAAAACAGATGAAGGGGTGCCAAGTTCAAGCCAAGAAATAAGCAACCAAATAAGCTAGCAACCTAAAACTAAAACTTGCAACTCATAGTAGACCTGGCCAACAGTACTTAAACCAAAAATTAGACCCAGAGGAGCTCAAGTGAACCCTGTGCAAGGCCTGCAAAACCTGCACAACTCCTGTGCAGGTAACAGTACCCTGCACAGGGGATTAAGCCCCATGATTACAAGCTCTTTTGAGCTTTAAGGAAAATTCACAAAATTGCACAAAAATAACAACAAGAAACTAGGGCAGTAGAACTTTTAAAAGCTACAAATATCACTTGAAATGACCTAGAAATGAGTGAACTAAAAATCTTCTTAGATAAGCCAAAACTGAGATTTTTGCAAATTGACTTTTTGAAGAAAAATGAAAAGTTGACTTTTAGGAACTTTAATCTGATTTTATGGATTGATTATGAACTTAGTAGATGAAATAAACCTAATGCTAGCTTAATCTAGGATATCTAAACACAAAATAAGAATTTGCTTTGTTAAAACTCCAACAGTGGACTGTGGAGATGGAATAAGGTAAAAAGTTGACTTTGTGCTATTGTAAACCTAAACTAAGGCTCAAATGAGTATCAAATGACTACCCAAACATGATGCAACAGGAACTAAGCAATGAGCTAACCCCAAGCACAGTTTGTGCAGCAAACCAAACACCCCTTTAAAACTGAAATACAAACTAAAATGAGAACTAACACTGAACCAAACAGTACCTTTGATCAAAATGAGTTTATATGATCATATTACAACTATATAAACACTTAGAAAACATTTTGTGACCACAGATACACTATCAAGCAAAAACTACAAATAAACTTGAAAATTTAAAAACTTGGAAACTTACTCACATGAGCTTAGCTAGTTGCAGACCAGAACCAAACCCATTACTACACTAATCCTAGTCTATTCCAACCTCTGCAACACCCCTGCATCATCATTTTCATCACCATTTCCATTTTTGAGTCAAGGTTGACTTTTGTTGACCATCAACCACATTTACTTGAAAATGAAAGGTGAGCTTATAAAAAGCTATGTGAAGCTTGTATAAGCTTAGTTAAACTGAGAAATGAGCTTTATAAAGCTTTTGAATGAGCCTTAGAAATGGAAAATTTCAACAGTGGGATTTGAACAAGAAACTTTAACAGAACTTGAAATTATAACTGGAAAAAGTTGATAATGATACAACACACTTAATTTAATACAAAGAAACAAGAAATTACAGGTTTTTCTCTTAACTAAAACTTTTAATATAAAAACGACATTAAATTGAAATTAAAAACTACAAGACACTCCTTTTTGCTTCTTTCTTCATTCTTTTATAACCATCTTCATCTCTCTCTCTTCCTGAGCAGTTCCCACCATTATTTTTGGCCATTGGATCACTAAAAGCCATCTTGGCCATTCAATGTGTTTTTGGCGGGAAAACAGGATTTAACAGTTTTTTTGGTTGAGATTGAGGCTAAAGGTGCATTTAATGTAGTTTGGAATGAGGTGGAGGTGGGGGGACATGGAGGAGAAAAGGTGAGGAGGGGGGATGGGTGTTGCAGGCTAGTGGTCGGGGAAGGAGAAGGGGGTTGGCGGGTTTTTTGGGATTTGACCAAGTGGTTTGACTGGATATAATAATAGGGGGGTTCAAATTGCTAAGTGACAGGGGTCCAAGGATGGAATGGCAGGCCAAAAAGGTTTTAAAGGGGATTAATGGCAAGGACAAAATGTGTAATTTCTGAAAACTCAAGGACCATTGCTGCCAAATCTGAAAAGTTGCTCAAAGGACTAAAAATGACAAAGTTTAATAATGCAAGGACCAAAGTTGCCATTTTCAGATTTTCCAGGGACCAATTCTGCCAATTTTCAAACTTGGAGGACCATTTTTGTAATTTTCTCAAACTTTTCATATTTTTCACCAAAGGACTTATTTTGACAACTTTTGATTTTAAAAGGACCTTTGGTGACTTTTGCTTTTGAAATTATGGCTCAGGGACTATTTTTGACAATTTATGAAACTTGGGGGACTAAAACTGCAATTTTTGCAAATTTGATATGTTTTTCATCTGATTTTGATATTTTTGATTTTAAAACACATAAAACACTGATTTGTGATATTTTGATCATTTTGATGTGTTTCTGCGTGTTTTCAGATGAATTTGCAGTTTATTTTGTATAAAAATGATGAGTATTTACACACTCATCAATCCCCCACACTGAGATATTGCTAGTCCCTAGCAATGATTTGAGAAAACATAATGGATTTTAAACTCTTTACCAAAAGCCATCACTTCTGGAGTAGCCAAATGTTTCAGTTCAAGTAAGAACCATGGTACACCGATAACCATGTGATTTTGAGCAAACCACCAGCTTTCAACGGATTTGATTTTGTCTTTACCAGAAGCCGTACCCTTCTGGACTAGCCAACTCTTCACTTTTTAGGATATGGTGAGTTGAGAACCATACAATTTTGGGCAAATTGCAAGCCATATAAACGGATTTGATATATCTTTACCAAGAGCCGTTTGCTCCTGGATTAGCCAATCCTTTTGTCTTACAGACATGGCGGACTGATAACCAAGTGAGAAAGTGTAAGACACTTACTCCAAAAAAAATTTTGGCCAAAAACGGGGGAATTGGGTAGATAATATATGAAATTCGTGAGAATTCCCCCCCACACTTAGAAATGAATATTGCCCTCAATATTCAAAGTACCGGCGGTTATGCCGAAACAAAGAACGTAAAAGGGAAATATTACGGCCATTATTTGAAAGGATTTTTTTTTTTTTTTTTTTTTTTTTTTTTTTTTTTTTTTTTTTATGTATATAACATGTGGGGCATTACCCCCACACTTAGGTGGTAGAAAGGGGTAAGAAGACAGAAATATGGGTGAAAACCCATATAGTGTGTGCTACTGTTTTTGATTTCCGAGTCGCTAGCTTGACTCGACCCCGAATTCATTGGTTCATGGGGAAGCAAAGTGGAATAGACAATCTCCATCGGACTTTCATTCAAGATGTTTGGACAAACATTTGAAGCACGTGAAAGTTCCACACCGATGAGATAAAGAGAAACAGACCCGGCTCACAGATGATAAATGAAAATGCCTGGGTCAAAGATAGTGTCCTCACTCCCGAATGAGTGAAGAAGAGAGGAAGTCACCGAGTAGGTGAAGAAAAGAAGGAGAATCATGATAACAATCATGACTAGATCTTCTTCCTCGGGATTAAGTGCAGTTGCACTTATTTGGATTTTATTGGTTGAGCTCTTAGGGTTGGAAGGCATCTCGGGAGGGAGGGTTGGAGGATTTGTCATAACTATGCAAATTGAGATTCTCTCCCCCCGATCATGATTTTTGCCATCCAAGCAATCATACTCCAGCGGAGATATGATATGAGAGAGTTCACCGGCGAACTCCTCATGAAGAGAATCAATCACATAATGTGAATTTGTGAGCTCTTGTTCCATTGAGGGCTCATCACTATCCTCAGTCTGAGTATCAAAGAGTGGATTCTCAGAAATTGAAGTGAATTCAGAATCGAATTCAAATAGAGGATTAGTGAAAGTAGCTTTGAATGTTTCGGGAACAAAGTGATCAACATTCTCATTTGGATTGTTGGGATAAGAAGTGAGTGAACGATCATTATCAATGAGACTTTCAGTCTCTCCCAGATCAGCTTCGAGATCAAAGAGTGGATTAATGTGAGTGAGTTCACCAGAGAACTCCTCAAGAAGGGGATCAGCATCAGATTGTGGAAGTGATGCCTCAACGTACTCGATGTTTCCATAGGAAGCACAATCGTCACTAAGATCAGAGAAAGTTTCAAAATGATCTTGAGAACACTCAAGAGGGAAAGGGATATCACACATATGGTCAGAAATTCCCTGTGACTCTCTCGGGAGTGGGATAAGGTCCTCAACACTAGACGATTCCATTTCTGGAATAGTGCTAAGAAGCTCATCCCCCATGTTTAGAGAGTGAGTGGGAATATCGGGTGTGATAACAACAGACTGAGGGAGATTAGAAGGACTAGCATACATGTGTTTAATGCTTAACATTTGTTCTTCTGCTAGTAATTCCATCATAGTCTTTTCTCCCTGACTTTTCATGGAAGGAGTTTCAACTGATGAACTTGATGAACCGTTATAAAATTGTAGGATATCAAGGATATCTTCATCATCATCGTCATCAGGAATGAAACGGAATCGAGAGCTAGATTTGAATGCTTTTTGTATTCTAATTGATTCCCTAACAGTGTTTTCAATGGAAATCTGGGAATCTAATTTAGCATCCCGCTCTTCGGCTAACAAAACTTCCATGGATTTTTCATTTGGATTATCTTGGGAGGACATAGCCGACTCCTCCTTAAGTTCTTTTAATAACTCCAGAGTCTTCAGTAGAAGATCTGTCGTAGTTTCCTGAGGAGTCGCTTGAATCATTTGGTATTGTGGAGGTTGGTCTTGATACGAAGAGTCGTAATCGTAACAAGGAAATGGATTCCTTGTTTGACAATCCGAGCTAGAGTGAGGACCTCCACAATACTCACAACAGTAAAACTGATGTGGCTGTGAGTGGTATGTGTTGTAGTTATAATTGTTATCAGGATCCTGCTCATAGACAAGCGTGTTTCCCGATTGACAATCAGAACTGGAGTGTGAACCACCACAGTACTCACAACAGTAAAACTGCTGAGTCTCACAGTGTGGTAGCTGATGGAATAAATCAGTTGTGTTATGGTAAGAATAGGGATCTTGGTTATAGACAGACCCGTTTCCTGATTCCACCATGCTACAACTGGGGCAATTGCCACCATTATAAGGACTACCACACCATTGACAACCAAGAGGGTGAGGATAAGACATAGAAAGAATCAAAGGTTATCAGAGGGTAAGAAATGAAGAATCAAAAAGGTAAGAGGGTAAAGAGGAATATTTTTGATGTTTTTGGAAAAACATTTTGATAAAAACAAAGAGTGAAAATATTTTTGGCGTTTTTAACACTTTAGTAAAAGTGTTAATGAACTTTTTGAGATTTTTGAAAACTTTACAGAAAACTTTTTACAAAAGATGGGGTATGTGCAAGAATGAGTCTGAAAATGGCTAAACACACGCTAAAGCCTCCCCGGCAGCGGCGCCAAAATTTGATTCGCGCAGAACAGTCAAGTCAAACAGACTTAAAACAGCTCAGACGCAAATGCAATGAAGATCAGAGAATACAGGGGATTCCCGGGTCGTTAAGTCCCAAGGAGACTCAATGGTGTGTTAAACACTGATTCAGACGGTAGAATGATCACTAATGATAGCGATCAGAAAGGATTGGGATAGGATAATTACACTACTGAAGAAGGTTTACAAATAAAAGCGACTTAAATGCAAATTAAGAAAATTAAAAAGTTAAAATCTATTAAATAAACGCTATCACTATTTTTAAAGTGATGAACGTTTAAAATTAAAAACTAAAAACTTACGTTTAAATTAAAAATACGTAAACGTACAAAATAAAAAGTGAAACTTACACAATATAAATCCTAAAAATATGAAAAATACATTTTTACAATCCTAATTATATAAGAAAATTTATAGAAAAGGAAAATTATTTTTATAAATATTTATGTAATTATTATGAATTAAAAACTATTTTAAACTATTTTATAATACTCTAAAATAAAAGAAAATATGAAATAAGACTAGAAAAATAAGATTAAGACTTAGAAAAATCTAAAATATGATAAAACTAATTTTAAAACAGAAAATATATTTTTTAGGCTTTTTATATATTTATTATTAATTTTAAACTATTTAAAACTAATTTAAATTATTAAAAATACCAAATAAAAGGAGAAAAATAGGGAAAAATACTTTTTAAGCTTTTTACATTTATCTAAACTTAAGAAAAATGAAAAATTATTTTTTAGAACCTTTTTCTAATTTTTTGTATTAAATGCTATTTAAAAATGCTTAAAAACTAAATTAAATCAAGAAAAATAGCAAAACACCTTAGAAAAATCTGAAAATTTCAGGAAAAGTCTAAAATGATAATAAGAAGCTAGGAAAATTGGAAAAACATGGGCTTGTTTGGAGGATTTAGAAACTGATATGGAAAGTGCTCAAAAATAAGCACTTTGATAAGCTAAAACAACACCAAAAGGTACCAAACTGATAAACAAGCTACTATAAGCTAAGATAACTCAAAATGAACTAAAACCAACAAGTTAAATCCTCTGAAACAACAAGCTCTACAGTTTGATGATTTGAGCTTATGGCAGAAAACAGATGAAGGGGTGCCAAGTTCAAGCCAAGAAATAAGCAACCAAATAAGCTAGCAACCTAAAACTAAAACTTGCAACTCATAGTAGACCTGGCCAACAGTACTTAAACCAAAAATTAGACCCAGAGGAGCTCAAGTGAACCCTGTGCAAGGCCTGCAAAACCTGCACAACTCCTGTGCAGGTAACAGTACCCTGCACAGGGGATTAAGCCCCATGATTACAAGCTCTTTTGAGCTTTAAGGAAAATTCACAAAATTGCACAAAAATAACAACAAGAAACTAGGGCAGTAGAACTTTTAAAAGCTACAAATATCACTTGAAATGACCTAGAAATGAGTGAACTAAAAATCTTCTTAGATAAGCCAAAACTGAGATTTTTGCAAATTGACTTTTTGAAGAAAAATGAAAAGTTGACTTTTAGGAACTTTAATCTGATTTTATGGATTGATTATGAACTTAGTAGATGAAATAAACCTAATGCTAGCTTAATCTAGGATATCTAAACACAAAATAAGAATTTGCTTTGTTAAAACTCCAACAGTGGACTGTGGAGATGGAATAAGGTAAAAAGTTGACTTTGTGCTATTGTAAACCTAAACTAAGGCTCAAATGAGTATCAAATGACTACCCAAACATGATGCAACAGGAACTAAGCAATGAGCTAACCCCAAGCACAGTTTGTGCAGCAAACCAAACACCCCTTTAAAACTGAAATACAAACTAAAATGAGAACTAACACTGAACCAAACAGTACCTTTGATCAAAATGAGTTTATATGATCATATTACAACTATATAAACACTTAGAAAACATTTTGTGACCACAGATACACTATCAAGCAAAAACTACAAATAAACTTGAAAATTTAAAAACTTGGAAACTTACTCACATGAGCTTAGCTAGTTGCAGACCAGAACCAAACCCATTACTACACTAATCCTAGTCTATTCCAACCTCTGCAACACCCCTGCATCATCATTTTCATCACCATTTCCATTTTTGAGTCAAGGTTGACTTTTGTTGACCATCAACCACATTTACTTGAAAATGAAAGGTGAGCTTATAAAAAGCTATGTGAAGCTTGTATAAGCTTAGTTAAACTGAGAAATGAGCTTTATAAAGCTTTTGAATGAGCCTTAGAAATGGAAAATTTCAACAGTGGGATTTGAACAAGAAACTTTAACAGAACTTGAAATTATAACTGGAAAAAGTTGATAATGATACAACACACTTAATTTAATACAAAGAAACAAGAAATTACAGGTTTTTCTCTTAACTAAAACTTTTAATATAAAAACGACATTAAATTGAAATTAAAAACTACAAGACACTCCTTTTTGCTTCTTTCTTCATTCTTTTATAACCATCTTCATCTCTCTCTCTTCCTGAGCAGTTCCCACCATTATTTTTGGCCATTGGATCACTAAAAGCCATCTTGGCCATTCAATGTGTTTTTGGCGGGAAAACAGGATTTAACAGTTTTTTTGGTTGAGATTGAGGCTAAAGGTGCATTTAATGTAGTTTGGAATGAGGTGGAGGTGGGGGGACATGGAGGAGAAAAGGTGAGGAGGGGGGATGGGTGTTGCAGGCTAGTGGTCGGGGAAGGAGAAGGGGGTTGGCGGGTTTTTTGGGATTTGACCAAGTGGTTTGACTGGATATAATAATAGGGGGGTTCAAATTGCTAAGTGACAGGGGTCCAAGGATGGAATGGCAGGCCAAAAAGGTTTTAAAGGGGATTAATGGCAAGGACAAAATGTGTAATTTCTGAAAACTCAAGGACCATTGCTGCCAAATCTGAAAAGTTGCTCAAAGGACTAAAAATGACAAAGTTTAATAATGCAAGGACCAAAGTTGCCATTTTCAGATTTTCCAGGGACCAATTCTGCCAATTTTCAAACTTGGAGGACCATTTTTGTAATTTTCTCAAACTTTTCATATTTTTCACCAAAGGACTTATTTTGACAACTTTTGATTTTAAAAGGACCTTTGGTGACTTTTGCTTTTGAAATTATGGCTCAGGGACTATTTTTGACAATTTATGAAACTTGGGGGACTAAAACTGCAATTTTTGCAAATTTGATATGTTTTTCATCTGATTTTGATATTTTTTATTTTAAAACACATAAAACACTGATTTGTGATATTTTGATCATTTTGATGTGTTTCTGCGTGTTTTCAGATGAATTTGCAGTTTATTTTGTATAAAAATGATGAGTATTTACACACTCATCACAAATAGTATAAGAATTTGAATTAATTACAGTACGCCTATGGCTAATACTAGAATCAACAAGATTCATTTTATTCGGCTCAAACTTAAAGTTCCTAGGTAGGTCTTCTACTTTTTTCCAATGCACATTCTTAGCTTGCGAGGTCGTGTCCTTCCTTGTATTGTCTTGAGACTTTGACCTGCTTGCTTTAATGTCACTAATTACTCTTGTAGAGGGAATGGGAACATTAGTTGGTTTGGCTACTATTTGCTTCACCTGTTTAGATGTGCTGGGATCTGAGCTACATGCAGGCACTCTAAGATTAACTTTTTTAACATTTGAATAGCTGGGATTTGAACACCTAGAGGGCACACTCGAGTTCACATTCTTAGCACTAACAGATTTGAAATATGAACTACTGGAAGGCACATTAGGGTTCACATTCATAACATTTGGCATTGAATGACTTGTATGCTTGGCACTAGGCATAGAACACGGTATCAAGGGATTGACTTGCTCACCTAAGGTTTTAGGGCATATTGTAATTAGGAATTCTAGAAGTTCTTGAGATCGTTTGTCATATAAGCATGCATGGCCAATTGCATTATCTTCTGGTTTCTCTAACTTATCCTCTTCTACAATCTCACAGAGACATTCTAGGCTGTCCTTAAGGTATGAGAAATATGTTTGAATAGCAAGTTTGTTATTCCTAAGATGAGGAGGAACATATTTCACAAACAAAGCATATTTATTACAGACATGTACCTTTGATACACCATTCTCCCCATTGGTCATTGGCATCTTCCCTTTTACCTGACTCTTTAGATTCTCAATTTCTTTTTGTAACAAGGCTACCGTTTCGTTATTTTTGTTACGAGTGACCTTTATAGATTCAAATAATTCATTGAAATGACATTTAACCTTTTCATTTTCTTCAAGAAAAACCTCATTTTCCTTTTGTAAAGCATTTACTAAGTTTTGAAGATGAAAGTTTTGAGAATTCTGAGAATCTAAAAGAGGAGGCATTTGGGGACCAGTCACATTGTTCGTTTGACCCTTTAATTGAGAGATTTGGGCTTTCAACTTCCTGATCGTGTTGCAATGAGCTTGAATCTGTTCATCACATTTGTTAATTTGAAAAACTGCATCAAACTCTGGAGCATCTGAGGATGTCTTGATATTTGAAGTTTTGACATTTTCTTTAAGATGTTGATATTTTAGTTGTAAATTAAAATGCTCAACTTCTAGTTTAGAAAAATGTTTAACCAAATTGTCGTGATCATCCAGCTCAATTTTCTCATTTAGTTCAGAATTAGTTTTTTCAAGCTCAATGACACGATCATGGGAGACTTTCAGGGCAACAGATAGTTCATGAAATTGGGAAGCATTAATAGAATAATTTGTAGCAGTGAAAAACATATCTTGAGCAACACATTCAGTAATAAGAGTCTCATTTAATGTATGCAAGTTCTTTCTCTCAATCTCATTATATTTTAGTGCTCGCTCATAGTCATTAACCTCAACTATCATTGCATCAAACTCCTTTTCCATTTCTTTAATGTCTACGTTCATTCCCTTTTTAAGACTTTCAAAATGATCTTTTAGCATTTTAAAGAAAGGCATGACTTCAGTTAAATAACATTCTTTCGTTTGCTCAAAACCCCTTTCTCCTTCAGTTATACCAGTGGGTGTGATCTTTTTCTTGCAAGTTTTCTCAAAATCAACAAATAGTTGAAAGATAACATATTAACTAGTTAAGGTCTTGCTTTTAGTGGCAATTGTTCTAGGAACAAGATGCATTGGTGTATTAGGAGGATACACAGTCGCTCTAGGCATTTTCCAAAGGGGAGGGTTTGTTTCAACAATATTTTCAGCTTTCTGTTTATCTAAATCCATTTTCCAGAAAACTTGTTCGGGAGTCAACAATGTCTGAGACTTAAACATGTTCAAGGAAATCCAGTTTTCCTTCTTGTAATCATTAGGTGTGATCTTTATTTTCTTTTCTTTACATTTAGGATCATCTAATTTCTTGTTCATCTTTTCCCTAGTGACTTCATCTGATTTCTTATCTTCATCAGTGCACTCAACGCAACTAGGTTTCTGTCTAGGTTTAAGGATTTCATTGCCATCATAAAGAACCTTATGAGCATTTCTAGCCTTTTTAATGACCTCTGGATTTGGTTCCTCAACAAGGGGAATGCTATGCTTATCGCTTAAGACTCTATGCTTAGTGATCATGTGAGCAATCTGAATGGTGTTCCCTTGTATGTACAACTTGTTTTCAAGTTTGTTTTTCAAAGTTTTCAGATTAGAAAAATCTTTCAAGAGTTTTGATTCCTTTGCATTAAATTCTTGCTTAAGCATTTTCACATTTTCTTGAAGTTCTTGTTTTTGCTTAGCAGTTTTAGAAAGCTTTTCTTGCAAGGAATTTAACTCTTGTTTTAATACTTCTTCTCTAAAATTACTTTTTCTAATGATTGTACGCACTTGGTCATCCATTTCCTGCTCACGAGTGGTCAACTCAAATTTTGCACGTTGTTCATAAATAGCAACACGTTCTTTATAGGCATTTAGTTCAGAAATTACAGAATCATCAGAAGCATATGCAGTGAATTCATCAAAGACATAGTCATTGTTGACTGCAGAAGATGCATCACTTGGTACAACTTCACTTTCACTTTGTTTCACATATTGATCATATTGGACAACATTGATATTACCCATATTTTCAATATTTGATTCAATAGTTTCAGATGATTGTACTTTGTCATGCATCTTTTGCACATCAGCATCATCGTATAGTTTTAATACCTCTGAGATGAGTTTGTCATTGGATGGGCCAGCTTGTGGTGAAGAAGAGACCTTGGGAGAAACCATTGGAGTAATGCTAGCCATAAAAATTGTGTGTGCAGTAGGTCCATCATCCACATCAGATTCGTATGCATCACAATCAGCGACTTGAAAGGCATTCTGATGATTGTGACCTATCTCCTGAATTGGCTGCTCATCCACATCAGCATCATAGGTCTTGGCATTGCCCTCAGCAAGAAACAATAACTCCTCTTCATCCAAAGCAGCACCATTATCCTGAGCTTGTACAAGCAGCATCTTATCTCTGAAGTAATCAGCATTCTGTGGACGTTTTGGAGATGTGCAGTTCCTTGCAATGTGTCCCTCACCACCAAAGTTGTAGCATTTGATCGGCTTAGCTTGACCTTGATTTCCATTCCTTCCTCGATTCTGATTACCAACATAACCTCTACCAGCTCCACCTCTTCCCTGATCATATTGTCTTTCCTGAACTGGTTGCACCACTATCCTCCCATCTCTGACAGTAGCTTGATTGTGTGGGTTAGATGTTGTTCTGAGATTGTTGTTGGTTTGTGGGAGAGAATTCATGTTTTGACTAATTAGAAGAGCTAGTTGATTAATGATATTTCCCACGTGTGCATCAGCATCAGCTTGTTTGAACATAGGATCAGGAATGAGTTTGTGATTACCATTACCCATGGGTATGACTTGTGATGCTTTGGTTGTGATTCCGATGTTTGAGTAGAAGGGCTTGTCTCTCCCTGGTTGGTTTTGAACTGATTAAGAATCCTTTTTTCAAACATAGCATGTCTCTCATTCTGAAGGAGGAACGCATAGAGTTGCTCATAGTTTGTATTCTTCAGTCCTTTAGTGAGCTTCACAGAAGTGACAAACTTGTGCCATTCGGGATTCATGTTGTTCACAAATTTAGAGTTCAGCTGAATGTTAGGCATAGTCATTATGATGTTCCTCATATCATTAACAAGCTTGTGGAATCTCACATAGTACTCATAAACACTCTCATCCGGTTTCATCTTGAAGTGTTCAAATTCATCATAGAGTTGTGATTCTCTGTCTTCCATGGTTAATTCAAAACCTGAGAGAAGCATCTTGACATTATCCCATACTGCCTTTGCTTCGGTGTTGTGATTGATCAGCTTGTAGATATCTTTTGGAAGACCTTGAAGTACGATGTTAGAAGCCCTGATATCAGCATCGAATCTCTTTCTATCCTTATCATCGAGCTCATCATATGTCTTTGTTCTTTCAATTCCATAGATCATTGTTCCATCTTCAGCTGTATCAATTAAGTCTCTAGTCGTCTCAACCCGATATGGTCCTTCATCAATGGATTTGAGAATGTTGACTCCATTTTCTTTTCCAAGACAGTACAATCTGATTCGTTGAGCCCAAGAGTCGTAGTCAGTTCTGTCAAGCATGGGTGGATGAGTATCTGAACCAGCTGCTTGAACATCCTCAGCAACAGTGGAGATGATAGTAGGAACGTTTGTAGACATGTTTCAAGCTCTACGGGATTTTACTATTCTTTGATTAAACCGGGAAATTGATTCTTTCACGGGATTTTACTAAACCAAAAGAACAACCGTAAGAATGTATCACCAAGAAGTAACAAGCCTAAATGAATAAGTACCTAACCACACAACTCGCTTAATTAACAACTCGCTTAAGTAATCAACTCGCTTAATAGCCAAGTCGCATCAGCATCAACTCGCAACACAGTCAACTCGCTTAATGAATCAAGTCGCTAAATAGCCAACTCGCTTTAGTATCAACTCACAACACAATCAACTCGCTTGAACACTAAGTCGCTTAAAGAAACTCGCTAGCGTTACAACTCGCTAAATAGCTAAGTCGCTTTAGATCTCAAGTCGCTTAAAGAAACAACTCGTTTAGAACCCAAGTCGCATAAATATCAACTCGCTAAACAGCTAAGTCGCATGTACCAACTCGCATCAAATAACAAAGCAACTCGCTTTGAAGAAACACAAGTCCGAGACTCAACTCGCTTAGTCCTTTTTTTTTCAAATAACCACTTTATCAATCCAAAACAACCAAACCACAATGATTTAAGCCTTCCAATTCAAAACATAACCACATATGATGATCCTAAACACAAAACTACAAGCAAAATTCAAACTTTACCACTAGAATTTGTCCAAATGAATCAAACTCTCCTAAACCCTTAATACACCAAAAACCTTATGAAATCCACCAAAACAAAGAGCATGAAAGATGAGTGATCAAACCATGGCTCTTGATACCAATTGTAAGATATTGGATTTCACAAACACTCTAAACCATGATAAAAGTAGGCGTATAAGTATGTTAGAGAGAGAAAGTTCTAGTGAGAGAAAGGAAGAGAGTTGGGAACTATTGTGAGAGAAAGAAAATATTATTATGAGCTCCAACTCTCTACCTTGGGAGGTAGAGAGTATTTATAGCCTTACATAAAACGCCACACAACGGGCTGTGGATCAGGCATACAGTGGGTAAAGACCCGTCCGTCCTCCACGGTGTTACTAAACTAAATACTAATTAACATAAAAGAACTACGACTACGAGCTTTCTAACGATTACATATACTTGAGGTGACCGACTCTTTAATACCTGGAATTTCTAATTCCTAACATGTGCCCAGAGCAACCACTATCAAAAACTCCTTTATCTTTTAGCTCAGTTTGAAGATTACCCTGCACATTAAATTACACAAATTAGTTCCTTTTGTGGACCCAAGCCAATACAGACTTGGGTCTGCCCTGTGCATCAAAATATTCAAATTTCTTTAGGTCCATTGATGCACAGTTGACATGTGGTAAAACCTTGGTCTTAGGCTTCCATTGCCAACTTGCTGAGGCCTTAACATCATAAATATGATTTCCAACCACTGTGTCAGTTATCACCTTTGGAATTTTTAAAACTTCTTTTGAATTAGTGGTGATATTTTGCTTAACAGTGGTTTGATTCTGCTTAGCCGTGTTTACATTTTGCTTAGCAGTGGTTGGAACCCATTTAGGTGCAGCAGTGACTATAGATTTTGTATTCCCATTCCTCATCAACACTGCTCTTGGAATCATGTTTTTGTTTGGATGAGGGTTTGTATTCTTTGAAAAGTTTTGATGATTTACCCTCCTCCAATGATTCCATACTTGTGGTATGTTTTTATGACAATTTCTCTGTAAGTGTTCAAAACTACCACAGTTATAACAAGCATTCTTGACACATTGAAACTCATCACATAATCTGTTAGAAATTAGACCATTTAAGCTTCTTTTATTACCCTTAGGTTTATATTGTTTCATCTGTTCCCTATGTATTTCCCTGTACTCTACTACTTTCTTGGTAACTTTAGCTCCAAATCTAGGTACAAGATTGACTTGCTGAGAATCAACTTTCTTAACTTTCTCTATCTCTTCAGACTTAGTTGATTCAGTTCTATCTTCCTCAGAGTCTGATTCCCAATCTTCTATTATGGGAGCATCAGATAACTTATCAGAACTTATCTTAGGTGTTTCAGTCTTATTTATCTCTTTTACAGGTTTGTTAAAACTGAATTTACTACTAAATGACAGTTCTTTAGCAGGTGGTGAATGTTTCATCAAAAATGGTGGTGGCATATTATTGTATCCAAGACCAGTACCATCTTTGAACAGTTTTTGACCTATTGGCTTATTTACTAGATCAGAAGCATATTGTGTTTTTGCAACCCTAACAACATGTTTTTCTTTTTCATCTAGGGCTTCTTGTTTTACACTCTCTGCCTCTTCTAGTTTATCTTTAAGCATTTTAATCTCTCTATCTTTAAGATCAATTTCACCACCTAGTATATTGATCTTTTCTACATACTCAAACTCACATTTAATATAGAATTTTAGCTTCTCTTCCACACCCTCTAGACCAACTCTATATCCTAAGTTATCTAGAGTCAATCTCTCTACTTCTTTCCTCATACTCTCAGTGATAGCTTTTTGAGATTCTAAGTTATCAGAACATGATTTAAAAGAACAAGTAGATGTTTTAGAATCATTAGATACCTCAGAATCTGAACCAGAAGATGAAGCATAGGCCATTAGAGCAAAGTTATGCTCTTTTGAAGCTTCACTAGCAAGAAAAGCTGCATTTTGACCTTCTTCAATCTGATCACTCCAGTCATAATCACCAATCCCATCCTGAGCAACCAAAGTTGAAGAAGTAGCAGGCTCTTCTGTTGTCTTCTTAATGCCTTCAATTCTCTTAGCAGCTCGACATTCCCTAGCAAAGTGACCTTTCATTTTGCAGTTAAAGCACTCCATCTTGCTTTTGTCAAATCCAGCTCTCCTTTGACCATCATACTTAGCCTGTCTTCCAGTCCTCCTCAGAAACTTTCTTGCTTGGAGAGTCAACATTGCCATTTGCCATTGAAGATTAATCTCTTCAAGATCATCAGGATCAATTTGATCCAGATCTTGATTCAGCACAGTAACACTGGTAGTTAAATAAGCCAAAAAAGCACAGATTGCACCATCACTGACATTATCACTAACAGTGGTATTGTTTGCAATAGCCGTGGTTACACCATAGGCAGCAGTGGATACATCTTGTGGGCTTTTGTGATTAGTGGATACAAAAGCAATGTTTTGATTTGCAGAAGATGAGTGAGTAAAGTTATTCTCAGACTCATAAACCTTCAAGTTGTTGAAGAGATTGTCTAGAGTCATCGTAGGAAAATCCTCCTTATTTCTCCACACAATTGTATGAATAGCCCATTCAGATGATAAACTCCTAATGAACTTCAAATTAATATCTTCTTGAAGAAACTTGTAACTCACTGACTTCAGTTGGCTGATAAGTTTTTGAAGTCTATTGTATGTGCTATCAATCTTTTCTCCACTAAGAGCAATGAAGGTTTCAAATTGATGCTTGAGCATATTCATCCTTGACTTCTTAGTAGCTTCATTACCAGCAAACCTTAATTCAAGAGCATCCAATAAATCTTTAGCAGACTCATATTGATCAAAGTCCAAGGCAAACTCATTAGGTATTCCCATAGAGAGAATACTGTGAGCTTTGATCTCCATTTTCCTTTTAGCTTTATCAGGTTCACTAACAATAGCTATCTCTAGTCCATCCTCACCCTTCTTAGGAAGAGTGTCTCCTTTTTCAACGACATCCCAGAGAGCATAATCAATCATACGAATGTATTGCCTCATTCGCATTCTCCAGATTTGATACTCACCATGCTTGAGCATGGGTACCTTTGAAGCAGTCACCATCTGAGTTTCGTCAGACATCTTAACTTACTTGAATAAAGATTAACAGACTTCTTCTTGGTTACAGTTTCTAGATCACAAGCTCTGATACCACTTGTTGATCCCAGTTGAGCAAACGATCTAATATAGAAACTAACATGTAACGAAAACTTATTAAGTATTACGCGGAATTTAACACTTAATCTTAAGAAGAAGAACAATAAACATTCAACACCTCAATATTATTGATAATACGAATACTCTTACAGTATTAGGGTTTTGCAACCTTGAAGTGTATCGACCTTAGATATAAAACATACGTATATCTAATCTAACCTAGGATCTCCTTTTATAGGCTAAGGAGTCCTATACATTATACAATACGTAACCTACAAGATAAATATCTTTTCCATATTTATCTAATACAATAAACAAAACCGACTATTACAAGACTAGTAGTGGTTACTTATCATTATCAGTGGTTACATTCTTCTACTAGCCGCGGTTTGTCTTCATCCGTGGTTACATCCTTCTGTCCGTGGTTATATCCAACCTGTCCGTGGTTCCAGCACTTAGAGTAATTCATGATCCAAGGAACCTAAAACCCAACACATTTTAAACACAATAACCTTGTATTAGTCTTTTAAATGAACTTTTTGGGTATGTTCCCTGTAAGCCCTCACGAGACTACACTCGTCCACTTGGGACACCAGGTGGTTTAAAAGGCTTGTTGCATGCGCTAAATGCAACCGTGATTCCTACGAAAGTGAGTGAGGTTTATTTTTCATTTTTCATTTTTTCTTTTTAGAATTATGCTTGTCGGTAGTATGATTTCAGGGATTGAAGTTTGGTCGTGGATGCTTATGCGAAGGCACGACTCTCTTTCGTGAGCCTTCTTTGTTTTTGGAGCAAATTTCAAGGAAGTTCTCGCTCTAATTCTACTTTTCTCTTCACCTTTATTTAACGCTTAGTACAAAAGGGACTTTGTACAATTCAAGTGGGGGGACGGGAGTAGAATTGTCTCTTGAACTTTATTTTGCCCTCGATTTTCTAGTTTATTTTTAAAAATTTTGCCATTTTTAAAATTTTGACATGTTTTTCTTAACCTAACTAGATTAGACCTTAGCCGAGCACATATAACCCTTGATATTATATGGTGAGATTAGCCTTATCCGTTTCCAAAATGTTACCCCAAATCCACCAAATTATGAGTGTGCCGATAGCTTGTAAACTTTAGAACTTGGCCTTTGCATCATTTCAAGAACATAGACGAGGTATGTTGAGTTAGCTCGATGTATTTGGACTTTTCAGTTTAAGAAGGCAGTATTATAGGATTATTACCCAAACAGCCTACCATTGTGTTAGGAATTATTGTAATAGTGGGTTCCTGCTGATAAGGGTTCCTACTGATAGTTTTAGTATTCCTGTTGATAGTGCATTTACTGTGGATAGTGCAGTTACTGCTGATAGTTATTATTGTTTCTGTGGATATGTAGTTTCCGTATTATTAGTATTTAGTTAGGATATGCATGAGTTTAATTAGGAATAAATAATGCATATCTTTTACGTGTTTTGTAAGCTGCAGAATTAGGGTTTCTTGTAGTATAAAAGAAACATGCGGCTAGGGTTTATGTACGCTTGTTAATAACATTGTTAGTAATTCAATATAGATCCATAGAGGATCAAGTAATTTGTGTTTATTGTCTTCTATATTGAATTACTAACAATGTTATTGACAAGCGTACATAAACCCTAGCCGTAGGTTTCTTTTATACTACAAGAAACCCTAATTTTGCAGCTTACAAAACATGTAAAAGATATGCATTATCTATACCTAATTTAACTCATGCATATCCTAACTAAATACTAATAATACGGAAACTACATATCCGCAGAAACAATAATAACTATCAGCAGTAACTGCACTATCCGCAGTAACTGCACTATCAGCAGGAATACTAAAACTATCAGCAGGAACCCTTATCAGCAGGAACCCACTATTACAATAATTCCTATCACATTGTGTGTCTATCGATTAGTCACCTCGACTTCTCGACCCCCATGTGAAACCCTTTTATTGACTCACCTTTAGTGCAAGATACCCCTAAATACACCCATCTGAGCCATTCCTTTCATTTTGTTATCCCAATATATTGTTTCGTTACACCTATACACCTTAGCCTACCTTGTAGTATTTATTTGTGATTGGGAAGTCATCATTTGCCTAAGTTCAAGGTTCAAGTGGAAAGGTTCGAGAATTACGCTTTCGTCGACGACATATTCTTAAAGATCATTGAATACCCCCCAAATTCCCATTGTTCATCTCAAGTGGGGGAAGTTATGTTTATTGTTATGATTATGTTTAAAAAAAATTATGTATTTGTTATTCAGTTGATTGTAAAGTGCAAGGTTATAAGTACTATGTTATGAGCTTAATATAGATTTAGTATCGAGGAGGCCACCTAGGTCACATTTGAAGATTGGTGTTGGTAATTACGCCAACAGTTGGAGAAAAGGTAGTGTGCCCATCATGACACCCTCTAATGACACATCTAACTAGTATATCATGATCTAGTTTCTTAACTTCGAAACTTGAACTTTGGGAGGACGGTAAATGGTGATGACTTGGTTATAGATTTAGACTATTTGCTTGATTTTTTATTTTACACCATTTATATATCCCATGTCTTATCCTACCCTTTAGTCATGAAGCGTGTCTAGGAGATGCAGTGAGCAATCTTTGGTGTCTTGGCCATGGATTTGGTCATGTATCATTGATTTTGTCCACTTCGCCGTGACATGTTAGTAATGACGAGTCACCCTTAACCTTTGTCGTGTCTACCCATATTGCCTTCGAGAATTGTTTAGCCCTTAACTCTAGTGGTGTAGATTTGTGTAACCGCCAAGCTTATGATAGAATACATGCTATGATTGTGCGATTGAGTGATCACCCCGAAATTGACACTTAGAATAGTTGAGAGATTTAAGTGTTTCATTCCAATTTCGTGAGTTGTTCGGCTTTGTTTTATTCTAGCATAATGGATTTGTAAACTTATATTTTTCAGGTAATGAGAGACATCTTTTTAAGAATCTATCTAATAAGTCTACTTGAGGGCAAGTAGAGTTCAAGTAGGGGATATTTGATAACATCAAATTATCCTGAATATTTAGTATCAATTTCCCCTGATAATGCTTGTAATTTATATCATTTATATGGATTTACGCTTGTTTTCCATTATATTTCACTTTCAGGTAAATTACGAGCATTGGAGCTAAAGGGACGCGGATTTGGAGAGTTTATTGAAGGTTTATCATAGTATGCTCACTTTGAAGAAGTTACGGCGTAATAACAGAAGATTACGGCGTAACTCTATCCAAGATTACGACTTAACCATATTAGGTCAAATGAGGTTCCGCGCCGCTACTAATTACGCCGTAACTCATGCAACAACTACGGCGTAACCAAGATTTATTGAAGATACGGTGTAACTCCTTCCAGAGGTTACGCCGTAACCAACATTATTAGTGAAAAATACGAAGAATTGTATGTAACGGCGTAACTCTTTTAATAGTTATGCCGTAACCAGATCTGGCCCATAAATACCCCACGATTTCCAGCATTTCAAATCATCCCATTTCACACACAACAATTAGTGAACCTGAGAAGAAGTCAAAGGCAGATCTAGAGGAGCATACGGAGCTATCTCCAAGGGAGAAATCACTCCCCTACGATAAGCATTAGTTTTTTTATCTTTTCTTTACTTTCAATTCATATATTTCGTAACATTAAATATTGAACTGATTGTTATGGTTAATATGAGTGGCTAAGCACCTCTTGGTGCTGGCCTAGTTATGATTCCTTAATTGTTTTGTTTGCGTTTACATTACTTCCGTATAATTATTTCTAAGTGTATGCATGCATAGTTTATTGGTAGCCACCCATGTTTTGGTAGTTTCGAATGGCGGTAGAGGCTAGTTGCTCAGGAGATATGACCAACTGACCCTAAGTGAGTAGACTGAGACTGGAAGGGTAAGATATGACCAACTGACGACCATTTCTACTTGTGCTATTTGACCAACTGATCACCTACCGTTTGGATGAACTTAAGAAGTATAGGGTGAGTGTTTAAGATGCTAGCGCCCGGGAACTCACTATTATAAATCTAGCATGTAGCGGTACTTAATGCCTTGGCTTAGGGGACCAGGAACAATTGGACTTATGAGGGGACACCTGACTTCTCCAGTGGTACCCTTTGCTGATAGGTTAGGACGAACTGACCAAATGTTGTCCTAGTGACTTTAACCCCACCTGAAGTAATTGGAAGTAATTAGCGTAAACATTACTAGTTAGGATGAGTAGCTAGGTTAGCACCACTCTCCTCTATTGATCACATCTTTTGCCTTTATTTTCTTTAATAGTTAATTAGTTAATTCCATATCGAAATCATATTAAAATCTGTGACACTTAGACATAGTATAAATCCACACACATAGCTCTTGGGACGACCTCGGTTATACCGATTACTACACTACACACGACCGGGTACACTGCCCGTTAGTGATTAGGGTAGACCATAGGTATAACGAGTAATTATAAATATTAAAACCTGGTCAGTAAAACCTGTATCAACGGTCGAGCAGAGGAGGGGGAGGGGGAGGAAAGGGTTTTGTGTAATTCATTTTAAATCAAACAACTTTGATTTGTACTTATACTAGCTCCGATGCTTATCCAATAAGCAAGAGATAAGTACAATAATTAAAAAGATAATTTCCATATTTAAATAAAGAGTAAAGTCCAAAATACATCCTTGTGGTTTGTCCATTGTCCTGATTTACATCTCCATGGTTTTTTTGCCACACATACATTCCTCCGTTAGTAAAGTTGGCCACCATACATCCCTCCGTTAGTAAACTCAGTCAATGAGGACTAACGGTACAAAGTATTTCTTCATTATCTCCTAACATAAGAGAAAATATATATGCATCGTTAGTCCTGAGGACTAATGGTGCAAATTATTTTGGTAATAAACTAAAAAACGGGGAGCCGGGCTTGAACTCGGGTCTGGTTACTCACGAAACAGTGCCCCAACCACAGGAGTAAGCATCGAGTTGTGTAAATATACCAAAATAAATTTGTTTTAACCATTTTTCGTTCGTTTTTACATGTTTTCGTTCTTTTTACGTTTTCACATATTTTATCCGTTTTTATACGTTTACGTCCATTTTTATACGTTTACTTACGTTCTCATACGTTTTCTTCCATTTTATACGGTTTTCTTACGCTTTCATCCATTTTTATATGTCTTCATCCATTTTATACATTTTCATCCGTTTTTTTACGTTCTCAAACATTTTCGTTCGTTTTTATCCGTTTTATCTGTTTTTATACGTTTTCGTCCATTTTTATACGCTTTTTTTACGTTTTCATACATTTTTTTACGTTCTCATAAGTTTTCGTTCATTTTTTATACGTTTTCGTCCATTTGATACCTTCTACTTACGTTTTTATACGTTTTTGTACATTTTTAAATATTTTCGTATGTTTTCATTCCTTTTTATACGTTTTTATCTATATTTATCTGTTTTTTATACGTTTTCATATGTTTGTATCTGATTTTATCCGTCTTCATCCATTTTTATATATTTTCATCCGTTTTTATACGATTCCATCCGTTTTTATATGTTTTTGTCCATTTTATACATTTTTTTTAAGTTTTCATACGTTATTATCCACACAAAAATGTACAAGAACTTACAAAATTGGATAAAAACTTTTGAAAACGTAAAAAAAATGGACGAAAACGCATAAAACCTATAAGAACGGATGAAAACGGATAAGAATGAATAAAAACGAACACAAACGGACAAAAAACATATAAAACCGGATAAAAACATATGAAAACGTATGATAGTGTAAGAAAACGTATAAAAATGGATAAAACATATAAAAATGTATAAATACGGATGAAAACGTACGAAAATATATAAAAACTGACGAAAACCGGATAAAAACGGACGAAAATGTATGAGAACGTAAGAAAACGTATAAAAATGGTTGAAAACGTATAAAAACGGATTCGAACAGATAAAAATAGATTAAAACATATGTAAACGTAAGAAAAATGTATAAAACGGACGAAAATATATAAAAACGGATGAAAACATAAGAAACAGATGAACACGTTAAAAACGGACGAAAATGTATAAAAACGAACGAAAACGGATGGTGTTAATACAAATATCGTCATTTAACATTATTTATATTTTATGATCTTTACTTAGTTTTGTTAACGACAAAAGTAAATTTCATTTTTGAAAAGTATAAAGCTTGTCAAGATTAATAGATATTAAAACAAGCTTTCCTTAAATAAAGTTTTCATCACTTAAGCATTTACATCTTATCACATTTTGATTAGTTATGTATCAATTAACTTTGATATCTTTCTAAACCATAATGTGCATCAACATTTTTAGAACAAGTATGTTTTAGTTTCTTAAACACAACATTACATATGTATTTACTTTTAACATATTAATTCTAAAACTAGAAAACAACATATTCATCACGTTGGAAATCTTTAGAAGATTTCATAGAATATTTTTTTTAGATTTGGACTCTACATATCCTATATGATCTTGGTTAGATTTGAGTGATCTTGGAAAGATTTTTGTGATATTTACTGTCAGACCAACGGAACCAAAAAATAACAAGGGCGAACCCTTTTTTTTGGTTCCGTGGTCCGTGGCTACTGCTGTTCATTTGGCCTATAAATAGCAAGTCAACCCAAGTTGTTTTCTCATCCCTACTTAGCATAAAACACATACATTCTCTCATTCTATTACATCTAACTCAGTTTCATTTCATTCTAGTGATCATCTTTTGTAGCAAAGAAGATCAAGGCATAATCAAGCTTCAACATATAGTTGGAAGGCTTGTTTTTTTGTTGTTGTGTGATCTAGTATTGTTCATACATCATTGTTGTACCAAAGCATATTAAACCTCTGAGTGTGAGTGGTTAGTATTTTAGTCCTCAAAATACATACTGTGTGGGAGTGGTTGTACCCTTGTAAAAGAACTCGACATCTAGCTTTGTGTTAGAAATATTGTGTAAGCGACGTGTAAAGGTTTTCTCCGCCGGTTAAAGGAGCTTGTAGATTAGTGAAGATAACTCTCGAGTTGGAGAATCGGGGAGTGGAGTAGGGCAAGGAAAAGGAGTCTTTGTAGACCGAACCACTATAAACATCTTTTCGTGGTTTGATTGTTTCTTTCCTTATTTACTTATTATATATTGCTTACATATTATTCTTCCCTAACATATCTTTGATCAATATCAATTTATCTTACAATTAAGTTTCAAACAAAGATTTTAAACGGTAAAACTATTCAACCCTCCTTCTAGTTTTCCACAATTGGTACCAGAGCCTCGTTGCTCAAGAATTTCTAAAATATATTTTATAAACTTAAAACGATCCATGGATTCCAAAAACTTTAAAGAAGGGCAATCTATGCAAAGACCACCACTCTTTGAAACCAATGGATTTATCTATTGGAAAAAACCTTTTGAAACATATGTAAAATCAAAAGATATAGATCTTTGGTTTATTATTATTAAAGGTGTTTTTAATCCTACAACAAAAGATATTTCAAGCGATGAACAAAAGAAATTAATAGCCAAAAATAATGAAGCTAAAATGATGCTTTATAATGCTTTGCCTAGAAAAGAATATGAAAGAATTTTTATGTGTGAAACCGCCAAAGATATTTGGGAATATTTAGTTATTACACATCAAGGGAATTCACAAGTTGAGGATAACAAAATTGATCTTCTTGTTCAACAATATGTATAATTTGTTATCCCTGAAGATGAAACCATTGATTGTAGATTTGCTTACTTTAATACTATTGTTACTTCTCTTAAAGCACTTGATGAATCTTTTCATAGTAAGAACTTTGTCAGGAAATTTCTTAGAGCACTCCCTCCGAAGTGGAGAGCAAAAGTGATGGCTATCGAGGAATCAAAAGATCTCTCATTAATGTCACTTGATGAACTAATTGGAAATCTCAAAGTACACGAAATGGTGATGGAAAAAGATTCGGAGATCATCAAAGGAAAAAGAGAGAAATTCAAATGTGTTGCTCTAAAGGCAAGAACTAAATCTAGTGATGATGAAGAATCTTGCTCGGATAGTGAAGATGAGGAGTATGCCATGGCAGTAAGAGATTTCAAAAAGTTTTTTAGAAGAAGAGGAAAGTTCGTAAGGCAACCCCGAGATGAAAAGAAGTCATTCCGGGAAGACGAGATGACCAAAACAGAAAAGGTGAAAGGAAGTGCTTTAGATGAGGTGATACAAGTCATCTAATAGGAGATTGCCCCAAGCCACCTAAAAGCAAAACTCAACGAGCTTTTGTAAGCGATGCTTAGAGTGAAAGTGACGATGATGAAGAATCAAGTAAGGATGAGATCGCTCTTATGGCACATGAATCAAATGAGGTACATTCCGACTCATCTTACTCTTCTATTGATGATGACACTTTGCAAAAACAATGTAATCAATTGTGTGAGCTTAGCTTAAAAATCATAACTAAAAACGAGTTTTTAAAAACCAAAAAGGAATTTTTAGAAAACGAAGTTTATGAGATAAAAGAAAAAGCAAAATGATAAGAAAAAGGCAAGGCTAATGACGATGGTTGTAAATCATATCAAGAGTTTAGTCTTGAAATAGAAAAGCTAAAACTTACACAAGAAGTTCTCATCGAACATAACTCTAAATTTAAAAGATTGAACAAAAAAATTTCTTGTGCCGATGAAATAGTAAGAATTCAAAAAGTACCAGGAAATACAAGTGGATTAGGTTTTAATGAAGTAATGATTCCAAGTAGTCAAACCAAAATGGCCAAAAAAGACAAACAAACTTCACAACTGCAACAATACAACACGGACCAGACGGACCCAAAAATTTGGTTTCGTCCGTTGAAAAAATTGGTTTCGTGGTGTCTGCAGTACGACAACAGGTTTGCAAAACGGACCGTAGTGAATTTTTCAAGGTAACTAAGAAATATAAGTATGTTGTTAAACTAAAACCTGGTGTTACATTAGGAGTAGGACTTGCTAAAAATGAATTTCGATCTAAAGCTACTCAACAACGGCCTAAAACACCTTTTGCCAAACGCCCCTTTCCCAAAAGCAACTACAACATACAACCCAAATATCAACACACCAGTTGAAATCAAAACTACCTTAGACCATATCAAACTCCAAATTACATACCATGGAACCCTTACCCATCATTTCCATACATGAACCAAGTAAATGGTATGTTTAACCCAGACGGACCCTTGAGATATTGGGGACCAAACGCTTGAGTTATTTGTGTCATAGGTATGCTTGAAAGGTGGCTTCGAACCTGATGAATGGATAAAAGATCGTAGATGCTCAAGACACATGACGGGTAACAAAAGTCTCTTCTCAACATACTAAGAGTATGACGGAGGTAATGTTACTTTTGATAGCAATCTCAAAAGCAAAATCATTGGCAAAGGTACGATCGCTCATAACTCCTTAACTATTGAAAATGTTGCTTATGTTGATACATTAGGATTTAATCTACTTAGTATTAGCCAACTATGTGATAAAAAGTATAAAGTACTATTTGAATAAAATGGTAGTAAAATACTAAAAGATGGTATCACCAAAGCTAAAGGAGTTAGGAAAAATAATATATATGTCATGAAAATAGATAGAACATCTAAAGAAAAACTTTGCCTAACAACCTTAGATGATAACTCTACTCTTTGGCATAGACGATTGGGTCACGCTAATATGAGACTCATTCAAAACCTATCCTCAAAAGATCTAGTTAGAAACCTACCTAAATTGACATATGACCAACACTTTTGCGATGCTTGCAAAATTGGTAAACAAATTCATAGTAGCCATAAGGCTAGAAACATGGTTTCCACATCTAAGTGTCTAGACCTTTTGCATATGGACTTGTTTGGTCCATTCGCTATAAGAAGTTATGGAGGCAACCTCTAGACTTTGGTCTAGTAGATGATTACTCAAGGTTCACTTGGACAATGTTTTTGAAAACTAAAAATGAAGCCTTTGAAAAATTTGAAATACTTAGTAAGAAAATTCAAAATCAACTAGGTGTTAACATTGTGTCGATCCGAACGGATCATGGTCGCGAGTTCGACAATGAAACACAATTTGGAAACTTTTGTGATACACATGGTATAACACATAACTTCTCGGCTCCTCGAACACCCCAATCTAATGGGGTTGTAGAACGTAAGAATAGAACTATTCAAGAAATGAGTAGAACAATACTTAATGAACAAAACATACATCAAAAGTTTTGGTGTAACGCCGTTGACACTTCCACATACATTTTAAATAGAATTTTAATACGTCCTTTCTTGAACAAAACACCTTATGCAATATATAAATGCAAAAAGCCTACTTTAGGATATTTTAGAGTGTTTGGATGTGAATGTTTCATTCTAAATATCAAATACTATCTCACCAAATTTGACTCAAAATCTTATGAAGGTGTGTTTCTTGGTTACTCACAAACTAGCAAATCATACATAGTTTTAAACAAAGAAACAATGAGAGTCGAGGAATCGTTGAACATAACATTCGACGAAAGTCCACCTCCCTCTAAGACATCACCTTTGGTAGATGATGACTTAGTTGAAAGTTAACTTGTTGAAAGTCAAGAAATTAATGATAATGGAAAGGAAGATGAACCATTAAATAAAGAAATTATAAATATCAAAGAACCCAAAAGTCACCCCTTAGAAAGGGTCATAGGACAATTAAACCAAATAACACTAAGATCACAAGCCCAAAATCAAAGTAACTACTTTTGTTTTATGTTGTCTGTTAAACCGAAAAACATAAACAAAGCAATAAAATATGAATCTTAGGTAATTTCTATGCAAGAGGAGCTAAACCAATTTGTTAGAAATGATGTTTGGAAATTAGTTTAAAACCTAAAAATCAAACTATAATTGGAACGAAATGGGTTTTTCGAAATAAAATGAACGAAAATGGTGTAGTGTCTAGAAACAAAGCTAGGCTTGTAGCACAAGGCTATAGTCAACAAGAAAGAATTGATTACGATGAAACTTCTGCACCGGTAGCTAGGCTTGAGTATATTAGAATGTTACTGGCGTATGCATGCGCTCATAACTTTAAATTATTCCAAATGGATGTTAAAAGTGCATTTCTAAATGGGTTCATTAACGAGGAAGTATATGTCGCACAACCTCCCGGATTCACCGTCTTTGAAAAATCTCATCATGTTTTCAAACTTAAAAAGGCATTATACAGACTTAAGCAAGCACCAAAAGCTTGGTACGATGGGCTTAACACTTTCTTAGTTGAACACAAATACACCATGGGATTAGTAGATAATACACTCTGTACCAAGAAAAAGGAATCACACATTATCATAGTTCAAATATACTTTGATGACATCATATTTGGATCAACTTGTCAAGAGCTATGTGATGATTTTTCTAAAATCATGCACAACGAGTTTGAGATGAGTATGATGGGTGAGTTAAACTTCTTTTTAGGACTTCAAATTAAACAACTAGAAGATGCCATATTCTTTAACCAATCTAAATACATAAATGATATGCTTAAGAAATTTGGTCTTGAAGACTGAAAACCAACTAAAACACCCATGTCCTCGGAAACGAAACTCACCAAGGATGAGGAAGGTGAATCTGTAGATAACACTAAATATAGAGGAATGATCGGTAGCCTACTTTATCTCACGGCTAGTAGACCCGATATTATGTTTAGTGTTTTTCTATGTGCTCGCTTTCAAGAAGATCCTAAAGCATCACACTTAGAAGCCTTGAAATGAATATTTAGATACATTAAAGGCACTACATGTTTAAGATTATGGTATCCCAAAGGAACAGGTGTAGCAACCATAGTGTATGTCGACTCGGACCATGCCGGTGACTATGTCGATAGAAAGAGTACAAGTGGTATTTGTACTTTTGTTGGACACTGTCTCACCTCATAGTTCACAAAGAAACAAACGGCTCTCGCTATCTCAACTACCGAAGCCGAGTACGTCTCAGCCGGAAAGACATGTCAACAAGCTCTTTGGATGAAACAAGCTCTCGTAGATTACAGAATTCATCTCAACGACATCTCTATACTTTGCGACAACAAAGGAGCCATTAATCTCCGCAAAAATCCTGTCCAAGATGCCCGAACAAAAAATATTGAAATTCACCATCACTTCCTTCGCGACCATGTTAAAAAAGGAAACATCTCAATCGAGAAAGTATCCTCCAAAGATAACATTGCCGACATCCTAACTAAACATCTTAAACGAGAACCATTTAATCTTCTTAGACTTGGTTTAGGATTAATGAAACCAAACATATAATTAAAACATAGCCTAAACCTTAGAATAACCAAAACAAAACAATTTAGCAAAATTTGCTACAGTACCCACGGTATCAATCGACAACAAAGACAAAACACCTTCTTATTCACAACCCACTTTACCAAACGAGCCACAATCACACCTAACTCACAATTAAGGTTTCTTCCTCAACTAATCACAGCCAAAAACATCATTTTAAGTATCTTAACTACATTACTTCTCTTAATTCTGAGTCTAGGGTTCTAATTTATGTACAAAACCAATACATGAGGATTATGTATATTCTTGCACAAAACATGAACTACATTGTTAAATTGCATAACTAATTGCACAAATTATAAACTACATAGTCAAATTGCATGACTAATCATGTTTCCCACTACTTAGAAGTTACATATCATAAGGCATTATCCTAATTAAACTAAAAACTCCATGTCAAAATTTTGAAAAACTTCTCACTTGTAGGAAAACAATTTTTCATTGTTCGTACAAATAAAAACATTATTTTCATCACTTACATAATGTCTCTTGAATACTAAAGGTAATGCATAACTAATATGCATTCCTGGGTATATTCAAACGAAGCCACATTGAATTGGAAGCGTTTGGGTTATCTCTTACATTTTGCCAAACACTACTAATAAAACTATTGTATGCATCAAATGAGTCGAGACAACCGCAACTCCACATTGTTTGCATATAGGCACACACTAGAACAAAAATGCTAATTTAGTTTTCATTTTTACTAAAACTTTTAATTTCTTGCTCCTAGGAACAAACATGGTAGCCGCAAAATTTTACGATCACAAAGATACCCTTGGATACATCCCTCAACACCACAAAACTAAGGGCCTTACCAAAGAAGAAGTTGAGATCTTTAAGAGTCTAAAGAAAAGGTATTTTCATGAGGGTAGGACAATTCATCCATCTTTTGTCGATGGAACAAATCTCCATCAAGAACTAGCCACTATCAACTTCGATTGTCACCTTGACATCGACGAGCCAATTTGCCCTAGGTTTGTCCTAGAATTCTATGCTACTGTTGTTTCCATAACAAATGAGGATGATCTCGTGGCTCTCAAATTTAAGATCAACCAAAATGACTACACCATTTCCCTCAACCAATTCGCTCAAGTGTTAGGAATTCCTTGTGTTGGTACTTGTCTATACTCGGATAAGTGGTCACTCACCATCCTTGATGCAATTCATGACCGCTCTCCTCCTTACCAAACTCCTTTGGTCGACAAGGACGTCATTCATGAGCACCTCTTCCTTGATAGGGTAGCACCACCCCGTGTCACTCGGGCGGGAAAGGAAGTCAACTGAGATCCAGATGGTATGGAACTCAATGAGCTTAAGCCTCACTTCAAAACGTGGGAGGAACTCCTTAGAGCCGATGTCATTAGCACCATAGGAAACCGAGACTACATCAATTCTTGCCTATGTTACATGCTCTATAGCTTGTATACTCATCAACCATTCAGCTTGGCATACTACATTGCTAGGAGGATGGTAGACATTCCTACTCAAGGCTCCATTGCTCTTCCATACGGGATGCTCCTTACCCGTCTTTTTAGAGCTTATACACCCATTCCGCCAAGTCCTAGAGGGTTGAAACTAGACTATCCACTCATCCCTCACATATTTTTGCCCTTGAGTGATGAAAGATTATCTAAGACTAAGACAAAGGGGAAAAGGCCAAACCTCCAACTCCTTCATCCTCATCAAATAGCTCAGAAGACGGTCTTCCCAACTCGAGGCTTCAACCACATGAGTACTATGCCTCACTTCCAGAAGTGGAGAACCCAACGGAGGAGTTCAAGCAAAACCAAGGGGGTGTTCAAATACCTTGGTAGGATGATGACCAAGATTTACAAGAAGTTGGATAAGTGAGTTGAGGTTTTAAGATGATGTTTAGTACAAGACAAAAACAATGTTGTATGATATTATTTGTGTGTTCTCGCTTCCTAGGATGATAAACTAACTTAAAACATTGATGTGTACTAACTTTTTCATGCATGGGGATAACATACGGATGTTATCAAATTTTACCCGTACACTTTTTAGTGAAAATCAATAGCCCTTGTTGAAAATACATGCTCCCTTATTTTTATATGTGCGTTATTGCTTGTTCCTAACTAGAAATAATTATCTCCATATGTTTTAAGAAAAATTTCAGGATTAGGAAAAGTCCCCGGGGGTCAAAAAATGACACTATCGAAAATTCTGCACTGGACGGATCAGAGGATCCAAATTTTTGGTTTCATCCGTTGTATTTTTTGGTGCCGCCGTTTCTACACTAGCGGACCAGACAAACCCAAAAATTGAGATCCGTCTGCGTAAATTTTTGGTACCGTGGGATCCCCAGGTAAGTTACTGAATGTCGCTCATTCCCGCATACTAATTTACCAAAATTTGTTTCTAGGATAGTTTTTACTGCTTTTTATTCATATTAGAACTAGTTTAACCTACTTAGACATATAGGATAGCAAAAATTCACCCAAGGAACCCTTTTTCATAAAGCAAGGAACCAAAATTTTGGTCCCTTGAAATCCATGGATGCTCTGAACTTCAAGATTTTGCAATCATTAGGACCCATTTATTGCATATCTTGGTATTTTTACTCAAACCTTCTTGTATGGCTTGACTTAGATGATATGACATGCATTAAAACTCTTCCGAAACATTAGAAACCACTTCACTTGTATGGCTTAATATCAAATCAAACACAATTCTCCATAATCTCATGATCCTATAAATTAAGAACCTCAAAGATGATCATCCTCACACCTCAACAATTTCTTTCATCTTCTCTTAGAACAAGCTTAAGCAAAAATGACAAAGTCATCCACATCATCCCCATGAAACAAACCATGTAAGAAAACTGCAAGAATAAGTGTTAGACCTTGTTGCTTCGTAACCCTTAGCTCCTCCTCTGAATCATCACCTCTAACCATTTCATCCCTAATAAGAGATGAAAATTTCCTTACTCTAAGTACTCCAACACCACCTCAAAAATCACCTATTATCATCACCACTCCACCACCTACTAAAACACCAATTGTCACCTCTCCACCACCAGCTCTAATCCAAACATCCAAATAACCATCACCACCAAAATCTCCAAAGCTATTACCTTTAGAGCTATTCTCAACTCCAACAACATCTCCAAACCCATTCTTAGAAGACTTAGAAGACCTACTGTGACAACCCGTAATTTCCTTGATGCGTCATAAATGGAGAAACGACAATTAGAGTGATCGTTCCATCTAATTTGAGATACGAGATGTATTATATATCATTTTTATTGGAAATATTATTCTGAGAACGTTGGTGTAATTCCCGAGTCATGAATCCATTGTTTGCTAGTCCAAATGAGCCCCGAGCCTTATTTCGGGAAAGATAACAAAAATTACAAGTATGGTCCTTGTGATATTTACACCTTCGCCCCTTTGTGATTTCACTTGCACATGTTTAGCCCCTCCAGGGGTATAAATACCCCTAAACCTTCCCACTCTCCTCATTTTTATCCAATCCTTTCTCTCTCTATAAAACACACACTCCTCTCCCCTCTCTCTCTAAAATTATCCGGCCACCCATTTAGGGTTCCGGCGCCGTCACATTTTCCGGCCAATTTTCTGGCGACCACCAATAACTACAACACCTATCTCAAAAGATAGATCGTGCTCTTGTGGTTATCTTTCTCTAACACACGCACTTTCGAACCTAATCACGCTCTTTAAATCTAAGATTTAAGTTTCGGAAAACTAGGGTTTTGTTGGTGAACGATTGTCAAGGACTCAAGTGGTCACGAGTCATACTCGTGAAGACACCACCACCTTCTCTCGTCTTTTCTCGCATGCTAAAAACCTAACCCGGTTTATATTATTGTTATTTTTTATTTTAAGGAATCGTTATATTATTTAACTTGTGTTTCGTGGATATAAAAGCATTAAACGAAATTAAAGGGGTTATAAAAAGGGTGTTAATGAAGCTGAATTGGTAAAGTGTTTTGAAAATGTTTTAAAAATCATATTCGTTTGGTGTGAACTTTCAGAAATCGTTTATTGTTGTTGTCTTTATGTAAGTCGAGTTAAAAGCCACCTGGTCTGTTTTGGTCTCCGGTTTATGACTACAACCACGTAGGGTGTTGGTCTTGTCCTTGCGTCGTGTCGTGAGTAAATGAAAGAAATCACAAAGGGTGTTGACCGGTCCGTTTATCAGAAACAGAACCCGACTAGGGTGCGTTGAAATGTGGTGTCTAATCATAGTGTTTGTTCGTGTCTCAGTTTAGGATCCAAATTTCATAAATTTTTATTGTAGTTATATGGCTCGTGTATTCAGATTTGGTCTCGGTTCGACTAATTAGTGATAGATGGGGCATGACAAAACATCATAGTTTTTTTTTTTTTTTTTTAAAGAATTGTGTTGTACGTACAAGTGGGTGCAACGAGCTAAGCCCAATATTGGGGAGTATTGGGTGTTTAGCAGTTGGGCCGAAGCCCACTAGGTTTACTTGTTTGTTTGAGGTCGAGAACCACCTAGGTTTGACTAGAGTCAAGCCGTGAACTCACGGGAGTCACGGCTACGTGTCGTTATTTTATTACTTGTGTTGCTTGTTTATTTATGTCTTGGGTTATGGTTTCGGCTTACATTTTGGCAAACCAGACTAACGAATAAGAAACTATAAAATGGTTAAAGTATTTATAGTTAAGGGATTGATTGCAACACTTGGATAGGATACAAGCATTATGACATTATTTTATTCTTGGACAAGGATTAGACGTATTGGATTTACGGTATTAGTTATTTGAACATTATGGACCCTTTGGTACACGCGACGGAAGGGTATGTTAGACTCATAAGAGTTTAACATATCTGGACCCGAACTATACAAAACGGTCGATAAAACTAAACAACTAATAATGGAAATAGGATTGTTTGGTTTAGGAGGTATGGTAGTGTTTAGCATAGGTAGTTTTGTGGAAACTATCCTTTTAGGGATTGATTTGATTGGTTGAGTTGGTGGAGGAGAAATCCTTGCATTTGTGGATTTGATCAGAGATGATTTGGTTGAAGAAATTTCGTGTACAACACGAGCAATTTTCTTAGGTGGTTCTTTGGTGGATGAGTTACCACTTGGAGCTTTCCTCATGATGAGATGTTTCAAAAAGGTTTGTAAAGGTTTCTAAGTGCTGAAAATGAGGATGAAGGTGATGACCTTAGGGGTCCTAACAATGTGGTTTATAAAGCAAGAGATTTCGCAAGTGCATTCAAGACTTAGCCACTAAGATTCCTTGGAATGTGATGATTAGCATGCACAAGAGTCAACTTCAGAATTGTACTGATCTAGGAACTTAATTAAGATGAGATGGAGTGTTCAAGTTAGCAAGATGAGCTTGAATGATTGTTTTAGCTAGAGTTGACATGAATCTGTCATACGAAACCCACGATTCCCTCCAATGAGGGATCCGTCTAGGCTATTCCTAGGGATCCGTCTCTCAGCAGTAAAGAAAAGATAACAATGATGTTTGTAAGGTCTAAAGCCTATACCTTCTTGAGTGTTTCAGTCCATCTAAGTATCTTAAATGAAAGGGTACTTAAATGCTTAAGGGTAATGAGTGATGTAGCTAATGATAACCTTTCATGGAAGAAATTGGAACTTTTATGAGTACCAATGAGTGGTGACCAAGGATGACACTAACGATTTGAGAGTTTCAAATGGAGCTAAATGATCCTAGAAACCAGATAGTAACTTAAGATAATGTTTTGGAAGATATCCTAAAACCTTAAGATGGAAAAGCTAGAATTTGACCCATTTAGACCTATTTTGAGATAAGGATGACTACAATCCATTTGCTATTGTTGAAAGGTTTCTAAAGCTAGGTGTTTTAACATGTGAGGGATTATGTGTGAGTATAAGAGCGAAAGAGTAATGAGTTTTGGTGAGACGATAGATCTACAGTTGTTTTGAGTGTAATCTAAGTGAGTTATGTGTGAGTACGAAAAATTTACTCAACTTGATAAGGACTCAATTTGTCTTAAGGTACTATGTCTTAGCTTAGTGTGAAGTGATCTAAGGACATGTATTGAAATACAATGATTGCAATTGCATTTCTGTTTGCCGGATCCCACGGTTCCCTGAGAGTAGGGATCCGTCTAGCATAAACTTTGGGATCCGTCTCTCTGCTAAGCAGAATCTTTACAAAAGGTATGCAAGGGTTGTAAAATGCATCATATTTCAAAGTTAGGGTTTTTCTAAGAAATTCTAACATTAGTGTAGAGATATCAAAATGTAAGATGTCTTATTTCATGAGGAAAGTTACATTAAATTGATAAAGCATGGATACTAAGGATTGACCCTATTTTTAGAGAAAGCTAAGTTCCTTGACCGTTTTTGCTAGATGGATCATCAAATGGTTGATGAGTGTTCGCCGATTCGGGAATGAAGAAAGTCTTCATGAGAGATATGTTTAGAGGTTCCATCATTTTGTTCACAAGTACGTACAACAGACTTTGAAATTGAGGATGAAAGTACATGATGTGGTGATAAAGGTGTGTCAAGAACATTCCATAAGGGATTAGTTTGTTCTTAGAGCCTTGAAGATTTACAATTCGCCTTGCGAAGAAGTAGGCAAGATTGTATGGTTGTTGTGTCAGCAAACAATACATTATGTGAGCACAACAAGCGGGAAGGATTTCTCGATTTCCCCTAAGACTCCAAACATTTTCACGTAGGATGAGTGCAAGAGCCTTGTACTCTTCTCGGATATCCTGTGTATAGATAATGTTTGGATCAGAGTAATGGGGTTTGCATATTATGCTAGTCAAGTCTTCCGGGGAAGGTATGTGTGAGCAATATGGACTATTTTCTTCACGAAAGTTGAAGAGAGAATCAAGAGACCAATCTTCAGTGAAGGCACATTGTCCATGATTTGGAATTCAGAGGATGTGAGCAAATTGCCCAAGGGTTAACACAAACTTTTGGTTTTTGATCCAAAACCAAAGAGATAGAGAGCGATCCTCGTTACGAACGAGTTCAACTTGACGGAAGAATTCCAATACAAACCTTGGACATATTTTCTCATTAATTTCGAGAATACATTCTAGTCCTATGGTTCGGAAGGAAGTATTGATACCTTCTTCGAATTGTAGAGGGGTGTCGACAATATGTCCTTTGTGGAAGTGACGGGTTTCGAGATTATTGAACCCACGGACATGATTGCCAGGTGTGTTGGGCTCAAGAGAGATGTTAGGAGTGTAGACGCTAGTGAGTGAAATATCAAACTCATACTCATGCGACATAGCGAGACCTATACGAAAGAAGAGTTAATAGGAAGTGAGATATTACATGCAAAACAATGATTACCTAACGTTTTTACAAGATGTTTATTAACAATGGTTACTCACTTAATGTTTGACATTTTAGTGGAACATTTCTTTTAGGAGTAAAACGGTTTTTATTTTGCATGAAAACTGTTATCTAGAGGGACGGTTCTCACGGTTCCCTCCCATAAGGGATCCGGCTAGTGTATCTACAGGGATCCGTGGATCTGTAGTGACAGAAAAAGGTTTTGACGAAAAAGGATTTTTGCATCTTATATGTTTATACAAAGGTATGTATTTTAGCCAATTTTTACTATAGCATGCATTGTTGGTTTCAAAAAGTGTCTCAAGATCAAAAAATAACGATAGATATAAAGCAAAAGAAATGACTAGAACATTAGTAATATTTCATTTCAATGCTAAGAACGATACAAAGGATTGGGTATATAACACCAATGTAGATTAACAACACAAAGTATATGTCTCCATACGTGAACTTCATCATAGGAAACACGAGAGCGATGAGTGTTAGGGCGATGAGTACAAGGGCGACGTAAACTATGTTGATGAAGAACCTTCTTGATTTTGGTTTGAGATGAGATGAGATTAGGAGGAAGATGGAGTTTTGAATGAGAGGTAATTTTTGAAAGTGGAAGATTTGAAAAAGTGAGGATTTGGTGGAGTGGACGTCGAATGGGTTTTTATGGGGAAGGAGGAATTTTTTAGATTTGTGTTGTTTTATTATTAGAAAGATATGATTTTTGGATTAAATGAAATAAGACACAAATTTTATATACCTTGACTTTAGACGAAAAAGTAACACTTATGCGAGAAAGTCTTCCTAATGAAGCTACATGTAATATATGAATATGCACAAAAGATAATCATATAAAAACCTATGTAAGCATACTTATTTATCAAGCTAATGTTATTTAGAGATAAGTGGAAAGTCATACCTCTAATGCACTTAGGAATGTCTTTACAAATGACACAACAAATGTCAGTAGACAATTCCGCTTCCTTTGTATTTAGGATACCTTCTTAGGGAAGGTATTCTTGTTACCAAGCAATTCATATGGCTTGGTAGGTATGAGCTTTAACACAGCAATCATGACAAAGATGATTAGTGCAATTAAATAAATAATAAGAAAAAGAAAAAAATGTTGTCATCTAACCAACATCCAAACAAAAAGTTTGAAAAACATGGTATTTATTTTTATAAAAGACCTTCTTTGTAGTTTTCAATTAACCACGGATCGTATCAAGTTTTTAAAGTACAATATACTTTAAGGAAGTTGGTAACGAAGCTCTGATGCCAATTGTGGAAAACTAGAAGGGGGGGGGGGGTTGAATAGTTTTACTGATTAAAACTTTGTTTTAAACTATTTAGATCGCCTTATGTCAATCTATTTGGATGTTGGATGTTGATAAACAAACATATAGAAATATAAGTATGTAATGAAAAGATAAAGAGTAAGGAGCACAAAACCACAACGCGAGTATTTATAGTGGTTCGGCTACAAGGACACCTTCCTTGCCCTACTCCACTCCCCGAGTCACCTACTCGAGAGTTCGTAATCACTACACAACACCAGCTCCTTATGGCGGAGAAGCCTTTACAATGTCGCCTACTCTTTTTCCGGTACTAGGCTAACCACCGGGTTCTTTCACCAAGGAGCACCACACCTACCACAACGTTGCCTACTCTTTATCCGGTACTAGACTAAGTACCGAGTTCCGTTACAATGGAGGAACTACTACCCAACACAACGCCTAAACTCAAAGGAGATCTACTCCTTATAATAACATCATCAAGGATAACAATATCCTTTGACCCAATACTAATCTATCACGTACATAGAATCACATCATATCGAATGTACACCTTAGGCACCTTTCACTAATGCCTTTGACTTGATCTTCAAGACAACCTTCACTAATGTCTTGTGACTTGACTTCTATGCACCCTTCACTAATGCCTCTAGCCTTGACTTCTAAGCACCCTTCACTAGTGCTTTCAATACGGATGCTCGACACCCTTCACTAATATCTTCGTCTTGACACTTGAGACATCTTTCACTAATGTATTCAACACTACACTTCTTATGAGAAAGAACAAAACTATCAACAAGAGAACCTCAGTAGTCTTGATGATAACGAAGCATGGCAAATCATGGACTTTAGCTTGCACGTCTTCAAAAGATGGTGATATCGCCTTTAAGAGGAACCTAGAGAATCACACGAAAACAAATCTACATACATAGATCACTTGCATCTGAGGTTAGAGAGTCTGTAACTCAAAGAGAAAATATGTGAGAAAGGGGTGAGGAACAATGAAGAAATGGCTCACTATTTATAGAGAGAAAATGTCTACGGTTCCACGGATCCCTCACTTGAGGGATCCGTCCAGTGCAATACTGGGGATCCGTGGGACGCTCCCCTTTGCCTATGGGTTTTGGGTCATGGGTTATGGGTTATGGATCATGGTATCAAAGTAGATACAATGTATCTCCAAGATGCAATGCATCTAGTCCATGGTTCATGGATTAAAACTATGTTAATACAAATAAGCCGTAAAAACGTTTATTTATATTTTACGATCTTCTAATTTTTTGTCGATAACAAATGTAAAATCATTTTAACGAAACAAATAGAATACGTAAATAGTTTAAGTCAATATTTTCCTAACACACTTACGTTTTCACATAAAACACTAAAACAAGTATAAGTGATTTTATGATTTAGATACATATGTACAAAAACTAGTGTTTGCATATTGGGTTAGCATATACTTAAAACTAAGTATACTAAAATGGGTAAAAACAAGTATATACTAAAACGGGTAAAAACAAGTATATACTAAATGGGTAAAAACTAGAAAATGGTATTGACCCATAACCCATGGTTTTATATATACCACTTAACCAAGTTCATTGTATCCTTAAGATACACTGTATCTAGAAACAAAACCATTGATCAACCCATAATCCATGACCCATGACCCATAACCAAAAATACCCATGGGCAAAGAGGAGCGTTCCACGGATCCCTGGCTTTGTGCTAGCCGGATCCCTTATGGGAGGGATCCACGGGATTCGGGGAACAGTAGAGAATTTTCTCTATAAATAGAGAGCCATTTCTTCCTTTCTACTCACCACTTTACACACATACTTCCCCAAGTATTATAACCCTCTAACCTCAGATCCAAGTGATCTATGTAGTTTGTCTTTTGTTTTTATGTGATCTTCTAGGTTCCTCTTAAAGGCAAGATCACCACTTCTTGAAGACGAGCAAGATCAAGTCCATGAGTTGCCATGCTTCGTCATCATCAAGACAACTAAGGTTCTCTTGTTGATAGTTCTTTCTTTCTCCATAGATGTTGGGTTGAAGGCATTAGTGAAGAATGCCGAAAGTGTCAAGATGAAAGCATTAGTGAAAGGTGCTTATCGTCCGTGTCAAAGCATTAGTGAAGAATGCTAAAGGTGTCAAGAAGAAGGCATTAGTGAAGGGTGCCAAGCGTTGTGTCAAAGGCATTAGTGATGGATGCCGAAGAATCAAATCAAGTAGCATTTAGGAAGAATGCTTAGATCGTATAATCGATGAGGTGCATCGTTATACATATAAGTATTTGTTTATTTCCAAGGATGGTGATATCCTTGATGGTGTTGTAACAAGGAGTGAATCTCCTTGATATTAGGTGTTGTGTTGTGAAGGGTAGTAGTTCCTCCATAGTAATGGAACTAGGTGCTTAGCCTAACACCTAATAAAGGGTAGGCGACATTGTGATAGGATTAGTTCTCCTTGGTGTGAAAGAACTCGGTGGTTAGCCTATGATAAGGTTTTAAAATGTACCTTTTTGAGGGGTCGTTTAAGCCCTTATTTGATCACTTTTGTAGCCGTTATTACTTAATAGCGTTCCTTTTCACTTTTTAGGTCTCTTGAAGGTAAATTGTTGTAATTGCACTTATTTGGACGAAAAGGCGCAGATATACAAAGAAAATGGCCAAAGTCAAAAATCGAGACACTCAAGCTGCTGAAATACAAGGTGACGGCGTCACTGCTTAACTGCGACGCCGTCGGAGCATTTTGTGACGGCACAGAAGCCAAATTTTTTATTTTCAAGTGACGGTGTCAGGCTTTAAAAGAGTAGGCCGGCGCAACTCAGACGGCCTAGATTTGATCCAGATGGCGTCAGAAGCTGAAGAGGACGGCGTCACAAGCACAAGGTGACGCCGTCACAAGACTAACGTGGCCAAGATGAAACCCTAATGTCGGCTACCCGACGGCGTCACAAATCATAAGGTGACGCCGTCGCATATGTACTCTTATATATAGAATCCGAATTTTTCAGTTTTAGAGAGTAGTCTTTTGGAGTAAAAACCTAAACCGAACCAAGGCTATCTTGTACAGTATTTTAGGGTTCCAAACCCTAACTTACATCAAGATAAGTGTTTTACTTCATTAATTCAATTATGTCTTCAATTATTTGTGTGTATGCTTGCATGTTCTCCATGTCCGGCTAATTTACTTGTGTGTTTGCTTAGGGAATATGAAACTTAATTATTAAATATTGATTGGTTGTCTCTTATCTTAATTGATTAATGATCTAGCAATGCGATAGGTCATTCGTTGTGTAATTAATGCTTGATTAATCTTTGTGAACCTTAGGCTATAGCACTTAGAGCGGTTGTAGATTAAACCATCCAAAGAGGGCCTTAGAATTAGAGTTTATAATCCCTAGAGTGTTTTTTAGACGAGACCCTTTGGTAAGTTCAAAGAGTTAGGGATAAACGCATACCCTACGACTTTAGACACACAACGCGATTAAGAATAAGGACGTGACAATTCAACCATCAATAGGAGATAATTAAGGAGTAATAAAACCTAAGTGAACACATCTTTAAACTATCATACGAGCACATAATAATTAGACATAGACTACATACACCTTAGATTAGATAATTAGATAAGTAGAGTAATCGGTAGAAATACCAACCCCCAAATCCAAACCCCGAGATTCGTACCTTTCCATTTCCTAAAAAACATAAAAAGATAAAAAATAATCTTCCTCAACCACAACCTTAGCGTAGTAACTTCTCACTAGCATTCCTATTCCCCTAGAGAACGATATCAATACCCGTAGCTTACCCTAATACTACACTACAACGATTAGGTTCACTGCCTAGGGTGTTATAAAACTTGCTCGAAGAAAAGGAAGTTCCTTTGACCCCGAACGACGCGTGTAGCGTTATCAGCCTAGCACTGTATAAAGGGTAGGCGACGTTGTGTTAGGTATGGTTCGCCTTGGTGTGAAGGAACTCGGTATTTAGCTTTGTACCGAAAAAAGGTTAAGCGACGTTGTAAAGGCTTCTCTGCCATAAGGAGTTATTGTAGTGCTTACGAACTCTCGAGTAGGTGACTCGGGTAGTGGAGTAGGGCAAGAAAGGTGTCCTTGTAGCCGAACCACTATAAATACTTGTGTCGTGGTGATGTGCTTCTTACTCTTTACCTTTTATTATACGTTTATATATCTATCTATCAACGTCCAACATAAACAACCAAATAGATTGACATAAGTCGATCTAAATATTTAAAAAGGAAGTTTTAAATTGGTAAAACTATTCAACCCCCCCCCCTTCTAGTTTTCCACAATTGGTATCAGAGCTTCGTTACCAAGTTTCTTAGAGTATGTTGTACTTTAAAAACTTGATACGATCCATGTATGTTTGAAAACTACAAAGAAGGATTATTTTTGTCATATTTTAAAAAATCATTATATTGTTTATTGTTTGACAATGATAGAATATTCTAACATTTTTTTAAGCACTATCCATACTTGGATTTGGAGTTACCAAGAAGATCATAAAGAATTTATCTAAATATTTCTTTTCGCAAAAAGAATGTTTAGTAAAATCTTAGTTGCCAAGAAGACCATAAAGAATTTAGCAAAGGTATTATTGTTAATTACTTACTTTTATTTTTATTAAAATCTTAGTTGCATGATTTATTAGTAATCGTTCAAGTAGTTATCCATATTATAGTCATCATCAAAATAGTATTCTTCGACTAATTTATATAAGACTACATTACCAACTCGTAATAATGATATCTTGGTTATTCGATAACATCAATCATTATTCATCACAAAGGATTTATTGACACTTCATCTATGTCAATAAATATCCATGTGAAACTTCTTATATTATGATAAAATAGGATTTTATTATAATGTTTGAAAAGCTTCCCAAGAATTATGACTAATTCTTAAAAAAGGGAACCTCGTCTAATAGGAATAGTATTAAATCTTCAAAAACCTCAAACCACAAGTTTTAGAGCCTTAACATCAAAACACTAGGCGTTTTAGAACTCCCAAACCAAAATTATCAAGGAATGTTTGAGCTGACTTTTGTTGTCATGCCGGATCCCTCCGTTTATACTAGCCGGATCCCAAATGAGAGGGATCCGCGGGATCCGTACAACAGAAGACAATATAAGCTAAAGAATGATCAATGTGGATGTTCCACAATTATACTCACCTCAAAGACTCACAAACAAAAACTCAGGTACTGTTCATAGGAGCAATTTGATCATTCCTCTCAAGTTTAACAATCACTTGTGTAAGTATAATCTTCACTACATTGTTAATTTAATTCCTTGATTTCTAAGATTATAATTTCTTCATCTTTAAAGAGTTGGGTTCAAATGGGTTTATCATAATTTGTCACCACATTGTTTTCTAAGATAATCTAAATCAAAGAATTAACATTGTTAATACAAATTAAACACATTTCTCGAACTCAACAAAGATGATGAGAGCAAAATTGTGATCAAACCCTCTAGGTTACTATTCACAATTAACACCACATTGTGGTTGTATTGTTTAGGAACATCATGCCAAGCAACAAGCAACAAGATTACCAAGACACCGCTCACTACATACCCATGTACCATAGGAAAAATGGATTAAGTACGGACGATAGGAAAGCCTTTAAGTTGCTTGAAAGGAGACTATTTCATGAAGGTAGAGTTGTTGATCCATCATTTCTTGCAAATACCGACATAAGGGAAGTATTTGGAACTATTGGGTTTGATTGTTTATTGGATATAAACGAGCAAATTTTCCCGGTCTTTGTGCTTGAGATCTACAAGACTATGGGTATAATTAGAAATGATGATGGGTCCATCTCAATTGAATTCACCATAAATGGACATGAGTACACTCTTTCACTTGAGGAGTTTGGAAGAATAATAGGGGTTCCATATGATGGTGTTTGCATGTATTCTAATGAGTGGTCGTTGGAGGAGCTACACTCTATAGTTGATCATCACGACATTTATCACACAACAATCCCGGAAGCAACCATGGTAAGGGACACCGTGTTTATGCCAAGAGCATCCCCATCAAGGGTTACTAGGAAGTCGAAAGTGATCTATAGGGATCCTTTCCAAATGGATCTCTCGGAGATGTACCCGTTGTATAGAAAATGGGAAGATGTGATAAGGGAGAATGTGGTGTGTCTAGTAGGAAACAAGGATCACCCCAACGCATGTCTAACCTTCATGATCTATCGTCTAGTGACCGAGACTCGCTTCAACATTGCCTACTACATGGTCAAGAGAATGGTAAGTGTAAGAAGCATGGACAAGATGGTGCTCCCGTATGCAATGCTCCTAACCCGTCTTGCTAAATTCATCTTTGCATTAGATCCTTCTCCACAAACCTATGACCATAGCTTTTGAAACAAGGTTATGGTACCATTGACCGAGGGAAGAACCACGAGGTTTATGGTAGATGGCAAGAGGCCTCACCCAACCACGGATTCCTCGAAAGAAAGGGAGAGACCAAGAGAAGGTGAAGGAAGTAGCAACCCACTCGGAAATACCGAACTCGAACCCTTGGAGTATATCAACCAGTTGCCGGATATTCCTGGTGCATCACCCGAATGGCAACAAACCAAGGGAATCTTCAAGTGCTTTGCCAACTTCTTGAAGAAAAAGAGGTAGAGTGGAGGATCGGTGAAGATGAGATGGGGAGGAGAAGAAAGGTAAGGTCTTAGGACCCCAAGTGTATGATGAACAATTTCAAACAATGGTTTGTAACACTTTAAACTATGCACGTAGTATGTAGCTATCGCCATATCTTGGCTCTAAACAACTCTAACTTAGGTATTTGAAAAATGAGATTTTACGACCCCTTGAATGGTCGTCGTCACTCATTCTAGGAATTTTAGCTCTTCCTACTTTGCTATACATTATATTAGTTGCGTTCTTGCATTTAGTCCCCATAGAAACAACTAGGAGAAGCATTTACTATAAAGTACAAAGTTGCACATTTGCTGAAAGCCTTCTGATCTGCAGTTGGCGGATCCCAGCATTTGAACTAGCCGGATCCCTCCCAGAAGGGAACCGCGGGATCCGTGGCATCTGATAAGCAATACAGATTTGCTTACATCAAAATGGTCTACTAGATCACCTCACACGAGTCAAACATAAGATACTAGAGCCAACTAAGTCTTCCTCAAATAGTTGAAAACCTTACTCTCATCCATGGCTTATCTAGGATATATTTTCGAAATATTTTTGATTTATCAACCCGTCAAAACTCACCATAATTCCGCTCCAACACTCACACATTATCTATCACGTCTGATAGCACTTAGTTTGGTCTATCCTTCAATTTTAGCAAATTGATCTCAATCATCTTTGACTCAAAATTAGGCTCAAAAATAGTTTTTCATTTCTTTTTATTTTTAAAGATTTTAGTAAATTTCTCTCAAGACATCATCTAACATCTAGGAATTGTTGCCACCATTTCTCCATATCAAATTAAATGGTATCCTTATCAAACATATAGTTAGACTACCCAAAGTCAATTTTCTTGCCCAAAACCATCATTAAGCACCATCACTTATTATGGTTGAGGATTTGAGATATCCAACAGCTAAAGACTTCAAAATTAAGTCAAAACCTCGAAATCCATTGATAATAAACCTTACAAAAGCATAATCATTTCACCTAAAACCTATCTGATAGCCGGATCCCTGGTCTTTAACCAGGCGGATCCCTGCTGAGAGGGATCCGCGGGAACCGTAGCTGCAGAAAGCCTCAATCAGCTTCCATATTCAAATTCAAGTCATCTTTTGGTTCTCTAACCACTTTTAGCATTCATTTATTATCCTCCTAGAGCTGATCAAAACCTTAAGAGCATGCCTAGTCTTCTAAGTGGCCAAGAATTTAATTTCCTAATTCAAATTATTCTTTATAAACCAAAAAACCTTAGGACTAAGTCACCACTCTCACTCACATCTCAAAAATCAGCAACTAAGAAGTTCTTGCTAGCATCATCATCACTATGACTAAGCCTCTTAGCAACAACTCTTCAACCATAGGATCATCCAAAAGAAAAGGTCAAATGATCCATGAAATCTCATCCACCGAAACATCTCCCATTAGAGATAATGATGCTAGAATTCCACCTCATCAAACTCATCCAAAGGCTAAGAGAACCGCAAGGATTAGCATCAAACCTTTCGGACTAGAAAAAGGATCATCTAGTTCAAAACCAAACATGGCTAGTTCTAGCAAGCTTTCAAAACCCTCGTTCATTGAGCATGGACTACACTCCTTGAATGAGCCTCTCCCTCACCCAAACATCTACTCATTAGATCATTCACCACCAAGAACCTCCCATTCACCAACTTTTTCATTGAATAGGGAACCACCAACAACGCCAACTAGCCCATCATGGGAGACAAGGAACAACGTTGATCATATGGAAGAAGTTCCATTACCACCCTCATTTTTTAGAACCTCTTCCTACTTCTCAAAATGAAGACCCACAATCACACATAGAGCCTCCTCAAAATATCCATTTTCCTCCGGGTCCAAACCAAGACAATAATTGTCCAAATTGTCTAAACACTCAAGGACTTGTTCAAGAAGCACGAAATGAGATACATTTCATGTTTAATCATCTTCTTGCAAAGTTGGATCAAATCAAAAAATCCACTCATCCCTAGACTCAAGCACATTGTAGCACTTTAAGTCTAGTAACTAGTTAGTATTTAGTGGTACTTGTATGTCCTAGTTCATTCTCTTAGTTTTAGAGATTTGTTTGGTTATCTCTTGTTTTATTGAATGAACATTTATATGCTATGATTATTTTGTGCGTTGTGCTTTTTATTGCCCACATATATTATCTCTTCATTAGCATTGTTTGACACATCTTCACTGCGGAAGAAACTATCACCAGATAGGCGGATCCCTCCAAAATGCCTAGCCGGATCCCTTCAAGAAGGGAACCGTGGGATCCGTGGATCAGAAGCACAAATTTCTACTAACTTGAGTTTTATTTGCAGGAAATTATGCACTATACTCTTATTTTCTAACCTTTACTTTGTAGATTCTCAAAATAACACATGAAGATTTTGACACCATAAAGCTAGGGGAGCTTTGTGTCAAACGAACTTGCAAAAACACTTGCAACTTAAACTGATTTTGGACTATACTTCATGACACCCCATTGCAACTTTGCAATCTTCAAGGGGGAGCACGTTTTCGTCACTTTGACGAACCATTTACAAACACATTTGCAAACACAATTAGTTTATTTTACGTCATGTCCTTGACGCCCTCTCAAAGGGTTGGACTCGTCAAGGGGGAGTTAAGACGAGTACCATTTCCGTCACTTGCTCTCTTTACATTTTTACATATTTTGTTTAAAAATTGTGTTAGTTTCTTTTAACACTTTTTGTTTCGACAAAAAGGGGGAGAAGAAAGTAAAAACTACTAATTCAAATTTGCTACGAATTTTAGTTTTACTTAAAATAATTTTATGTTTTGTCATCAACAAAAAAGGGGAGATTGTTAATACAAATAAGCCGTAAAAACGTTTATTTATATTTTACGATCTTCTAATGTTTTGTCGATAACAAACGTAAAATCATTTTAACGAAACAAATAGAATACGTAAATAGTTTGAGTCAATAGTTTCCTAACACAGTTACGTTTTCACATAAAACACTAAAACAAGTATAAGTGATTTTATGATTTAGATACATATGTACAACAACTAGTGTTTACATATTGGGTTAGCATATACTTAAAACTAAGTATACTAAAATAGGTAAAAACAAGTATATACTAAAATGGGTAAAAACAAGTATATACTAAATGGGTAAAAACTAGCAAATGGTATTGACCCATAACCCATGGTTTTATATATACCACTTAACCAAGTTCATTTTATCCTTAAGATACATTGTATCTAGAAAGAAAATGTAGGACCTTACAAGTATCAACCTTATCACAAACCCAACACGTATATCACTTTATGCGTAGAAACACGTTAACCACAAACACAAACAAAGCGTAGAAATAAGATGAGAAAGATGGTGACTTAAGATATGAACCGTGTATGTTAGAGAGAAAAGAAGAAACAATAAAGTTGTATTACTTGAAAGAAAAAAACACACACACACACTCAAGCACACCCCTCAAATGATCATTTGAGGGGTATTTATAGTTGGAATACATGATGCCCTAAAAGGCTTTCTATGGGCCGTGGATATGGACTTGGATTGGATTGGGTTACTTGGACTTATACAAGGTAAGCTTATCATAACGCCTAGACATTTAGCTTAGTCCAATCCACGATCCCGTTGACTATTCTATCACGATATCTAACACACGATATAAAGTTCCTAATGTGAATGACCATCACTTCTAATAAAAACTATTAAGACTAACAATCTCCCCCTAAGGGGTGGTCATTCAAATGATGCTCCACTTGATTAGATCTTTACTTTTCTCGAGCTTGAACTTTGTGTGTAGATATTGAATAGTCTTGATTCTTTGTTCCTTCATGCTTTGTGATCTATTAATGTGGTTGTCTGCCGTTGTCAACTTCGTTGGTTTGGTGTCTCCACGTCTTTCTCCACCATGCTCACACTTCTATTTGTCTTTTGGTTACCAATGATGTAGTTCTCGAGTCTTTAAACTTTGTAGATTCTTTGACATTGACGAAGAATCATCTTTAACTTTGAGTAGCCTTTGATTTTGATGAGAACTTTCATGTGTTGTTGGTATGAGCATGTGGTGAGTCTGCACGATCAATCCGCTCCGGAGCTTCCATAAGAAGAAAACATAAAACATTGTTAGTAATAAGCGGATTCCGGCACTTACAAGTTTGAATTTCGAGGGTGTTAACAGCATAGTGTGAAAACACATCTCTAATTCTCACAGAGGCCGTTCCTGAACTGGAGTCCCACAAGTGAGATAACACGATGTACCGAAATACACCTACAGTTCAGATGAGTCGTTGAGGTACACCGAAGCATCACCTCATGACTGTAGACCGTTTGAGACACACTAAGCGTAATCCACGGGGAGTTACCGAAGTGACCTGCTGTTAGGGCTGCTTGATGTTGACCCTGGCAGAAGTTTCCATTTAATCACTGAAGATCACAGATGTGAAACTTCTCATAAATGTTCTGGCAGATTGCTAAGATCTGCGTAGGACTCTATAATATATCACTTGTGTCCTTATTGATGAACAACAAGCGATGTCATGTCATGTGTTCCTATGAGATCTTTTGATGAATCTCGTGGCTCTAGACTCAATAGTGCATTTTGGTTTTCCTGAGCAGAGACTAGGGAGAGGGTCTCCTTTTTCAATACCAACGATCTCTAAGAGAAAGTCAATAGATTATGCAGGGTTCCCAGTGAGAATGAAACAAATCCTTTTAAGAGGAATTGAGTGGCTAGAAGGTTTAGTGCAGTGCGTCACTGGGTCCATGACGTTTTTGTCTTCAATACCAGTGTCATCTTAGTGACAACCAGTAGCAGATGAGTTGAACCCGGTTTCTGACCTAAGGTTGAATATGGAGGGCTATTTCTTTTCACCCTTTCTTTTACATTTCTTTTTAATTCTTCAACCCCTTCTTTCTCCTTTCTCACATTACTCCTTTTTTCAATCATTCCTAAGGACTTCTAGTACTAACTATTTGTGATGTCCTTGGGTAGATCCCTCAGGCTCTGGCAGATCATAGGACGGATTTCCTATCCTTAGAGACCTTATAACTCCATGACTGTCCTATTGTTGCCATAAAACAATTTTTCTTGAACATCTCTCAGAGTGTTTATGATAGAAAACATGTTCGAAACACTCCGTGAGTTTTATATTTTTAGAAACACTCCCCCTTCACATGTGCTTATATGTTTTGACAGAAATCTGCACATAGAGGGTAGAGTTCGCACTTTTTGAATTGATTGACTTTAAATGAGCTAGACCGATTCGAGACACGTTTACATCACTAGAGAACTAGTTTGAAATTATTACTCGTCCTGGTCAAGTCCATATAAAGTTTCTCGAGATGGTACATGATTCCTCGTCAATTCAATGGTTACGACTGAGTCGAGCTCTTTTGAGATTCAAACACCGATCATTAAACATTTTTGATCACATTTTACATTTTTGATCACATTTTACATTTTTGATCACATTTTAATCACGTCTCCTCCCCCTCAAAAATAACATATACGTGATATTTTTTATATCAACGGATTAAACAACATTTTAGAATCTTTTGGGGAGACAAACGGATTTGATTTAAGCATGAATTTGGAACATTTTTGTTTTATACTCCCCCTTTAATAAAGCATAATCAATTAAAGGGTTTTAGAGGGAGTTATCTTGAGCACAAAATATTTTGAAAGATTTTGAAAAAACTTTTTGAACAAAAAAGGTGCTCAAGATGATGATGATTTCTCATCATTTTTAAATGTAGTGCACTGAAGCGTACACTATTGATTTTCATTAAAAAACACGAGTTTTGATTTGAAAAAAATCAAAAGTCATCATTTCAGTCCGGGTTTCGTAATGATGTATACGAAAGCCATCTTTGAAGAAATTTTGAGAAACGACATGTTTTGAAAAACATTAAAGAACTCTCGCTCAAGCATCTGTACATGCCCGTATCATTGTTGAATGACATTTCTAGAAACGTACAGAATATCGATTATACAAGAGACATGTCGTGAGAAGAATATTTTTGGATTTTTGATTTTCTATTGTTTTTGTATTTTTGAAAGTTTTATATTTTTATATTTTACTTTTGTTGGTTTTTCAAATTTTGTATTTTGTTTTTCAAAAGTATTTACAGCGAAGCTTTTTGGAAAATCATTTTCAAGAAGATTCGAGAAGACGTTCTAACTCCTCAGGGGTTAGGCTTCGCATTCCAATTCGTCGAACTAAATAGTCAAACCTTTCTTTTGGAAGGGCTTTCGTTAATAGATCGGCGAGTTGGTAATCAGTCTTCACGAAGAATAATTCAACAGTACCATTTTCGACGTACTCTTTGATGAAGTGGTAGCGGACACGTATATGCTTAGTCTTTGAGTGATGAACAGGATTGCATGATATGGCTATGGCACTTTTCGAGTCACAATACATAGGTTTTTTATCGAAAGTAAAGCCATAATCTGTGAGTTGTGTTCTCATCCATAGAACTTGAGCACAACACGCAGATAGAGACACATACTCAGCTTTAGCGGTTGAAAGTGCAGTGCAATCTTGTTTCTTTGAAGACCAGCTTACTAACTTTTCACCCAAAAATTGTGCTCCTCCTGATGTACTTTTTGCTGTAACTTGATCACCTGCGTGGTCCGCATCTGAAAAGGCAATTAGATCAAATCCGGATTCCTTGGGATACCAAAGTCCCATGTGAATGGATGTCTTCCGGTACCGAAATATCCTTTTAACCTCTTTGAGGTGCAGTTCGGTAGGCTTTGCCTGAAACCGTGCTAATAAACAAACAGCAAAATGAATATCTGGTCGACTGGCAGTGAGGTACATGAGAGAACCAATCATGCTTCGATATTTCTTCGGATCAATAGGTTTCCTAAACAAATCGGCTCCAATTTTTGGTGAAGTTACCATTGGTGTTCCGACCGAGTCACAGTTATCCATACCATGATTTTTCAAAATCTCAGTTGTGTATTTAGCTTGATTTATAAAAATTCCACGAGGGGACTGATGTATTTGTAAACCAAGAAAGAATTTTAGTTCCCCCATCATGGACATTTCAAATTTGCTTTTCATGAGATTTTCAAAATGTTTTGAAAGATTCGGATTAGTGGACCCAAAGATGATGTCGTCCACATAGATCTGAACAATCAAAATGTCGTTTTTGCATTTTTGTGTAAATAAGGTAGGATCAAATGTTCCTTTGGTGAAATTGTTTTGGATAAGGAAAGAGGACAGTTCGTCATACCACGCTCTCGGAGCTTGTTTCAATCCATAGATTGCCTTTTTGAGTTTGTAGACGTAGTCTGGATGTTCCAAGTCGATGAAGCCTTCTGGCTGACTCACGTACACTTCTTCTTTCAGAGTTCCATTCAAGAACGCGGTCTTAATGTCCATCTGATAAACCGTGATGTTTTTGTGAGCTGCATAGGCTAAGAATATCCTGACTGCTTCAAGTCTAGCTACCGGCGCGAATGACTCTTCAAAGTCTATCCCTTCCTCTTGTCTGTATCCTTTGGCCACAAGACGAGCTTTGTTGCGAATTACAGTCATCTCTTCATCCCTTTTGTTCTTCCATAACCATTTGAGATCAATGACGCGAATGTCAATTGGTCTTGGAACCATTTCCCAAGATTCATGTAGACGGTATTGGAGAAGTTCCTCCTGCATTGCTTCTATCCATGCGGGATCTGCCATTGCCTCGCGAATGTTCTTTGGCTCTATATTGCTAATTGAGCAAAGGTAAATGCACAAGTCGCAATCGGTGGCAAGTTGACGTCTTGTCTGAATTGGCCTTGAAGGTTAACCAATAACCTGTTCAATTGGGTGGTCTTTTGTCCACTTCAGGGTAGAAGGATACCGTTGGTTATACGTATGCGAGTTAGATGGTTCTCGTAAGCTTGAAGAAGATTCAGCTAATTCCGTAGCAAACGGGTTTTCAAATAAGTCTTCATCTAACGTTGCATCGTTCTGGTTTTGGTTTTTCTCATCAACTGCTGGTAGAACGGGTGCAATAACTGGAGTAGATGTAGATGATGTTGATGGAGTTGGTGCATTGATTTCGACCGTTGTAGATGCATCTTCTGTTGGTGGTGGTGGATGATTTTGAGCGGGTGCAGCGGAATGATGGTTTGATGCATTTGTCGAAGTTCCACCATAGTATTCATCGAACATTAACTCGAAGAAATTCTCCCATTCTTGTTCTTTAGGATTGTCAAACGAAGTTGATTGAGCTCTTTGAGGTACGAGTCCTGAACTGATGTGTCCAGAAGTCTGCGGGTTTAGTGCGGGTTCTAGAGCGAGTCTCTCAGAAGCCATTTGTGAAAGTTCATCAAATTTTACATTCATCGTCTCCATGATCCTCCTAGTTCTTCTGTTATACACCCTGAATGCCCTCGAGTTATCTGAATATCCAATGAAGATTCCAATATCACCTTTAGCTTTCAGTTTCCCTAGATCTTCTCTATCGTTTGTCGGATAGCACAAAGCGCCAAACACGTGAAAGTAAGAGATATCAGGTTTTCTGTTGTTCACAAGCTCATACGGGGTTTTATTGAATCTAGGATGGATTAGGGATCGGTTCTGAGTGAAACAAGCAGTGGCAACAACATCAGCCCATAGAAATAACGGTGCACTAGAATAAATTAGCATTGTGCGAGCAGCTTCCACAAGAGTTATATTTCTTCTTTCAACTACCCCATTCTGCTGTGGAGTTCTAACAACTAATGTCTTATGTGTAATTCCAACATCTTCAAAATAAGTTCTTAACTCCTGATTAGTGAATTCTGTGCCGTTGTCTGTTCTTACTACTCTTACTGGAGCTTGAAGAAGTACTTGAATACGTTTCAGGAAGGTGATGATGATGCCTGGTGCTTCGTCTTTTGATCTCAGAAACTTAACTCATGTATATCTTGAATAATCATCGACGATAACAAGAATATACTTTTTCCCAATAATGCTTTCAACTCTCATTGGGCCACATAAGTCCATGTGCAACATATGCAACCTTGCTTCCGAACTAGGTACGGGTTTGGGTTTATATGGTGCTCTTTTGCTTTTTCCTTGTTCGCATGATGGACATATGTGATCCTTGGTGTATTTGAACTTTGGAAGTCCATTGACGATGTTGTCTTTGGCAAGATTGTTGATGGAGTCAAAATTGAGATGGGATAACCGTCTGTGCCACAGCCAGGATTGTGTTCTTGATGCTCGTGTCATAAGACATATTGGAGATGAAGAGGCCATTTGATTGATGTCGATAGCATACAAGTTTGTATCACGATTCCCAGTTAAGAGATCAGTGCCATCTAAGTTTCTAACGAAGCAAGCATTTGTCCTAAAAGCAACCTCTAAATCTGCATCACAGAACTGCCCGACTGAAAACAAATTGTGTCCCAACCCTTGGACATAGTAAACCCGAGTGATTAAATAATTTCCAAAAGGTAGATCTCCATAACCCATGATAGCTGCTACATGGTCATTTCCGAAACGTACGGTTCCTATGAATTGCCAGACGAAATTGATCAGCAGCTTCAGATTCCCGGTCATGTGCTTGGAGCAACCCGAGTCGACGATCCAAAGACATATTTCGATAACCTGCCAATAACAGAAGAAGAAGATTTTGGAAACCGTTTCGATTTTGGTTCGTTTGGGTTAGAGGTAAAATCCTGATCACACTCATAGAAGTCATCTATTGGTAAGATAGGTTCATCACTCATTCTACCATTCTGGAGTGTGAAATTTCTACCCGTGGGTTTCCAAATGTCATCCCTAAAGTAAACATTATGCTCCCTATCAGTAGTGTAAAGCCTAAGTCTCGCGACTAGTCTTTCTATTCGTTTAGCATAAGTTCTTTTGGGAACATTCTTCTTAACAGGCTTAACAATCTCATTCTTAGAAACACAATCATCATGAACATTAGTTAAAGATTTCTTGCAAGTTAAACAAATAGATTCAACACATTCATTAGACTTAGCAAGTTTCATAGGTTCATTACATTCAGATGAAATGTCTTTCTTATTACAAAGCGGTAAATTCCTAGTGTGTTCTTCTACTTTGTTCTCTTTATTCAAGCGACTACTCTTAGAGGCAAGCGAGACTTTATTGTTCCTTGTATTGCTCTTAGGCTTTAGTCTGCTGCTCCTAGAGGTTCTACCTAGTCCTGTAGAAGGTAAGGCACACTCATTAGGATTGACAATCTTATCTAGAGAAGTGGTTTCAGCTTTCCTAGTCTCTTTAGAGTGCTTTTCTAAACTTATGTCGTTTGTTCCATATGTTTTAGATGTGGAGGCAGACGCATTAGTGGTACTCATCTTAAAAAGGCCAGGAGCTAAAACTTTTGGTTTCTCAATAACCGCTTTTCCTTTATCAACATTATGTTTAGGCAAGGCAGGTGGAGTGACTGGTTTTGATGAAACATTTTTCTCATTGACTTTTGGAGGAGGCATAGAAACAGACATTTTTGGTTTGGAAACCGGTTTGGGAACATTTGCTTTCTCCGCAGTCAATGGTTTTGTAATCTTAGTATCCACTGTCTTTCCTTTTTGACATTCCAGCTGAGCCCTCAAAAGATCATTTTTCGCTTTCATGTCATTGTAGGCATGCTCATACTACAATTTGTCATACTTGCATTCCTCGGTTTTACGATCAAGTTGTTTAAAATATGAGATATTTTCTTTTTCAAGTTTCTCAAGTGCTTTTTCATATTTTGAAACAATTTTGGAGGTCTCAGACTGGAGTCTTTCATGATCTTCAACAGAATATGTTTGCAAAATGATGGACATAATATCAGTAGTCAGAACATCTTCGAAGAGAGAGTCATTTAAATTTTCCAAAACATTGACTTGTTCAACACAGTCATTAGCTTGCTTTACCAGGGATTTATGGTCCTTGACAAAGTCAGTTGTTTCTTTCAAAAATGCTTGTTCAAAATGAATTACCCTTGCACTGATGGCATTCAGCTGAGGGGCAATTTGAGTTTCAAAAAACTTTCTTTGTTCGATGTCAAAACTAGAGAACCAGTTGTTAGGAGTAATAGTGGTTTTAGTTTTAACAGTGTCTTGAAGATCCACAATTCTAGTTTTCACATTTTCTAAAATACTTCTCGCATCACTTGTGTTAAAAGGATTGTTTGAAGACATTTGTTCAATGTTCGAAAGAGAATTTGAGACAACAACTGGTTTTGAAACAGATTTTGAAACAGGTGTTGACTCTTTGTTTGAAACACTTGGTGTGATGGAAAACTTTGACTTTTCTTTTTGATTAACAAAAAGTGATTCCGTTAATTTTGTTCCATTTGTTATAATCAATAGGTTTGATTTCCGGATTCTTTTGTTTCATTTTTGATCTACTCTCCTCAGATAGTTCCAACGTTTCAAGAGAATCACGAACAATAATGGGTTTATGTAAAACATTTCCATTGTTTAACACATTCTGAGATTTCTGAGCTTTCTTGAGGAACGAAGAAGGGTCGTTACCAAGTGCCATTCTATTAGTAGAATGAAAACGCGGATTTACTTGGTTAGAAAGCATCTTGATTGTTTGAGCAGAATGACCCGTTTTAAGAAGCAAATTTTCCAAAGTTTGAATTTTCTCATTTTTATCAAGAATTTCATCAAGAAGAGAATCTTCTCGTTTTGAAAAATCAGTAATCAACTGCTTCTTCTCTTTTTCAAGATTAGAAAACATTTCTTTTTGTTTAGAAAGTTGGTTATTTAAATCAGAAATTTCCTTGTTTAAAGATTTAATTTTTAAGTTCAAATTCACATCAAGTGTGTTATACTTGATTTGCAAAAGTTGTTCTTTAGAAACCAAATTTCGATAACCAATTTCTAATTCTGATTCTTTGTTTTTCTGAAATTCAAAGGCTTTTGCGTTCTCCTTGTAACTCTCAAGCTCAGTGGTCAATTTAGCATGCGCGGCCTTAACTTCGCGATTGACCTTTTTAATTTTCTCAATTTCAATGCCACATTTATTGATTAATGATTCAAAATAAGCATGTGTTTCCTCATCAGTCTCAGTATTTTGTGCCACACAGTCTCCACTAGGATCCACATCTGGAGTCTCAAAGTTAGTATTGCTACAACTCGGATTGTCCAGGTATGTATCATAAGTAGGTGCTGGCGTCACAGAATGTTGTTCGTCATGAGTAAACACATCAAATATGACATTATTATAGCATGGATCAATGATTGGTACCTCAGATACTGCGTTGGCGTCATAGACAGGAGGTGCGTCAGAATCAGTGTCGTACTTAGTCTCCTGAAGATTTGCCATGAAGATGCAATTTGCATTGAGTTCCTCGAGGTCTTCCAAATCATCCATAATAGCCATGAATTCATGTTCCTCAGCACTCAATTGAAGTCCAGATTGTTCCTTTTGTACCAACATAATAGCTTTCTGAAGATACGCAAGATCCTTCTTTTTCAGCTTAGTTGGACAATTCCTTGCCATGTGACCCAATGCTTGACAGTTATAACACGTAACCTGATTACCCTGATTCACATTTCCATAATTCCCAATGACTGGAGCTACAACATTCCCATTCTGATTACCCACTGCTCTATTCCCAACATTCTGACCCATATGATTACCCTGATTCGGAACCGCCTGATTACCCATGCGAAATCCAGTAGCATATCCCTGCTGATTCCCAATAACTCCAACCATTTATCTTTGATTACCCATGTTCACATCCGGCTGTGCAATTTGCCTGTTGCGAGTGTTTGATGAAATCCGTTGGTTGTTGTTAGTTGGTGTGGAATAGCGACCTCTGAATGCTTTATCCAATAAAGAAAATACTTGAGACAAAGCTTCTTCTGGTTCCATTTCAAGATCAGTGATTCCTTGTTCCTGGTAATGTTGTTGTTCTGGTGGATAGTTTTGTTGTTGAGGGATGTATTGCTGCAAGTTGTTGTTAGTGGAAGATGATGAAGGTTGTTGTTGTGTATTTACTGGAGTTTGACTCTTTGCAATGAGTGCCAATGGATCATGATTCTTTGCTAATCTTTCTTGCCTGACTTCATTCACTTCATTTTGGTTTTGTCTCAGAAAATCGTTGAGTTGATCAAAGTTCACTTGATGTAGGTCTTTTGTTTGGTTGACAATAGTGACATATCGTCCCCATTCTTCTGGTAGATTGTTCAAGAACTTGATGTTGCTCACGATAGTTCTAGGTGTCAACTTGTTTCTGATCAGCTCATTCATTAAAGTGCAAAACCTTCCATAGTAGGATTCAATGGATTCTCCTGGAGTAGATGTAAACTTCTCCCAAGCAGTTAGCAACTTGTTCTCCGTATCTTGTTGACCAATTTCAGTTCCAAGACAAAGCCGTCTAACACGTTCCCACATATCGAAAGCAGTTTCACAACTGTCTACTGCAGCAAAGATGTCTCTTGGTAAACCCAGTTGGAAAATATGAATTACCATGTCATCTACTTCGACTTGCTTCTGATCCTCTTCAGAGTATTCAGATTCTTTTTGAAGACGAAAAAATGGTGGGGTGGGAGGTGTTGCATCAGCATTTCCAGGGTCTTGTACTTGTCGAGGTATGAAGGGTCCATCCTGAATGGATTTGATCATCAATTTTCCATTAGGTTTTGTCTTGATGTAACGAAGCATTCGACTTGTCCATTGAAGATAACCACCTTTTTCCAACACAGGAGGACGGTTTTCGGCACCGACTGCATGAATGTCTTGTTGAGTTGCCATTGATGAAGGTATGATATGATAAAGTTGATGTAGGATCGATTCAACGATAAAGGAGTTGTGTTGGATGAAGATTAAGCTTGGTTGTTGTAGTGAAAATTTGGTCGAAAAACTTAAAAACCTCAATAACTTCTGTTCGGAGCGTTTTTAGGACTTGAAGGTTGACTTGAATGATGGCGGTCTATTCTCCTCGTTCTCACGGTCATTTTGATGGGTAGATCGCTGAAAACGGAGTTACGGTTCAAAAGTTATAGCCGTTTGAAGTTTTGATCACAAACTTACTCGGAAAATTGTTCTTATGCGTAGAAGTGAGTGCTTATGCGTAGGATGCTTATGCGTAGGATCTTATGCGTAGGAGTCCTTATGCGTAAAGAGCTTAGGCGTAGAAATCCTTATGCGTAAACCTAAGGTTAAACGTAAGTCTTATGCGTAAACGTTAAGCGTAGAGGTAGAGTACCTTATGCGTAAGAGTTAACTTATGCGTAGAGTGCTTACTCGTAAGCTTTCTGCTTATGCGTAAGAGTTGGTTTAAAACCAAAAATCCTTTACACTGTCACAGCGTAAAAGATATCCGAAAGTCGAAGTGTTCCACACACTTATCCAAGTGAGGGAAGCACTGAGTCACCTTTGTTGCACGAAGATTCGTTACCAAAAAGTTATGCGTAGAAAACTAGGGTTTTGACTTTCTTACACGTAAGATTAGGGTTTTGACTTACGCGTAAAAAAATTTCCAACGATTCAAACAATTTCTTTTGCACAGATAGCTTCCAAAACACTCAAATAGCAGGAAAGTATTGACCTTAAACATCCAAAATGCTTTTTATGCTTACGCTTAGAAATGAACAACGAAATCAAACCGAGTTTAAAAACGATTTAAAACACGTAAAGCTTCTTGCCAAAACTAGAATCTTTAACACTATATAAACCTTAGACCATAAGAATCTTGAAGATTTAAGTGCAAAAATAAAAGTTTTATGCGTGAATCTTTGAGAATGAAAACTACGCGTAACACTACAAAAAAACTTCAACCAAAACACTCCTAAACCATTGTTAGGCGATTGATACCAATTGTAGGACCTTACAAGTATCAACCTTATCACAAACCCAACACGTATATCACTTTATGCGTAGAAACACGTTAACCACAAACACAAACAAAGCGTAGAAATAAGATGAGAAAGATGGTGACTTAAGATATGAACCGTGTATGTTAGAGAGAAAACAAGAAACAATAAAGTTGTATTACTTGAAAGAAAAACACACACATACACACTCAAGCACACCCCTCAAATGATCATTTGAGGGGTATTTATAGTTGGAATACATGATGCCCTAAAAGGCTTTCTATGGGCCGTGGATATGGACTTGGATTGGATTGGGTTACTTGGACTTATACAAGGTAAGCTTAGCATAACGCCTAGACATTTAGCTTAGTCCAATCCATGATCCCGTTGACTATTCTATCACGATATCTAACACACGATATAAAGTTCCTAATGTGAATGACCATCACTTCTAATAAAAACTATTAAGGCTAACAGAAAACCATGGATCAACCCATAATCCATGACCCATAACCAAAAATACACATGGGCAAAAAGGAGCGTTCCACGGATCCCTGGCTTTGTGCTAGCTGGATCCCTTGTAGGAGGGATCCGCGGGATCCGGGGAACAGTAGAGATATTTCTCTATAAATAGAGAGCCATTTCTTCCTTTCTACTCACCACTTTACACACATACTTCCCCAAGTATTATAACCCTCTAACCTCAGATCCAAGTGATCTATGTAGTTTGTCTTTTGTTTTTTTGTGATCTTCTAGGTTCCTCTTAAAGGCAAGATCACCACTTTTGAAGACGAGCAAGATCAAGTCCATTAGGTGCCATGCTTCATCATCATCAAGACAACTAAGGTTCTCTTGTTGATAGTTCTTTCTTTCTTCATAGATGTTGGGTTGAAGGCATTAGTGAAGAATGCCGAAAGTGTCAAGATGAAAGCATTAGTGAAAGGTGCTTATCGTACGTGTCAAAGCATTAGTGAAGAATGATAAAGGTGTCAAGACGAAGGCATTAGTGAAGGGTGCCAAGCGTTGTGTCAAAGGCATTAGTGAAGGATGCCGAAGAATCAAATCAAGTAGCATTTGGGAAGAATGCTTAGGTCGTATAATCGATGAGGTGCATCGTTATACATATAAGTATTTGTTTATTTCCAAGGATGGTGATATCCTTGATGGTGTTGTAACAAGGAGTGAATCTCCTTGATATTAGGTGTTGTATTGTGAAGGGTAGTAGTTCCTCCATAGTAATGGAACTAGGTGCTTAGCCTAGCACCTAATAAAGGGTAGGCGACGTTGTGATAGGATTAGTTCTCCTTGGTGTGAAAGAACTCGGTGTATAGCCTAGCACCGTATAAAGGGTAGGCGACGTTGTTTTAGGTGTGGTTCTCCTTGGTGTGAAGGAACTCGGTATTTAGCTTTGTACCGGAAAAAGGTTAAGCGACGTTGTGAAGGCTTCTCCGCCATAAGGAGTTGGTGTAGTGCTTACGAACTCTCGAGTAGGTGACTCGGGGAGTGGAGTAGGGCAAGGAAGGTGTCCTTTTAGCCGAACCACTATAAATACTTGTGTCGTGGTGATGTGCTTCTTACTCTTTATCTTTCATTATACGTTTATATATCTATCTATCAACGTCCAACATAAACAACCAAATAGATTGACATAAGTCGATCTAAATATTTAAAAAGAAAGTTTTAAATTGGTAAAACTATTCAACCCCCCCCCTTCTAGTTTTCCACAAACTATGTGCCTTGGATTAAAACCATGTATGACTTAAGCATGATGTCATGCAATGGGTTATGGTTCAAGCTCTATGGGTATGGGTCATGGACTTTGGGTTGTACCCAACTATATTCAATGTATTTGGTCAATGGGTCAAATACTTAAGTTTCTACCCATTTATATCACCCATTATAATACATACTAGTTATGTATATATTTACCCAATATGTAAACACTAGTTGTTGTACATATGTATAATTGAATCATAAAATCACTTATACTTGTTTTAGTGTTTTATGTGAAAACATAAGTGTGTTAGGAAACTATTGGCTCAAAACATTTACGTATTTTATTTGTTTCGTTAAAATGATTTTACGTTTGTTATCGACAAAACATTAGAAGATCGTAAAATATAAATAAACGTTTTTACGGCTAATTTGTATTAACATTCCTGTTTGACGCCGTCATGCGTAGTTCGCCTTAAGTCTAGTTAGACCCGATTGGCGCTGTTTACATCCGAGCTGCTTATCGTCATAAGCCTCGTGGATCTCACTAGAGTGTTTGGAATCGTTTTTGGCTACTTTTGGATTTGGTCTAGACTGTTTTGGATTAGGTTTTGATTTTGGTTTTGGGGATTATGGGACTTTTTGATTTTAGACCTCGCTCCGAGTAGTTAATTCATCATTTGACTTCGAGTCGTCATTTGGCCTTAAATCGACATTCGGCCTCGTTTCGTTAGTAATCTTGTTGGAATTATCATTTCTCTTCGTTTCGTTAGTAACGTCGTCGGAATTATCATTTCGCCTCGTGTCATTGGTAATCCTGTTACCGACACTTCTACCTCGAGCCTCGTCTCAAATCGGCTATTGGTTAGACTTCTGAAACCTTACCATTCACTCGATGTTGATTCAAATGACGTCACCCGGTTGACATTGTTTACCTCTCTAGACTCATAATGTCTTCTCGACATCGCTTTGTCAACAACTCACATTTAAGGTTGTACCTTACGTACTGTTGGTGTTTTACCTTATCCTCTAGTTAGGTACCCCTGTCGATAACGTTCTAGTAACATGTTTTAGTGAAGTTGTTCACCGAGGTTATCCTGTAGATATTGTTCCTTCAATGTTGCTCTAACAACATTGAACTCTCGACGTTGTTCTATTGACGATAGTCTGCTGACGTCATACCACCTATTGTGGTACTACTTGTGTTTTCCTATCAGTGTCGTACCTTATACTATACCGATGCGAACCTAGAGCCGTAGACGTTTACTCGTGCTAAGGAAATTGATCTGATATCGATTAGTAGTCAAACTTCTTTTGGGAATTAGGACTTTAGGTCCGAATATGACACCTTTCTGCGTTAGGTATCAAGTGCACTAACGAGTCAATTAGCTGATTGACATTAGCAATCAATACTCTCCATCAGAGTAGTACTTTTCGCCCCTAACTTAGATATCATGCTAAGTCAAACCGACTGATTGCTTGTAGCAGTCAACACTTCCTAACAGAGTCATACTCTGAACTTCCTAGACTTCCCGTCCAGTAGAGATTCCGTGCTCAACGTAAATCTTGAAATCCTAAGGAGTAACCTAAACCGCGTTCCTTGGGAAAACTACCTAATCGTTCTCTCATCCTTCAAGAAACACCGGCTATCCTTTCGGTCCTCTTAACCGATTGATGAGCTTCACCGTAGACGATGTGACAACCCGTACTTTCAGGTCATTTCTCGACACGATTCATGTCTCATTATTTCCACATTTTTAGTAAACTTGGTTTACTTGTTTCAAATTCGCGTAACCTTGGAGGTTTAGCGGCGAATTCATGATCATGACATCACGTACATTTCATATGGACTATGATTAGTCTACATTTCATTGACATCATGAGCATCTCATTAGTACATTCACGACAATTCATTTCATATTCAACGCGTAATTTTTATATTTAATAATCTTTATCGCATGAGTTATTATTTTAAATAATTAATCCATTACTTTCAAAAATGATCCCGAGGTATTTTTAAACTTACATCTAGTTTATAAAAACTATATTTTTAGTTTTCCTAGTGTTTCAAATTTATTTGGTACTTAAATCGTTAAAGTTGAATTATCACGACGTTTTTCTTAAAAATTATACGATGATTATTTTAGCACTCAATTTTCACAAGGAAAGTATTTTTACAATTTTTATCATCTCATTACATTCTATTTTGAACTATTAAAAACTTACTTGTACCAAGAAGTCACAATTATCTACAATTTACTTACCTTTTCTTTACAACTTATACAAATTATACACAAAATTATACAAGTAATTAATTAAAAAAAAATATATATATATTTTGGAGAGACCAACCTCCCCTAAAACCGGCCATAGGGGAGGGCTTGCATTAAATGGATGTATGGCTTATGTTTTCTCATAATTCATTTCATCTTCAAAAGTCTTCTACTACAATTATTCACTTCATTTTTCACATAGTTTCAAGTGTTAAACAAAAAGTTTTTCTCTCCTTTCTTGGGTCTTCAAGAACCGGCCATTCAACAAGCTCACAAGGGATCAAAAGTTTTGCAAAGATCAAGTGTTTACAACCTAGATTATATCCTTTATATGGTTTTGAAATAAAAACCAAGGATATTTAAGTTAATCCTTGTTACCTACACCTCTTCACTATCACTTGTAAGCATGTTTTATTCATTTTCATGTTTCCTCTTCATTTTCATATGTTTCTTTTCATTTTTGGAGCTTATATGCATGTTATGTGATTTATACCATTTTTATTATGATTTTTGAGTTATATATATAATTATGGTCATCCTATAAATATTCCCATGGTAATCTTTGGTATTGATGGTGATTAGGAACCCATGACACCCTAAGAAGGTGTATGGTAGGATTATATTAGCTTTGGAGTTGATTTGAAGGGATTAGAATAGGTTTTGTCCGAGAAAAACTATTTTCGATAACTATATTTTAGGTTCTGTCCTTGTTTCGAATTTCTGGAAAAACCAACAGTTGGTACGAAACTTTGGCCTTGGTATTTAGAAAATATACTTTAAAACGAATCCGTGGCCTTTTGAACGGATAAAAACGGAGTTATAACGAAGCCGTGGTGAATTTTTAAAGTTTGACGACGAAATGTTTATTTTCAGAAAATTTCAGCTTGCTGTTTTTAGTTTGTTCGGGTCAAAAACGAGCCTTAAGCTTCACAAATTATTTCGACTTATCAAAAATATATTAGTTTACTTCGATACGAAGCTAAGGACATATTATACGTAGAAAACGGATTTGAAACGACAAATATATGCACGTTTTCATAAAGTTGCCGTAACTATTATTTTCTGAAAAACTATATTTATTTTTACGATTCAAGTATTTCATTAGCTGTAACGTCCATGTTTGCGGCTGTTTTTAACAAGGTTGTGAAACTTTTTAGAACGAAATGTCTTCTAGTAAAATCAAGTTCATCGGCCATATTTTTCAAAACAAAAAGCCGTTTGTCAAGCGGAGTCATAGTAAATTATTTACGGATGTTCAAACTTGGCCGAAACTCATTTTCTGCACCCAATTAGCAAAAATCACCAACTTTAACCTTTAATATCTTTATGATCGAGACCTTTTGGACGAAAACTGCTGAACTGAAAATTTTAGATATCGATACAAACTTTCCAAAACTGTCGAGTTCGTTCTCTAACGATCGACGTACACCGTTTTACGACTACTTTTCCGGAGCCATTTTTGTTAATTTCATGATTTTTCCGACGACATTGTTTTGCGACGAAAAGTGGTAATTTCACCAAAAATCATTATAAAACCATTGTAGGATGACATTTTGACGTAAATACTTGAAAAGTGATTTTTGATTGGTCAAGACGTCAAAAGAGTATTTTTCGACGACAAGTAATATTTTCAAAAACTCGTAAATGGTATAAATAACATACGAAATGCATGCATAACATTACATTGCAACTCATTACATATCATATCATATCATTGGTACTAGGTCCCGGATAACGCATCACATTATACCTCAGTGTACTCACTCTTGTCATCTCGTCAGTTTACCAAGTGAGTTTCGTAGCCCCTGCTTTTACTTGTTTTCATAACTATTTTGGGGGAGATGCATGCTCAATTATTTTTCACAAGTACTTTAGATTTTTAAGGCTAAAATCTATCATGATTACCATTGTTTCTAAATCAAAGGTTATACTATATAAATTGTTTTTGTTTGCGTGCTACGGTTCTTCGTCGTATAACGTTCTAAATCAGTTGACTACTGATAAATTGAGTTAGGTGCTATGGATTATGTGCTTTGGTTCTTCGTCGTATAACGTTCTAAATCAGTTGACTACTGATACATTAGGTCTAGTTTTATGGATTAAGTGCTATCGTTCTACGTCGAGTTAGGTACTATTGTAAATTCATTTGACATCATATGTTTGGAACATAAACTATACACATTCTGGCAATGGGTTGTGAACACACAGGTTGCAAGTTTTGTATGGGCGGAACTTGGAACTGAGTGGATTTTCAATGCCTTTGCTGCATAAACGATTTTGAAAGGCTTTACATTTCAAACCAAACTCTATGAACTCACTCAACCTTTGTGTTGACACTTTTTAGCATGTTTTAAATCTCAGGTATCTAAGGCATTCACTTCATGGCACGCATTGGGACACATCATGGAGTCGTGATGACGACGCGTCTCACTTGGGTTTTACTTACTTTAAAACATCGTTTGTATTGTAACAAACTTATTTCCGCACAAATTGGTTTTCATTTGGGACCTACTTTGTAAACTCTGATTATTTTATTAAATCAAACGATGTGTTTTCCAAACGACACTTTAGGTCGTTCAATATAACTGTGATTGTGATGCTATGACAGTCAATCCCCAGGAATTCCATTCCGCTGCAAAACAGGTAAATTGGGGGTGTGACAGATTGGCATCAGAGCTTCAGTTATAGAGAACTAGGTTGCATCATTGACCCTAGACTATAACTACATCATCATAGCATCTCATCATTTCATCACAAGTGCATGTTCACTTTACATGCGGTTTATAAGTACATTTTTCGAGTTATTTACTTTCATTTCACATCAATTGTCACATGGATGCCTTTAAATTCCCATCCCATTATCATTTCCTCATACCCTAATGTGGTGAATTCCTTGTCATTCCCTATCACAATTTTATATCAGCTGATTCATCACCGATAACGTCGAATGCCGGGATAAACTTTTATATAGGGCGAAGTCACTCTCACTCCTTTGTTTCACCACTAACATGTCGAGTTACACTTTATTCACACATTAAGTCTCTAAACCATCATACATTGAAGCACTTACAACACCTCATAACCCATTTCTTAGGAAACCGTCGATTATTTTGAATGATAACCCCAAACTTATCGTTTCTTATCACATTTCTTTGGAGCGTTTATTATTAATATCGGATTTTGCTACGTCTCACATTTCCTCTTGTTTTGAAGAAGATATGGCACCGAAGAAAGCTACAGTTGAAATGACCCAAGCAGCAATTCAAAAGTTGGTGAACGATAGCATTGCTAATGCTCTAAGAGTCGAAAGGGAAACAGTGGCTGCTGCTGCTGCTGCTGAGGCCGCGGCTGCTGCTGAAGCCGCAAGACTAGCTGCTGCTACTGGTAATGCCGGAGGATCTGGGGTTAAGAAATGTTCATACAAAGATTTCAAAAGTGGTGAACCCACTAAGTTCCGAGGTACCGAGGGAGCTACAGCAATGGTTCGATGGTTTGAAAAATTGGAATCAGTGTTTTTGCTATGTAACTGTCCGGATGATAGTAAAGTTAAATTTGCTACGAGCACATTACTCGATGGAGCATTATCGTGGTGGAATTCTTATGCTCAACCGATTGGGATGGAGAATGCTTTCAAGCTTACTTGGGAGCAATTTAAGGGTTTGGTGACTAAGAAGTTTTGTCCACGTACGGAAATCAAAAAGTTGGAGACGGAGTTCTATGAATTAGTAACCATTGGGTACGATATTGACACATATATTCGGAGATTCCAAGAATTGGCTGTGTTATGCCCGTCCATGGTTTCTGATAATGAGAAGTTGCTAGAGGCTTTCATCGGGGGACTTCCCGAAATTATTCAAGGCGATGTGACCTCTTCTGACCCGCAAACGATTGAGGAAGCTATTCGATTGACTCAAAAGCTCATGGCCCAGGTAGTGAAGAGAGGCAAGTACCCCAACACCAACCAAAACAACAACAACCCCAACAACTGCACCAACTACTACAATAACCAAAACAACAACTACAACGACGATAACCAAACCAACAACAACAAAAGAAAATGGGAAAATGACCAGGAAGGTTATGATAACGACAACCAAAACCATAACACTAACCATCACCAACAACATAATAGAAGACAAGAAGTCGCCAGGGTCTATGTTGCTGCACCAACAAGGGGAAGAGCTTATGCAGGAAACTTACCGCGATGCCACCAATGCACGCTACATCATAATGGTCCATGTGGTATATGCTTTAGCTGTCACAAAGTAGGACACCTTGCTAAGGACTGTAAGGGCAAAGCCGTAGTCACATGCTTCGGATGTGGGGAGCAAGGACACTATCGGAATCAATGTCCTCAAAAACAAGGTCAACAAGTCGAAGGTGCTCATGGGAATGTATATATGTTAGAAGGAACTCGTCAAGGTATCAACGACGCGGAAGACTGAAGAAGTTCGGAAACTAGCAGTCTTAGTTCTCCTATTGTATTACGTTGTACTAAGTTTATGTCTTTCATCGTATTCGAAACTTTATAACCTAAGATGTACTACTTTTGCTAAACCACTTGTTGTAATATATTCTCATCTATCGTACTTTATTTCCTTTCGATTCGATATCATTTACGAGGATTTTAATTCTTTTTACCTTAACTATCATTTTAACGACACTTCTCCATGTCTTTTCTCCTCGATGTTCATCACAATATTAACAACAGTTGACCCAACACCAAACAAACATATGAGTCGATTAGTCCAAGCATTGCATAGTTACTCCTAAATTATACATAGCCTGATCACCTATGTCTAATTCAGGAAGAATCATGCAATGAAGGGAGTAGTAGGCTTATATGTGTAAGCAATTCCGTAATCGAGCCAAATTTTCAAAAGAATTTTCTTCAAACCTCTTGTTTCCAGTTTGATCCGCGTGACAGTTCTTGTTTGATGAGTTGCAAAGATCGAGCTAGAAACAAGTTGTTACCCAAACCGATTTAGCCTAATCTCATGACAGTTCTTGTTTGATGAGTTGTGAGATTAAGTAAAAATCGGTTACCAAAAAGTCTTTTGAGGGTTTTGCTCGGGAATGGGAAAGTTGCCACATCAAACCCTAAACCCGTTAGACCTAACAACGATTGAATTCAGGGACTGAATTCCTTTTTGGATGGGCGAATGTGACAACCCGTACTTTCAGGTCATTTCTCGACACGATTCATGTCTCATTATTTCCACATTTTTAGTAAACTTGGTTTACTTGTTTCAAATTCGCGTAACCTTGGAGGTTTAGCGGCGAATTCATGATCATAACATCACGTACATTTCATATGGACTATGATTAGTCTACATTTCATTGACATCATGAGCATCTCATTAGTACATTCACGACAATTCATTTCATATTCAACGCGTAATTTTTATATTTAATAATCTTTATCGCATGAGTTATTATTTTAAATAATTAATCCATTACTTTCAAAAATGATCCCGAGGTATTTTTAAACTTACATCTAGTTTATAAAAACTATATTTTTAGTTTTCCTAGTGTTTCAAATTTATTTGGTACTTAAATCGTTAAAGTTGAATTATCACGACGTTTTTCTTAAAAATTATACGATGATTATTTTAGCACTCAATTTTCACAAGGAAAGTATTTTTACAATTTTTATCATCTCATTACATTCTATTTTGAACTATTAAAAACTTACTTGTACCAAGAAGTCACAATTATCTACAATTTACTTACCTTTTCTTTACAACTTATACAAATTATACACAAAATTATACAAGTAATTAATTAAAAAAAATATATATATATATTTTGGAGAGACCAACCTCCCCTAAAACCGGCCATAGGGGAGGGCTTGCATTAAATGGATGTATGGCTTATGTTTTCTCATAATTCATTTCATCTTCAAAAGTCTTCTACTACAATTATTCACTTCATTTTTCACATAGTTTCAAGTGTTAAACAAAAAGTTTTTCTCTCCTTTCTTGGGTCTTCAAGAACCGGCCATTCAACAAGCTCACAAGGGATCAAAAGTTTTGCAAAGATCAAGTGTTTACAACCTAGATTATATCCTTTATATGGTTTTGAAATAAAAACCAAGGATATTTAAGTTAATCCTTGTTACCTACACCTCTTCACTATCACTTGTAAGCATGTTTTATTCATTTTCATGTTTCCTCTTCATTTTCATATGTTTCTTTTCATTTTTGGAGCTTATATGCATGTTATGTGATTTATACCATTTTTATTATGATTTTTGAGTTATATATATAATTATGGTCATCCTATAAATATTCCCATGGTAATCTTTGGTATTGATGGTGATTAGGAACCCATGACACCCTAAGAAGGTGTATGGTAGGATTATATTAGCTTTGGAGTTGATTTGAAGGGATTAGAATAGGTTTTGTCCGAGAAAAACTATTTTCGATAACTATATTTTAGGTTCTGTCCTTGTTTCGAATTTCTGGAAAAACCAACAGTTGGTACGAAACTTTGGCCTTGGTATTTAGAAAATATACTTTAAAACGAATCCGTGGCCTTTTGAACGGATAAAAACGGAGTTATAACGAAGCCGTGGTGAATTTTTAAAGTTTGACGACGAAATGTTTATTTTCAGAAAATTTCAGCTTGCTGTTTTTAGTTTGTTCGGGTCAAAAACGAGCCTTAAGCTTCACAAATTATTTCGACTTATCAAAAATATATTAGTTTACTTCGATACGAAGCTAAGGACATATTATACGTAGAAAACGGATTTGAAACGACAAATATATGCACGTTTTCATAAAGTTGCCGTAACTATTATTTTCTGAAAAACTATATTTATTTTTACGATTCAAGTATTTCATTAGCTGTAACGTCCATGTTTGCGGCTGTTTTTAACAAGGTTGTGAAACTTTTTAGAACGAAATGTCTTCTAGTAAAATCAAGTTCATCGGCCATATTTTTCAAAACAAAAAGCCGTTTGTCAAGCGGAGTCATAGTAAATTATTTACGGATGTTCAAACTTGGCCGAAACTCATTTTCTGCACCCAATTAGCAAAAATCACCAACTTTAACCTTTAATATCTTTATGATCGAGACCTTTTGGACGAAAACTGCTGAACTGAAACTTTTAGATATCGATACAAACTTTCCAAAACCGTCGAGTTCGTTCTCTAACGATCGACGTACACCGTTTTACGACTACTTTTCCGGAGCCATTTTTGTTAATTTCATGATTTTTCCGACGACATTGTTTTGCGACGAAAAGTGGTAATTTCACCAAAAATCATTATAAAACCATTGTAGGATGACATTTTGACGTAAATACTTGAAAAGTGATTTTTGATTGGTCAAGACGTCAAAAGAGTATTTTTCGACGACAAGTAATATTTTCAAAAACTCGTAAATGGTATAAATAACATACGAAATGCATGCATAACATTACATTGCAACTCATTACATATCATATCATATCATTGGTACTAGGTCCCGGATAACGCATCACATTATACCTCAGTGTACTCACTCTTGTCATCTCGTCAGTTTACCAAGTGAGTTTCGTAGCCCCTGCTTTTACTTGTTTTCATAACTATTTTGGGGGAGATGCATGCTCAATTATTTTTCACAAGTACTTTAGATTTTTAAGGCTAAAATCTATCATGATTACCATTGTTTCTAAATCAAAGGTTATACTATATAAATTGTTCTTGTTTGCGTGCTACGGTTCTTCGTCGTATAACGTTCTAAATCAGTTGACTACTGATAAATTGAGTTAGGTGCTATGGATTATGTGCTTTGGTTCTTCGTCGTATAACGTTCTAAATCAGTTGACTACTGATACATTAGGTCTAGTTTTATGGATTAAGTGCTATCGTTCTACGTCGAGTTAGGTACTATTGTAAATTCATTTGACATCATATGTTTGGAACATAAACTATACACATTCTGGCAATGGGTTGTGAACACACAGTTTGCAAGTTTTGTATGGGCGGAACTTGGAACTGAGTGGATTTTCAATGCCTTTGCTGCATAAACGATTTTGAAAGGCTTTACATTTCAAACCAAACTCTATGAACTCACTCAACCTTTGTGTTGACACTTTTTAGCATGTTTTAAATCTCAGGTATCTAAGGCATTCACTTCATGGCACGCATTGGGACACATCATGGAGTCGTGATGACGACGCGTCTCACTTGGGTTTTACTTACTTTAAAACATCGTTTGTATTGTAACAAACTTATTTCCGCACAAATTGGTTTTCATTTGGGACCTACTTTGTAAACTCTGATTATTTTATTAAATCAAACGATGTGTTTTCCAAACGACACTTTAGGTCGTTCAATATAACTGTGATTGTGATGCTATGACAGTCAATCCCCAGGAATTCCATTCCGCTGCAAAACAGGTAAATTGGGGGTGTGACAGACGAAACCTTGAAAGTAGATCTCGTGCCTTTACCTGAGTGGTTGTTGGTAGTCCTACCCAACCTATTCACCTCTCGTTATTCAACAAGATGAAATGTATGAACGACCTTGCTCGTCTATCCTCATATAGTTATAGCGGCATTAGAGAATCCCTCTATCTTCTTTTAAGGAGGTAAGAGAGTACTCAATTCTCTCCCTCTGGTAGAGTGGCTTCGCTTCTATGAGCTAGTCCTCACTTTCGAACTCTAGCTCCTTACTTTCTTTCCACTATGGAACTCCAATCGGAAGGGAAGCTCCCCTTGATCCACTTTCTCTATCTGAGAATCATTCTGTTGGTACACACTTGATCTTCCTTCAACTTTTTCCGATCCTCTTTAAGGAGGAAGTGCGATCGGAAGCCAGGGTTAAACAAATAGATTTCTGCACACGTAAAGGAGATCGTGTGCATTAGGAAATGCTGATTCCTATCCTTTCGAATCATGGCAATTGCTACACACCCATCACTTCCTAGAGCCGAGAGAATAGATCTGGATATGCTTACAGTGTATCATCTCCAGACTGATGGCCGAAGTGAAGAAACCATCCGAGCAATAGGTAGATACGTTGCGTGTTCATCAAGATTGGCAATGGTTGGGATAGACACCTTCCATTGGCCAAATTTTCTTATAAATATCTCTTGAGTCTGGCAATGGCTAGGATAGACACCTTCCGTGGCTAAATTCTCCTATAACAATACTTATCACTTTAGTTCTTGGAAGGCACCGTAAGAGATCCTTTGTGGTCATAAGTGCCGATTTTGATTGTTGGGTAGAAATGGAAATAACCAACCTACCAACCCCGAACCTAATTGAGAAGCTGTCAAGGAGACCATTCTAAGTTGAGATGGATAGGCAATCCACTCGCAAACCGTTAGGAGACATAGACAACGTAAACCTCTTGACTTCCCGGATATTTCTTAGGTTAAGCTTAGAGATTCACCATGAGAATGTGTGAAGCGTTTGGTAAACGCGGAAGCTTAATCCTCGCTGTATCAGTCATTCCGCAGTCCTTGTTGAACTTAAACCAGTAGCTCAGAGCCTTGACCTATCGTCAAGACTCAGTAGTACTCTCGACGTTTCATGTGTAATAGGAAGAAATGACTCACCGATGAGGCAATCGTTATTCCTCTGGGAAATCCTAACCTTCGAACGTTTAAAATTTTTCGACCTATCAAAACCATAGAACATGAAATCGAGCGACTTTTGTAAAGTCACATCCCTATTTTTGAAGTTCGTAGAAACTCGCAGTAAGATCCTGAATTCACGTAGGGAACGTGAAGATGAGTCCTCGAGCGTATGCACTCGCCTCTTTTGAACCTTAACGAGTAACTTGAATTGAATCGCGAGGACGCGATTATTTTAAGGAGGTGAGGCTGTGACAACCCGTAATTTCCTCGATGCGTCATAAATGGAGAAACGACAATTAGAGTGATCGTTCCATCTAATTTGAGATACGAGACGTATTATATATCATTTTTATTGAAAATATTATTCTAAGAATGTTGGCGTAATTACCGAGTCATGAATCCGTTGTTTGCTAGTCCAAATGAGCCCTGAGCCTTATTTCGGGAAAGATAACAAAAATTATAAGTATGGTCCTTGTGATAGTTTACACCTCCGCCCCTTTGTGATTTCACTTGCACATGTTTAGCCCCTTCAGGGGTATAAATACCCCTAAACCTTCCCACTCTCCTCATTTTTACCCAATCCTTTCTCTCTCTATAAAACACACACTCCTCTCCCCTCTCTCTCTAAAATTATCCGGCCACCCATCTAGGGTTCCGGCGCCATCACATTTTCTGTCCAATTTTCCGGCGACCACCAATAACTACACCACCTTTCTCAAAAGATAGATCGGGCTCTTGTGGTTATGTTTCTCTAACACAAGCACTTTCAAACCTAGTCACACTCCTTAAATCTAAGATTTAAGTTTCAGACAACTAGGGTTTTGTTGGTGAACGATTGTCAAGCACTCAAGTGGTCACGAGTCGTACTCGTGAAGACACCACCACCTTCTCTCGTCTTTTCTCGCACAGTAAAAACCTAACCCGGTTCATATTATTGTTATTTCTGATTTAAGGAATCGTTATATTATTTAACTTGTGTTTCATGGATATAAAAGCATTAAACCAAATTAAAGTGGTTATAAAAAGGGTGTTAATGAAACTGAATTGGTAATGAGTTTTGAAAATGTTTTAAAAATCAGATTCGTGTGGTGTGAACTTTCAGAAATCATTTGTTGTTGTTGTCTTTGTGTGTGTCGAGTTAAAAGCCACCTGGGTCTGTTTTGGTCTCTGGTTTATGACTACAACCATGTAGGGTGTTGGTCTTGTCCTTGCATCGTGTCATGAGTAAATGAAAGAAATCATGAAGGGTGTTGACCGATCCATTTATCAGAAACAGAACCCGACTAGGGTGCGTTGAAATGTGGTGTCTAATCATGGTGTTTGTTCGTGTCTCAGTTTAGGATCCAAATTTCATAAATTTTTATTGTAGTTATATGGCTCTTGTATTCAGATTTGGTCTCGGTTCGACTAATTAGTGATAGATGGGGCATGGCAAAACATCATAGTTTTTGTTTTTTTTTAAAGAATTGTGTTGTACGTACAAGTGGGTGCAACGGGCTAAGCCCAATATTGGGAGTATTAGTGTTTAGCAGTTGGGCCGAAGCCCACTAGGTTTACTTGTTTATTTGAGGTCTAGAACCACCTAGGTTTGACTAGAGTCAAACCGTGAACTCACGGGAGTCACGGCTGCATGTCGTTATTTTATTACTTGTATTGCTTGTTTATTTATTTCTTGGGTTATGGTTTCGGCTTACATTTTGGCAAACCGGACTAACGAATAAGAAATATAAAATGGTTAAAGTATTTATAGTTAAGGATTGATTGCAACACTTGGATCGGATACAAGCATTATGACATTATTATATTCTTGGACAAGGATTGGATGTATTGGATTTACGGTATTAGTTATTTGGACATTATGGACCCTTTAGTACACATGACGGAAGGGTATGTTAGACTCATAAGAGTTCAACATATCTGTACCCGAACTATACAAAACGGTCGATAAAACTAAACAACTAATATATACGCGAATGATATGTTCAATTGTATATTATAAATTGTAACATTTGACGAATTGGGAAACTTAAAGATAAATTTTATATTATTCAAGAGTCATTATGACTTGGAAAGGTCTTATAAATGAGCACTTTGTTAATACAAATAAATCGTAAAAACGTTTATTAATATTTTGCGATCTCTTTGTGTTTTGTTGATAACAAATATAATGTTATCATAAGTAAAATTATAAGGATACATGTTATTTTTGTAAAGCATTTACATATAGCCATTTAATAAAAATTGTTGTAATAAATCATTTGTTTTAATAGTTTATTAGGATCGGTAAAAATCACAACCCATGGATCATATCCATAACCCATACCCATTTGACTAGATGCATTGCATCTATTAGATACATTGTATCTAATGAAATACCCATGGACCAACCCATAACCCATGACCCATAACCAAAAAACCCATGGGCAAAGAGGAGTGTCCCACGGATCCCTAGGTTTACACTAGACGGATCCCTTAAGGGAGGGATTTGTGGGATCCGAGGAACAGTGGCAAGTTTTGCCTATAAATAGATAGTCATTTCTTCATTCTAACTCACCCCTCTTCCTCCTAAATCTCTCATATACTCTTACTCTCTTCTAACAAAAGAACATTTGATCTAGAGAGTTGCTCTTCTTTCTTTCTTTAAAGATTCTCATATAGGTCCTTCTCTAAGGTGAGATCACGAGCATTCTACAAGTCATCCAAGCAAGGGGTCCTTAATTGATTTGTTCCTCCACAATATTTATGTAGCAAAGATATTGTATTTGATATTTCACATAGTTGTTGTGTAATACTCGTGTTGGTTTGGTCCACCGTGTTACGGACTCGGTATTTAGCTTTGTATCGGAAAAAGGTGTAAGCAACGTTGTGAAGGCTTTTCCGCCAATTTGAAGGAGTTTGTTGACATAGTGCTTGAACTCTCGAGTAGGTGACTCGGGGAGTGGAGTAGGGCAAGGAAGGTGTCCTTGTAGCCGAACCACTATAAATCGATTGTGTCATTTCTGTCCTTTACTTTACTTTATTTACTTGCATTACCATTAGATATATACTTTCTCTTCATCTATACGATTTCATATAATATCGAATCTAAAGTTTTTGAAACTAACTTAAAATCGGCAAAACTATTCAACCCCCCCCCTTCTAGTTTTCCACAATTGGTATCAGAGCGAAGTTTATAAAAGTTTTAAAGTAAACCGTATTTTAAAAACTTTTCGATCACTATGGGTTCTGAAAACTACAAGGAAGGGCAATCTATGCAATGACCACCACTACTTGAAACTAATGGTTTTATATATTGGAAAAATATATTCAAAACGTATGTGAAATCTAAAGATATTGATCTTTGGTACATTATTGTTGAAGGCGATTTTGAGGCTACCTCAAAAGATGATAAAGGAAATTTAGTTAACATACCTCATGATAAACTAAACGATGACATGAAGAAAAAGCTTTCTAAAAATAGTGAAGCTAAAATGGTTTTATATAATGCTTTACCCAAAAAGGAATTCGAAAGAATTTCTATGCTTAAAACCTCTAAAGAAATTTAGAATTCTTTAGTTGTAACTCATCAAGGTAATCAACAAGTTAAAAATAATAAAATTGATTTATTTGTTCAACAATATGAACAATTTTCAATATCGGATGAGGAAACTATAGATCATTCTTTTGCTAATTTTAATACTATTATTACATCTTTACAAGCACTTGATGAATCTTTTTTTAGCCGTAACCATGTTAGGAGATATCTAAGGGCACTTCCATCCAAGTGGAGATCCAAGGTGACGGCAATTGAAGAGTCAAAAGATTTGACAATCCTCACCCTTGATGAACTCATAGGCAACTTAAAAGTTTATGAGCTTGTCCTTCCTAAAGATTCTGAAGCCTCAAAGGTGAAAGAGAAACACAAATCTCTTGCCCTTAAAGCCAAGAAGGCCTCAATCGATGAAGAGAACTCCTCTTCGGATAGTGATGACAAGGAGTATGCCATGGCGGTAAGGGACTTTAAGAAGTTCTTTAGAAGGAAGGGAAGATACGTCAAACAACCGTATGACGACAAGAAATGATTCCGGAAAAACAAAGAGGACGAGAAGCCAAGGGATGATCGTGCTTGCTTTAAATGTGGGGACCCAAACCACTTTATTAGTGAGTGTCCCAAGCGGGATGATCAAAAAGCATTAGTAAGAGGCTCGTGGGGAATGAGCGAGGAGGAGGACGAAGAAATTTTTCTCATGGCTAATGACGAGGTATGTCACGAATACTATAGTAGCTCATCACTAGATGATGACTCATTGCATAATGAATATGACAAACTTTGCAAAATTAGCTTAAAAATAATTAACAAAAACAAGTTTTTGAAAAATCAAAACCAATGTTTAGATAAGGAAGTCATAGAGTTAAAAGCAAAATTGAAACGTCTAGAAAAGGGTAAAATAGCAAGTGGAGAATGTGAACTTTGCGTTCAACTTCAAACACTAGTTGATCAACTAGATTCTAAAATTGCTAGAATGAGTACTAATACTTTAGATATGATACTAGATAGTGTTAAAACTGGAAACAACCAAAAAGGTTTAGGGATTCAACAACTTGATACCTCAACTAGTGAAAACAAAGAAACACAATTCGTAAAAGCAATAGAAAAACAGGCCACTGTTGTGGCGGATCCCACAGATCACACAAAAAGGGAACCGGCTAGTATACAACCAGGGATCCGTGGGTCTGCTAAAGCAAATAGTGGTAATAACATAGCTTCTTCCTCTAGAACTGATTTTGTTATTGTTGATAAGAAGAAACCAACTCATATTACCACTAGACAACCACCCCCAAAATATAATCCAATTTTTACAAGAAACAAAGCTCCATCTTTCTCAAAACCAAACACATCTATGAGACCTAATAATGTTTACCCGAGGAGTAACCATCAAATGGGATGGAACCCAAATATGCAAAATGGCTTTCCATTTCAAAACTTTGCACCATGGAATGCATATTCACCTTATCCATACATGTCTAACATAAATGGAATGTCTAACACTAATGGACCCATGAACAAATGGGGACCAAAATTTTGAGTTAATTGTTTTCTTAGGTGTGCTTAAAAGTCGACCTAGATCCGGATGAATGGGTCAAGGATATCGGGTGAACGAGGCACATGACCGGCAATAAAGATCTATTCTCCACATATGACCGGCAATAAAGATCTATTCTCAATGGAGGAAATGTGGTGTTTGGAAATAGCAAAAGTAAAATCATCGGTAAAGGTACGATTTCTAACAAATCTTTAACCATTAACGATGTGCGTCACGTAGAAAACCTAAACTTTAACCTCTTAAGTATAGGACAAATATGTGATAAAAAGTGCAATGTACTTTTTACCAAAACCGGTAGTAAGATATTAAAAAATGGCATAACCATAGGAAGAGGAATTAGGAAACATGGAGTCTATGTCATTAAAATTGGTAATGAACCTAAAGACAAACTTTGTCTTACTTCTATGGATAATACTTCGACCTTATGGCATCGAAGATTGGGTCATGCCAATATGCGACTTCTTCAATCGCTATCATCCAAAGATCTAGTAAGAGATCTACCTAAGTTAAAATATGAACATCACTTTTGTGATGCTTGTAATGTAGGAAAACAAGTCCATTCTAGTCACAAAGCTAAAAACATGGTGTCTACAACTAAGTGTCTAGAATTACTACACATGGATTTATTTGGTCCATCCGCTATCCAAAGTTATGGAGGCAACTACTACATTTTGGTTATAGTGGATGATTACTCTAGGTACATGATGAGTGTGTAAATACTCATCATTTTTGTACCTTTTAGACTGCAAAAACATCTGAAAACACTCAGAAATGCATCAAAATGATAAAAATATCACAAATAAGTGTTTTATGTGTTTCAAATGCAAAAATTCCAAAATCAGATGAAAAACGTATCAAGTTTGCATAATTGGCAGTTTTAGTCCCCCAAGTTTCAAAAAGTTGTCAAAACTGGTCCCTGGTAAATCAAAATAAAGCAAAATATCATTTAAGGTCCAATGGATTCAAAAGTTGTCAAAACAAACCCTTCAAAGTTTGAAAATTACAATATGACAACTTTGGTTCCTCAACTTTACAAAAGTGTCAAAATCAGTCCCTGGGTGTTTAAAACTGGAAATTATTCAAACTACACCCTTGTACTATTCAAATGTAGCATATTTGGTCCTTATATGATAAGTTTTGAGAAAATTACAAGTTTGGTCCCTGGAGTTACAAATTTGGCAGTTTTGGTCCTTGGATTTATAAAAATCGAATTTTATGCAATATTGGTCCTTGTACTAACCATTAATTGCAGGTTTAGTCCTTGTGTTAACTTGGGAAAAGTTTCAACTTCAGTCCCTCATTTTCAGAATATTACATGAATGGTCCTTGGGCTTATATTTCTACAAACCAAACCGGACCCCTTTATATTATTTATCCAAATCCAACCCAAGCCCAATACCCAGCTGGCCCAAAACTAACCCACTTTTTAAAATATAAATACCGCCACCACTGTTCATCGTCCTCACCCTCCCCTGCAAACCAAAACCAGGGTGGTTTTCACCACCTGTTACCTCCACCTCACCTCACCTATCTACTCTCCAGCTCATCTTTCCCTCCTCCTATACCAGCCCACAAGCATTAAATGCTTCCCCACCATCAAACACTTCACCTCACCTCACAACCCCTGTTTTTGATTTATACCTCACTCTAGCTGCATGCCTACTTCTCATTTTGTCCCCTCCACCTCCACAATCTTCCAAGAATCCTTAATTGAAGAAAACCTGCTCTAAACCACTCAAATGACTTTTGGCGCCAAAATTCCACATGGACAGTTATGATGATTTTGAAAGATCCAATGGTTGGAAATAGGTGGGAAAGATTCAGAGATGTCGACAAGAGCCTAAAAGATCAATATAAAGAGGATTGGAGCCATGTAGAAGAGTATCTAGTTTTAATTTAGTTAATGTATGTCGTTTTAATTACTTTTCAAATTCCAGTGTATTTCTTAGCTTTCAAGTACTGTTGTTATCAATTTCAGTGTAATATAAATCTTTTTCAAGTCATCAATTCCAAGTTTCAGTATCATTTTCAAGTTTATGCATTTTTAAGCTTAAAATCTCAATTTAGCTTAATGTTGTTTGTAGCTGTTATTATGGACTCATAAGCTCACTTAAGCTCCTAGAAAGCTTTTCTAAGCTTTTAGAAACCATAAAACTCAGTTTAGAAGTAAAACTCAAAAATTACCAAAAATACAAAAAAAATTAGTTAAAAATAAAAAATCAATGGAAATGGAGATCACAGCTGGAGCAGGGTGAATATTGGATTGCCCTTGGGTTTAGAGCTTCTTGGGAAGCTATAGTTGTATTCTCAGTCCTTGGTTCTCAGTTTTCACTTGGAAACCAATTTGCAAGCCTTTTGTTCCATTTTGGCATTTAACTGTTTAAGTCATTAATTAACTTAAAACTTTGTGTTTCTATGTGTATGAGTTGTAGCTAAGTAGAATTAAACAATAAAACAGTATGCTTGTTTTCTAGAATTGGTAGTTACTAAAAATCTTATTTTAACAGTTATTATAGCATAAGTGTCATTTCTTAGTTTTATGTTGTTATTGTTGCTGTTTAATGCTTATTTAGTCTTATTATATGATAATATAAGGTCTTTAATCAAGTGCATGGTCTTAATCTGTGAAACCTTTTGAAAATCACAAGTTCACAGTTTTTAAGTGTTGTTTGGATTCACTGTATTATCTGTGTTAGAGGCTATCTGTGTTGTTTCTTGTTGTTGTTTAAAGTCACACTAGTACCTAATAGCTCATTGCATCCATAAAATACTGTCCTCATTTGGTAAAAAGTCAAAATAGTCTTTAATCTCAAACCATTAGCTCACTGTTAGGATTTAGGATACAAAAATCATCACAGTGGCTTATAACTTGGTACTTTAGCTTAATCTCATCTTAACTTAGCTTAATACATCAAAATCAGTAAGTAGAATCAATCTAAAGTTCATATTAGTCAACCTTTTAGTTCATCTTAAAAAGTCAAAATTTTCAGTTTAGTCATTTTTGAATAAAATAGATCATTTTTTATAGGACTTAATTTTAGCTTTCAAAATCTGAGCTTTTAGGATTATAAACTTTAGTTGCTCGTCTTAATCACAGTATTTTTTATAATTTCTAATTAGCTTGTTTAACAGCTTATTTCTTAGCTTCTTTTAAGACCTTTTCTAAAATAGTGCCCTGTGCACAGTTGAGTAGACCATTTTCATAAGCTCACACAGAGCTTATTAGTTACCTAAGCTTGTGTATTTTGGTTTTTTGGAAAGCTAACCTAGCTGTCTTGAAGATCCAAGCTTATTTTTCCACTTTATAGCTTATTTAGTAGGGCTGCTAATTGCTTTTTGTCAGTCCCATTTCTGTGTTAACTAAGTACTCAGTGATTTACAAGCTCTTTCACAAGCTTGTCATAAGCTTATTAGTGAGCCATAGTGCGTGAGCTTGGACTTTTTGGAAAGCCCACCAGCTCATCTTGACACCTCAGTCTTTGTTTTGAGCCTTTAAGCTTATTTAATAAGCTAAAATTGCTTTTAGAAATGGCTGCAGGCCTGTTTGGTTAGTAGGTTTTGCATAAGTACTTATTAGCTTATTTATAGCTTATCAGTGTATTCCTTTGTGCCTTTTAGCTTAATCTAAGTTCCTTTAGCTTGTTTACATCTTATTTCACTTTTGTTTCTTTCTATGAAGCTTATTTCAAGCTTATTAGAACTTAAATCATCAAAATAAGCTCAAAAGCTTAACTGTTGAGATCATAAGCTCTCAAACTGCTTATTTTTAAGTTGTAAAATTTTTGTTTTTATTAAAGTTGCTTATAATCAGTAGTTAAATAGTTTTGTAAAAGAAAAAACACAAAAACATCATTTTAAAAATAGTGATAGCATTTATTTAATAGAATTTAGCTTTTTAATTTTCTTTTTCAGCTTATTATTAAGCACTTTCAGTTTTTATAATTTTCTTAGCTTTCTGTCACTATAGGATATTTATAGAAAAAATTTCATAATTTTCCTAGCTTGTTTAGTATTTATTAGAATTTAAAATAGTTAATAAGTATTAAATAATTAATAATAAATAAATAAAAAACATAAAAAATATCTTTTCAGTTTTAAAATTAGTTTTATAATATTTTAGATTTTTCTTAGTTAAAATTTCATTTTTCTAGGTTAATTTAATATTTTCTTGTATTTAAGTGTATTTTAAATAATTAATAAATAGTAATTAATTAATAATAAATAGACAAAAAGTGTAAAAAATATATTTTAAATTTTAAAATAAGTTTTATAATATTTTAGATTTTTCTAAGTCATAATTTTATTTTTCTAGCTTTATTTCACATTTTCTTATATTTTAGATTATTATTAAATAGTTAAAAATAGTTCTTAATTAATAATAATTAAATAAATAGTCATAAAAATAATTTTCTTTTTTCAATAATTTTCTTTTATTATTAGGATTGTAAAAATAACATTTTCATATTTGTAGCTGTTTTATTCTTTTAAATTCACGTTTTATTTTGTACGTTTACGTATAATTTAGTAAACGTACGCGTACACGTTTGTTTAATCTGATTGTTGTGCTTTATAATTCTGTATCCAAATACAATTCCAATCAATCAGTAGTGTAATTACTAATCAAAATCCTTACAGATCATTATCCTTAGTGATCATTCTACATCTGAACGTTTTTAAGCACCATTAATCCTCCGTGGGACTTAACGACCCGGGAATCCACTATATTCCAAGGGAAATTGCATTGGTTTTAGACTGTTTGAATTTTATTACGGTTGACCATTCACAAGTGGTTGACTAGTTTAATAAACTTGACGGTTGGGATCCAATCAAATTATTATTAATTAAAAGAATAAAACACCTACAAATATGAAAATGATATTTTTACAATCCTAATACCAAAAGAAAATTATTGAAAAAAGAAAATTATTTTTATGACTATTTATTTAAATATTATTAATTAAGAACTATTTTTAACTATTTAATAATAATCTAAAATATAAGAAAATGTGAAATAAAGCTAGAAAAATAAAATTATGACTTAGAAAAATCTAAAATATTATAAAACTTATTTTAAAATTAAAAATATATTTTTTACACTTTTTATCTATTTATTATTAATTAATTACTATTTATTAATTATTTAAAATACACTTAAATACAAGAAAATATAAAATTAACCTAGAAAAATGAAATTTTAACTAAGAAAAATCTAAAATATTATAAAACTAAATTTAAAACTGAAAAGATATTTTTTATGTTTTTTATTTATTTATTATTAATTATTTAATACTTATTAACTATTTTAAATTCTAATAAATATTAAACAAGCTAGGAAAATTATGATATTTTTTCTATAAATATCCTATAGTGACAGAAAGCTAAGAAAATTATAAAAACTGAAAGTGCTTAATAATAAGCTGAAAAAGAAAATTAAAAAGCTAAATTCTATTAAATAAATGCTATCACTATTTTTAAAATGATGTTTTTGTGTTTTTTCTTTTACAAAACTATTTAACTACTGATTATAAGCAACTTTAATAAAAACAAAAATTTTACAACTTAAAAATAAGCAGTTTGAGAGCTTATGATCTCAACAGTTAAGCTTTTGAGCTTATTTTGATGATTTAAGTTCTAATAAGCTTGAAATAAGCTTCACAGAAAGAAACAAAAGTGAAATAAGATGTAAACAAGCTAAAGGAACTTAGATTAAGCTAAAAGGCACAAAGGAATACACTGATAAGCTATAAATAAGCTAATAAGTACTTATGCAAAACCTACTAACCAAACAGGCCTGCAGCCATTTCTAAAAGCAATTTTAGCTTATTAAATAAGCTTAAAGGCTCAAAACAAAGACTGAGGTGTCAAGATGAGCTGGTGGGCTTTCCAAAAAGTCCAAGCTCACACACTATGGCTCACTAATAAGCTTATGACAAGCTTGTGAAAGAGCTTGTAAATCACTGAGTACTTAGTTAACACAGAAATGGGACAAACAAAAAGCAATTAGCAGCCCTACTAAATAAGCTATAAAGTGGAAAAATAAGCTTGGATCTTCAAGACAGCTAGGTTAGCTTTCCAAAGAACCAAAATACACAAGCTTAGGCTAACTAATAAGCTCTGTGTGAGCTTATGAAAATGGTCTACTCAACTGTGCACAGGGCACTATTTTAGAAAAGGTCTTAAAAGAAGCTAAGAAATAAGCTGTTAAACAAGCTAATTAGAAATTATGAAAAATACTGTGATTAAGACGAGCAACTAAAGTTTATAATCCTAAAAGCTCAGATTTTGAAAGCTAAAATTAAGTCCTATAAAAAATGATATATTTTATTCAAAAATGACTAAACTGAAAATTTTGACTTTTTAAGATGAACTAAAAGGTTGACTAATATGAACTTTAGATTGATTCTACTTACTGATTTTGATGTATTAAGCTAAGTTAAGATGAGATTAAGCTAAAGTACCAAGTTATAAGCCACTGTGATGATTTTTGTATCCTAAATCCTAACAGTGAGCTAATGGTTTGAGATTAAAGACTATTTTGACTTTTTACCAAATGAGGACAGTATTTTATGGATGCAATGAGCTATTAGGTACTAGTGTGACTTTAAACAACAACAAGAAACAACACAGATAGCCTCTAACACAGATAATACAGTGAATCCAAACAACACTTAAAAACTGTGAACTTGTGATTTTCAAAAGGTTTCACAGATTAAGACCATGCACTTGATTAAAGACCTTATATTATCATATAATAAGACTAAATAAGCATTAAACAGCAACAATAACAACATAAAACTAAGAAATGACACTTATGCTATAATAACTGTTAAAATAAGATTTTTAGTAACTACCAATTCTAGAAAACAAGCATACTGTTTTATTGTTTAATTCTACTTAGCTACAACTCATACACATAGAAACACAAAGTTTTAAGTTAATTAATGACTTAAACAGTTAAATGCCAAAATGGAACAAAAGGCTTACAAATTGGTTTCCAAGTGAAAACTGAGAACCAAGGACTGAGAATACAACCTATAGCTTCCCAAGAAGCTCTAAACCCAAGGGCAATCCAATATTCACCCTGCTCCAGCTGTGATCTCCATTTCCATTGATTTTTTATTTTTAACTATTTTTTTTTTGTATTTTTGGTAATTTTTGAGTTTTACTTCTAAACTGAGTTTTATGGTTTCTAAAAGCTTAGAAAAGCTTTCTAGGAGCTTAAGTGAGCTTATGAGTCCATAATAACAGCTACAAACAACATTAAGCTAAATTGAGATTTTAAGATTAAAAATGCATAAACTTGAAAATGATACTGAAACTTGGAATTGATGACTTGAAAAAGATTTATATTACACTGAAATTGATAACAACAGTACTTGAAAGCTAAGAAATACACTAGAATTTGAAAAGTAATTAAAACGACATACATTAACTAAATTAAAACTAGATACTCTTCTACATGGCTCCAATCCTCTTTATATTGATCTTTTAGGCTCTTGTCGACATCTCTGAATCTTTCCCACCTATTTCCAACCATTGGATCTTTCAAAATCATCATAACTGTCCATGTGGAATTTTGGCGCCAAAAGTCATTTGAGTGGATTAGAGCAGGTTTTCTTCAATTAAGGATTCTTGGAAGATTATGGAGGTGGAGGGGACAAAATGAGAAGTAGGCATGGAGCTAGAGTGAGGTATAAATCAAAAACAGGGGTTGTGAGGTGAGGTGAAGTGTTTGATGGTGGGGAAGCATTTAATGCTTGTGGGCTGGTATAGGAGGAGGGGAGATGAGCTGGAGAGTAGATAGGTGAGGTGAGGTGGAGGTAACAGGTGGTGAAAACCACCTTGGTTTTGGTTTGTAGGGGAGGGTGAGGACGATGAACAGTGGTGGCGGTATTTATATTTTAAAACGTGGGTTAGTTTTGGGCCAGCTGGGTATTGGGCTTGGGTTGGATTTGGATAAATAATATAAAGGGGTCCGGTTTGGTTTGTAGAAATATAAGCCCAAGGACCATTCATGTAATATTCTGAAAATGAGGGACTGAAGTTGAAACTTTTCCCAAGTTAACACAAGGACTAAACCTGCAATTAATGGTTAGTACAAGGACCAATATTGCATAAAATTCCGTTTTTATAAATCCAAGGACCAAAACTGCCAAATTTGTAACTCCAGGGACCAAACTTGTAATTTTCTCAAAACTTATCATATAAGGACCAAATATGCTACATTTGAATAGTACAAGGGTGTAGTTTGAATAATTTCCAGTTTTAAACACCTAGGGACTGATTTTGACACTTTTGTAAAGTTGAGGGACCAAAGTTGTCATATTGTAATTTTCAAACTTTGAAGGGTTTGTTTTGACAACTTTTGAATCCATTGGACCTTAAATGATATTTTGCTTTATTTTGATTTACCAGGGACCAGTTTTGACAACTTTTGAAACTTGGGGGACTAAAACTGCCAATTATGCAAACTTGATACGTTTTTCATCTGATTTTGGAATTTTTGCATTTGAAACACATAAAACACTTATTTGTGATATTTTTATCATTTTGATGCATTTCTGAGTGTTTTCAGATGTTTTTGCAGTCTAAAAGGTACAAAAATGATGAGTATTTACACACTCATCAATCCCCCACACTAAACTATTGCTAGTCCCTAGCAATATTTTGAGAAAATTTAATGGATTTCATCTCTTTACCAAAAGCCATTACTTCTGGAGTAGCCAATTGTTTTAGTTCAAGTAAGAACCTTGGCACAATGATAATCAAATGATTTTGAGCAAATCACCAGCTTTCAACGATTTTGATTTGTCTTTACCAGAAGCCATTTGCTTCTGGACTAGCCAACTCTTAGATAAAATATTTTTGGTGAGTCGATTACCAATTATGGTTTTCCAACTGCCTTTACCACAAGCCATAAACTTGCGGGCTAGCCAACTCTTCACTAATTAAAGATATGGTGAGCTGAACACCATACAATTTTAGGCAAATTGTAAGCCATAAACGGATTTGAGATATCTTTACCAAGAGCCGTTTGCTCCTGGATTAGCCAATCCTTATGTGGGTTAGACATTGCGGACTGATAACCATATGCTGAGTAAGTGAAAAACACTTACTCCAAAAAAAAAAAAAAAAAAAAAAAAAAAAAATTGCCAAAAATGGGGGAATTTGGTGGTATAATTACATGATAAAATTCGTGAGAATTCCCCCCCACACTAGAAATGAATATTGCCCTCAATATTCTAAGTACCGGCGGTTATGCCGAAACATAGAACGTAAAAGGGAAATACTACGGCCATTATTTTATTTTTGATATATACACATTTTTTTTTTAAGGTTTATATACAACAGCGGGGGGCAACTCCCCCACACTAGGGTGGTAGAAAGTAGAAAGAAATCAGAAATATGAGTGAAAACCCATATGGTGTGCTACTGTTTTTGATTCCCGAGTCACTAGCTTGACTCGATCCCCGCATTCATTGGTTCATGGGGAAAGTTTGTAGATCCGGGACAACCACAGGTGGAATGTCCTCTCCAAAATAGTGTTTCAATCGATGACCATTCACTTTAAAATTTGGACCATCGGGTTGAGATAACTCAATAGTTCCATAAGGAAATACTTTAGTGATGGTGAATGGTCCAGACCAGCGGGATTTTAGTTTTCCTGAGAAAATCTTCAATCTTGAATTGAAAAGAAGGACTCGATCACCAACGTTGAAAACGCGGTTCTTAATTTTGGAGTCATGAATCTTCTTTGTCTTTTGTTTGTAGATCAAAGAGTTCTCGTATGCTTGATCATGGAGTTCATTTAATTCATTCATTTGAACTTTTCTGTGATCACCAGCTGTCTGAATATCGAAAGTGGCATGTTTTAAGGCCCAATATGCTTTGTGCTCAAGCTCAATCGGCAGATGACAAGCCTTTCCGTACACTAGCTTGTATGGAGTACACCCGATGGGTGTTTTATAAGCTGTACGGAAGGCCCAGAGTGCGTCATCTAGCTTATCCGACCAGGATGCACGATTTTCGCCTACTGTCCTTTCCAGAATTCTTTTTATACCACTGTTGGAAACTTCCACTTGCCCACTTGTTTGGGGATGGTATGCAGTAGAGAGACGGTGAGTTACACCATACTTTTTCATGACACGATCAAATTGGTCATTGCAGAAATGCGTACCACGATCACTGATTATAGCTCGCGGAGTTCCAAACCTAGCAAAAAGAGATTTTAAAAATTTCACAACTACTCGGGCATCATTGGTGGGTAAAGCTTTCGCTTCAACCCATTTTGACAAGTAGTCAACAGCCACAAGTATGTATTTGTTTCCTCGAGATGATGGAAATGGCCCCATAAAGTCAATGCCCCAAATGTCAAAGATCTCACACACTTGAATGGCGTTTTGCGGCATTTCATTTCTTTGTGAGATATTTCCGTGACGTTGACAAGCGTCACAGGTTTTAACAAATTCGTGGGCATCTTTGTAAATAGTGGGCCAATAAAACCCGGAATCAAACACCTTCTTGGCGGTGTAATTTGGACTATGATGGCCCCCGGTGGGTCCAGCATGGCAAGCTTTGAGAATGTCCATAGCTTCCTGTCCATAAACACACCGTCGGATGACTTGATCCGCACAGATTTTGAATAAGTAGGGGTCGTCCCAGAAGTAATGTTTAACATCCTTGAAGAATTTGTTCTTCTGTTGGGTCGACATTCCTTTCACTATGAAGTTACCCGCATGGTAATTTGCAAAATCAGCAAACCATGGGATAGTAGAGTTTCCACGAAAAGAAACCGCATTGAGTGTCTCGAGAGGAAATGTTTCATTTATTTCCTTTTTCTCGAAAACATCTTGGTGAGGGTTTTCTAGAAGGGACAGATGAGCAGCAGCCAGGTTCTCAGCTCCTTTTTTATCACGTATAATGATATCAAATTCTTGCAGGAGGAGAACCCAACGGAGCAATCTCGGCTTTGCATCTTGTTTTGCAAAGAGATATTTGAGAGCCGAGTGATCCGTATACACCACGCATTTGGTCAAGATGAGGTATGGCCGAAACTTCTCAAACGCATACACCACGGCTAGTAGCTCTTTTTCTGTGGTGGTGTAATGGGTTTGAGCTTCAGTCATAGTCTTACTCGCGTAGTGGATAGGCTGAAAATGCTTGGATCTACGTTGCCCCAGGACTGCACCGATAGCAAAATCACTTGCATCGCACATGAGCTCAAAAGGCAAGTCCCAGTCAGGAGCAACGAGAATGGGTGCTTCAGTAAGCTTTTTTTTAATGTTTCAAAAGCTTCGATGCACTCAGGTGAGAAGATAAAAGGAGCATCTTTTTCAAGAAGATGAGTCATAGGCCTGGCGATTTTAGAAAAATCTTGTATGAATCTACGATAAAAACCGGCATGACCTAAAAAACTCCTAATACCTTTGACGGTAGTAGGATGAGGCAATTTAGCAATAACATCGACTTTTGCTCTATCGACCTCAATCCCGTTTTTTGAAATCTTATGGCCAAGGACTATGCCTTCTTTGACCATAAAGTGGCTCTTCTCCCAATTTAGACAAAGATTGGTGTCTTCACACCGTTTTAGCATTTTTTGCTAAATGGGAGAGACATGTTTGAAACGAGTCCCCAATGACCGAGAAGTCATCCATAAACACCTCCATTGTTTCCCCGATCATGTCGTGGAATATGGCCATCATACATCGTTGGAACGTGCCAGGAGCGTTACATAGGCCAAAAGGCATACGTCTGTAGGCAAAAGTTCCGTATGGGCAGGTGAATGTGGTCTTTTCTTGATCCTGTGGATCAATGGGGATCTGAAAATAACCCGAGAAACCATCTAGGAAACAATAGTACTCGTTCCCTGCTAATCTCTCAAGCATTTGTTCCATGAAGGGTAGAGGAAAATGGTCTTTTCGGGTGGCGTCATTTAACTTACGATAGTCAATGCAAACACGCCATCCCGTTACCAGCCGAGTTGGAATTAACTCGTTATTTTCATTTGTGACAACAGTTATGCCACCCTTTTTAGGAATACAGTGAATTGGGCTAACCCAAGGACTATCAGAGATCGGGTAAATTAATCCTGCATCAAGAAGTTTGATAACCTCCTGTTTGATAACATCATGGATTTTTGGATTTACTCGTCTCTGATGTTGAACTGCTGGTTTGAAGTCATCCTCCATCAAGATTTTGTGAGTACAAAACTCAGGGTTGATACCCTTAATGTCGGAGAGTTTCCAAGCAATTGCTTGCTTGTGTGACTTCAAGACCTTTATGAGAGCAGCCTTTTCATCTTTACTCAAACCTCGAGCAATAATGACGGGTAATTTATCATCACCCTCAAGAAATGCATACTCGAGATGAGGCGGTAAGTCCTTAAGTTCAACCTCAGGAAATTCTTTAGTTTTCTCAACTGACTTGACTTCCTTGTTATGAAGTTCAACGGGAGGGAGTGATGAAGGATCATCATTGAGCATCTTCTCGATGAGAAGAATATCTCCCTCGATGTCGATGGGAGCGTGATCAATTTCCCATGGAACAGAATCACTAGACAAGTATGCTTCAATCTCTTCTAAGATGAAGTCACTTTCCTCAAACGGAGTGAGAGAAGGAGTAGAATTGGCAATGATGGGTTGAGATGAATGAGTGAGATTATCACTCGAAGAATTATGATCATAACCGAGAACTTCTTGAGAGTACTCTTCAGAAGCAACATCAATGATATCTATTCGGTTAACCGACTCAGAATCATAGTTTGCGGAGTACCTCGAAGTTTGATCAAGGTTAAAAGTGACAGCTTCATTACCCACACGTAATGTGATTTCTTGCTCAAATACATCAATGAGAGCACGGCCCGTTCTCAGGAATCCTCGTCCAACAATGAGAGGAACCCGTTGATCAGCATCGAAATCAACAACTACAAAGTCAGCTGGAAAATGGAACTTTCCTACTTTCACAAATACGTCCTCGGCAATGCCAAGAGGACGGGATATTGTACGATCTGCAAGCTCGAGAGTCATGCATGTAGGAGTAAGGTCCGGAAGAGAAAGTTTTTTCCATACTGAATGAGGCATCAGGTTAATGCTTGCACCAAGATCGGCTAAGGCAAAGCATTCAACCATTCCAGGAAAAACACAAGGTAAGAGAAATTTTCCAGGATCTACAAGCTTCTCGGGAAGCTTCTTCAGGATAACTGCAGAGCAGTTCTCGTTCAGAGGAGTTTTTGCCATCTCAAAAAGTTTTTCCTTGTTTCTTAACATGTGTTTGAGAGTCCATGCAAACTTGGGCATCAGCATGATAGCATCCGCAAAGCTTATGTCAAAATGTAGTTCTTGGAAAATTTGAAAAAATTTGTCCATTTGATGACTGGCTTTTTCGCGGAGCTTTTGCTCATTCAAACGTGATGGGTAAGGAATAGAAGATTTGGATTTGGGGTTTTCAACAGGAGCTACAGGAGGTTCAAAAACAACTCCTGGATTGGATTTGGGTTTCGGGACAACTTGAGGATGGACATTGTTGGTACCTCCGTTATTAGTAGGAAGTTCCTTGTCCTTTGTCGCCTCAGGTTCACTTTCCACTACCTTCGGGAGAGAAGAAGAAGAGGTAGTAGGAATAGCGGGTCCATCGTATGATACACCACTTCTGGTTGTGATCGCCTTTGCATCGCCCCTCGGGTTAGCGATCGTGTTGCTCGGAAGTTTTCCAGAGCCCGAGGGTTGATCATTTAAAGACTTCTTTAGATCAGCGATCTGACTGACCAACAACCTGTTCATTTCATCTTGGGATTTCATGAATTGCTTCAATAGCTCATCAGATGATGGTCCAGTTGGAACAATGGCTTGAGTTTGATTAGGAAAATTCTGGCCTCTATTGTTCGGATTAGGGCCTTGATTTTGAAAATTTCCTTGATTAGGATTCACATTCCAATGAAATTGATTCCCTCGATTGAAATTGTTTTGATTAAGGTTTCCTTGATGTTGGAAACCTTGATTTGGTTCGGGATAGAAATTACCTTGGTTTTGATAACCTTGGTTTATTCTAGGTTGGTTTTGATTCCGGTTTTGTATGTTAGGATTCTGGTTAAAACCGGGTGGTCCTTGATAAGTATTAGTACGGTAATTTGGTTCATTTTGAGGACGGTATTGATTACCTCCCTGATGTGAAGTACCGGCTATAGCATTAGCTTCAAACGGACTACCATCTGTGGCAGTACAGTTGTAGTATGCATGAGGGCCACCACAAGTAACACAGACCTCGACTTTCTTCACTTCACCATGTGATGGTGTCTGTGTGAAAGTGACTTTCTTTTGGTTAGCAAGAACCAAAGCCTGAACAATATCCGTGAGTTTGTCAATCTTAGCATCGGTGCTAGATGTACTCACGTGAGATGAAGTAGAAGGTCCTGCATTAGACTGAGACTGAATTGTCTTTGTTCGGAAAGGGCGGACCTGGGACTTGTTTTCAATGATTTGCAAGGCTTCTTTTGTGGTCTTGCTCAGGAAATTACCTCCCGCGGAGGCATTTAAAGAGTCTTGGTCAGCTTGTCTCAGACCATTGTAGAAAGTATCCATTTGCATTAACTCGGTAAAACCATGATGCGGACACTTGCGGAGCAACTCTTTGTAACGATCCCATGCCTCACCGAATGATTCATCAAATCTTTGAGAGAATTTCATTATCTCATTCTTAAGACTTGTAGTTCGGGATGGAGGATAGAATTCGTTAACAAACTTAGTGACTAGATCCTCCCATGTCTCGATGGAACGAGGGGGTTGTTTCTCAAGCCAATTCCGGGCTTGTCCCTCTAAAGAGAATGGGAATAGAAGAAGCTTAATTGCTTCATGTGGGACATTCTTGTATTTGATGGTCGATGCAATCTTGTTGAACCATCGAATATGTGCATGAGGATCATCCCGCTCAAAACCATAAAATTGGCTTTAGGTTACAAGATTAAGCAACCCGGTTTTGAGCTCAAAGGTATCAGCCACGATGGCTGGGACAACAATGGCATCTCCGTAACCCTCGATGGGTGCTTGGAGAAGCTCATTCATCGGTTTATCTTATGCCATTACGACAGGGGGTGGTGGTGCTAGACGTTCCTCAGTCACGGCTGAAGGAGCAGAACGTCCTCTACGTTTACGAGGAATACTTACAAGCTCTGAAAGTAGACTTGTAGAGCTGGAAGAACGAGTGCGCATGCACTATAAAAATCAGTTTTCAAAACAAATGCGAGGCAAAACGACAAGTGAACTTAAACCAATAATCACAAATGAAATGGCTTCTTTGAAAAAGGTACACCAAATCACAAGGACACAAAGGCAAGTTTTGATCTTTAAGATTGGGAACTTATTAATGTTCACACCCCCAGTTGGTAGGTGTTCTGCCTTGGTTTGCGGTGGTTGATTTTTATGTATTTATTAAGTACCACTGAAAAGACGTAGGTATGGATTTGTGCTAAGGGTTTAAATACTTTTGGACAATATTTTTGGTATCGTCTCGTTTAACCAAATCGTATTGCTTTAAGAATCACCTTAAAGAAAATACAAGATAGAAAACGTTACTATGTTTTGTTGTTTTATATATTTTTGGTGTTGTTAACACTTTAGGAAAAGTGTTAATGAACTTTTTGATTTTGATAACTTTACAAAAAACTGTTTACAAAAGGTGGTATATGTGCAAGTATGGGTCTGAGAATGCTTAAAACACGCTAAAGCCTCCCCGGCAGCGGCGCCAAAATTTGATTGGATCCCAACCGTCAAGTTTATTACACAAGTCAACCACTTGTGAATGGTCAACCGTAATAAAATTCAAACAGTCTAAAACCAATGCAATTTCCCTTGGAATATAGTGGATTCCCGGGTCGTTAAGTCCCACGGAGGATTATTGGTGCTTAAAAATGTTCAGATGTAGAATGATCACTAAGGATAATGATCTGTAAGGATTTTGATTAGTAATTACACTACTGATTGATTGGAATTGTATTTGGATACAGAATTATAAAGCACAACAATCAGATTAAACAAACGTGTACGCGTACGTTTACGTATAAGTACACATGGACTAAATTCTTAAAGAACAAAACGGAAATGTTTAATTATTTTGAAATATTAAGCAAGAAAATCCAAAGACAACTAGGAAGTCCTATAGTGTCTATTAGAACGGATCATGGTAGGGAATTCGATAATGAAGTGCAATTTGGAGCCTTTTGTGACGCTAATGGTATTACTCACAACTTATCGGCTCCTCGCACTCCACAATCGAATGGGGTAGTTGAAAGAAAGAATAGAACCCTACAAGAAATGAGTCGCACCATGCTAAATGAGCAATCCATACCTCAAAATTTTTTGTGCAATGCCGTTGATACTTTAACGTACATACTTAATCGAGTATTAATTAGACCCATTTTAGGTAAAACTCCATATGAGTTACTTCGAGGCAAAAAGTCTATGTTAGATCACTTTAGAGTATTTGGTAGCAAATGTTTTCTTCTTAACACTAAAGATTACCTTACAAAATTTGATCCTAAATCAACCGAAGGTATCTTTCTAGGTTACTCTCCAAATAGCAAAGCTTACATCATATTAAATAAAGAAACAATATTAAATGTAAAATTTGATGTAAGTCCACCCAAACCCTCTCCACCTCTTGTCGATGACGAGATTGTTGAAAGTGAAGCTATTGTAATAAAGAAAAAGATAAATGAAGAAGAAGAAGAATCTTTAAATAATGAACTCATAAATATTAAAGAGTCCAAAGATCACCCCGTAGATAAGGTCATAGGAAAGTTAAACGAAAGAACCTTAAGGTCTCAAGTTCAAAACCAAAGTAGCCTATTTTGTTTTGTTTCAACCATAGAACCTAAGAATACACAAGAAGCCATAAAAGATGAAAGTTGGGTAATGGCTATTCAAGAAGAGTTAAATCAATTTGTTTTTAATGATATTTGGACACTTGTCCCTCCACCTAGTAATCAAACCATAATAAGAACCAAATGGGTTTATAAAAACAAGTTAGATGCAAACGGAGTAGTGTCTAGAAACAAGGCTAGACTCGTTGCCCAAGGGTATAATCAAAAAGAAGGAATAGACTTTGATGAGACCTATGCCCCCGTGGCTAGATTAGAGTCTATAAGAATACTTCTTCCTTATGCTTGTGCTAATGATCTTAAGCTTTATCAAATGGATGTCAAAAGTGCTTTTCTAAATGGTTTTATTAATGAAAAAGTTTATGTAGCTCAACCTCCGGGCTTCATCGATTTTGAAAACCTAAACATGTGTATAAGTTAAAGAAAGCCCTTTACGGTCTTAAACAAGCTCCAAAAGCTTGGTATGATAGACTCAAGTCATTCTTAATCAAACACAACTACACCATGGGGTTAGTTGATAACACACTTTTTACTAAGAAAAGCGAGTCACACATAATCATTGTTCAAATATATGTAGATGATATTATATTCGGATCCACTTGTCAAGACATGTGTGATGATTTCTCTAAAATCATGCATGACGAGTTTGAGATGAGTATGATGGGAGAACTTAGTTTCTTTCTTGGTCTACAAATCAAACAAGTAGAAGATGGTATCTTCTTTAATCAATCTAAATACATAAAAGAAATGTTAAAGAAATTCGGTTTAGAAGAGTCAAAACCAATTAGGACACCAATGTCATCCGACACTAAACTCACAAAAGATGAAGACGGCGAATCCATTGATAACACAAAATATCGTGGCATGATTGGTAGTCTTCTCTACCTCACGGCTAGTAGGCCGGATATCATGTTTAGTGTTTGTCTATCTGCTATGTTTCAAGAAGACCCTAAAACATCACATCTGGAAGCCGTCAAAAGGATATTTAGATACATTAAGGGTACGACAAAATTAGGATTATGGTATCCTAAGGGTACGGGAGTAGAAACAATTGTATATGCAGATTCTGACCATGCAGGTGATAATGTTGATCGAAAAAGTACAAGTGGGGTATGTACTTTTATGGGATGTTGCTTAACATCTTGGTTTTCTAAGAAACAAACGGCATTAGCAATATCAACAACCAAAGCCGAATATGTCTCCGCCGGCAAAGCATGCCAACAAGAACTATGGATGAAACAAGCCTTAGTTGACTACGACATTCATCTAAGTGACATAGCCATTCTATGTGACAACAAAGGTGCCATAGATTTAAGCAAGAATCCAGTATTACATTCTCGTACAAAGCATATAGAGATTCGTCATCACTTCTTAAGAGACAATGTTCAAAAGGGGAACATCTCTATTGAGAAGATAGCGTCCGAAAACAACATAGCCGACGTCCTCATCAAACCGTTGAAGCGGGAACAATTCAACCTACTTCGTCTTGGTCTTGGTCTCATGGAACAATCGTCGTAATTTATTTTCCTTTCTCTACAAGGTATGTAAACACTAGCTTTCTTCTTTCTGAGTTTAGGAACTCTATTTCACGCACAACTAACAAACAATACGGGAATTTTCAAAACCCAAGATAAGTTTTTTTACTTATAACTCGTAGTATTCTATTACTTTTCTTTCAAAGTAAGTACAAATTGCAAACACGTAATTACATACACACATTCTTTTTAAAGAATAAACGCCTTTTCGCACATAAAAACCTCTTTTCAAAATGTTTTTCAAATAATACCTCTTCCCATATCAATTTCACAAAAGCATTTTCTCACGTCTAGGACAAATCGTTTATTCATTATTAATACAAAGTAAAAACCCGTTTCATTGCATCTCATGTCTTTTGAATGCTAAAGAGGACACATAACTAATATGTGTTTTCGGGTACGTTCATTTAAGCAACAATAAATTAGGAGCACTCGGGTTATCTCACATAATAGTATGTTTTTTCACTTCTAGTTTATTTTTCTTTTCTTCTTTAGGAGTCGAGATAACCGCAACTCCAAATAGTTTACATATAGGCACACACTAGGCACAAATGTTTCCAAAAGGAAACTTTTGAGCTGCCTGAATCACCAGTACCACGGATCCCAGCCTTAATGCTGGACGGATCCCTCAAGAGAAGGATCCGTGGGATCCGTGAGACAGAAGCTGCTTTAAACTTCTATTTTTCTCACTTTAGTTTGGAGTATGTGATTTAATGCTTGTTTTCTCATGATCACATGTTTTAAATTCATATCTAATCATTAGATTTTTATCCATATTTTGGGTCAAGCATTCATTACAATGCAAAATCTTTTTCAATAAGTAGGATTCCCAACATTGCTTGTTATTCATCTCATCCTCACAAACAAAAACCAACATGTCTTCCAAAAGATCTTCCAACTTAGATGAATCACCTAATGCAAACAATCCATTTCAAGAAATCCAAAGTTTTGTCCTACCACCTTCCAAAATACCACAGTCAAAATCTAGGATATCCGCACGGATTAGCATCCGGCCTTGTTGCTTAGCAAAACCATCCTCAAATGGCTCATCACCAACAACTAACTCACCACAAGATGATTCCATTATAGCACCTCCTTCATCACCAACTTCATCCTACATCAACTCACCACCTAAAGTCACTCTTTTGGAACTCCTTAAGACTCCAACAAGATCTCAACAACCAAAACAAAAAGAAATAGCCTTTTTACCTCCCACTTCTCCAAACACAATTTTCCAAGACCTGGAAACCTCACCACCCTTAGATCTCATTAAGCTACAAGAACACCTAGGTTCTTTTCCACCACCACTTCCAAACATCCCGGACGTTGATCCATATTTTCCTATTTTTCCACCACATCTTCCGCATCTCACAAATCAAAACAACCTGGATAACTTCCGCACTCATTACCCACATCACTTACATTGTGAACATTGCCAATCCACTAGGGAATTTGCAATAGAAGTTAGGGAAGAAATGCGATTCATACTCAACCTCATTCTTGATCGCATCAATATCATCACTCATCAAAACATCCATCCATAACCTTATGCAAGCATGGAAGGAATCATTATTACTATTTTCTATTTTTAGTATTTTTCTTTTGAGTCATATTTAAAGAACAAGTCTTGTTCTTACATTTACATGCTTATATATGGCATAAATACCACTACATTTTGTTGTTTTATTACAAGGCCTTGTTTACATACCTTGGCTCCCAATCTTGATTCTCGTCAATCACAAGATTATTCATGTATGTTACTACTAACCTTTTCTTTGTAGGATCTTTTATTTTTCTCACTTGACGCCCCAAACTAGGGGGAGCTACCGTCAAGGGGGAGTAAGCGATACGTGGACTAATTCTTTCCACTTTTTATTTCTTCGATGGGATAAACTTTTTGTTTCGACAAAAGGGGGAGAAGAAGTAAAACTTAGGGCTTTCAAAACATACATCTAATCTTAAGTTTCACTTATCATAACATTATGTTTTGTCATCAACAAAAAGGGGAGATTGTTAATACAGATAAACCGTAAAAACGTTTATTAATATTTTGCGATCTCTTTGTGTTTTGTTGATAACAAATATAATGTTATCATAAGTAAAATTATAAGGATACATGTTATTTTAGTAAAGCATTTACATATAGCCATTTAATACAAATTGTTGTAATAAATCATTTGTTGTAATAGTTTATTAGGATGGGTAAAAATCACAACCCATGGATCATATCCATAACCCGTGGTATTGACCCATACCCATTTGACTAGATGCATTGCATCTATTAGATACATTGTATCTAATAAAATACCCATGGACCAACCCATAACCCATGACCCATGACCCATAACCAAAAAACCCATGGGCAAAGAGGAGCATCCCACGGATCCCTAGGTTTACACTAGACGGATCCCTTAAGGGAGGGATCCGTGGGATCCGGGGAACAGTGGCAAGTTTTGCCTATAAATAGAGAGCCATTTCTTCATTCTAACTCACCACTCTTCTTCCTAAATCTCTCATATACTCTTACTCTCTTCTAACAAAAGATCACTTGATCTAGAGAGTTGCTCTTCTTTCTTTCTTTAGTGATTCTCATATAGGTCCTTCTCTAAGGCGAGATCACGAGCATTCTACAAGTTATCCAAGAAAGAGGTCCTTGATTGATTTGTTCCTCCACAAGATTTCTGTAGCAAAGATCTTGTATTTGATATTTCACATAGTTGTTGTATAATAGTCGTATTGGTTTGGTCCACCGTGTTACAGACTCGGTATTTAGCTTTGTACCGGAAAAAGGTGTAAGCAACGTTGTGAACGCTTCTCCGCCAAGTTGAAGGATTTTGTTGACATAGTGCTTGAACTCTCGAGTAGGTGACTCAGAGAGTGGAGTAGGGCAAGGAAGGTGTCCTTGAAGCCGAACAACTATAAATCGGTTGTGTCATTTATATCCTTTACTTTACTTTATTTACTTGCATTACCATTAGATCTATACTTTCTCTTCATCCATACGATTTCATATAATGTCGAATCTAAAGTTTTTGAAACTAACTTAATATCGGCAAAACTATTCAACCCTCCCCCCCCCTTCTAGTTTTCCACACACTTCATGCCGAAAATTTCGTATAATCTTTTATAAACTTAAATCATTCTGATTTCTTTAAAACCTTTTCAAAAATTATACGTTTTGACAATATACCTACTATTTGGGATTATGGGTAAACACCGAAACTTATTTATTGTCTTACTTGCTTGTCATAGTTATGTGTCTCTATTTCCTCGACTTCTTTCGTATCGCTTTCTACTAGAGTTGAGTCTTGGTCAATATTACTTGACTATTTCTTATAATGTATTGGGATATACATTATTCTTTAGCGTGCATTTTGCCTTTGGTGTGAGTTACATTTTGGCATATTTTTGGCTTGAGTTGTATATCGAGACATGATTCCTTACCACCACACGAAGCGTTAAAACTAAAATTTTGAGATATTAATTATAAACTTTTGGGAACGATAATGGACTTTTGAAAGTAACGACATGAATGATCCACGAAAACTACAACACATTGCTATCTATCAACTTCTTTATCGTATGAATTGTGTTTTAAGATAATCGTATACGCATTAGGTTGTGTCACTTCTATTCTATCGTACTTGTCGTACATTCTTCTGGATGCCATGGAGATTAGCTTTAGATGTCAGTCGTGTCAATAGTGAATAGTGCATTGCTGTGGCTAAGGTGAGTTTCATAGCCTCTCTTTTCAAATGTTTTCACAACTATTTTGGGGGAGAATACATGCTGCTTTTAACAAACTATAACTGGATATGTGAATATTATTTGGAATGACTGTTGTTTGGTATATTTGATTTGGTGATTGAACGTTTTACATGTTTATGTGAATGCAAACTATTTTTTGGACCTGCCACTATTCTTTTGAATTGCTAATGTGTTGACTAGGAAATGTTAGACATGCGACAGTTGTTGACTTAGCCTAGGGTAGCATTCCTATGCTATAACGCGATGCCTAGCTAAGTATATGCGGCCTAGACCATGGTAGCATTGCTCTAAGCTTTGCTATAACGAGGTGCCTGGCTAGAATCGCTTAGGGCCCTGCATTGAGATCTTATACGTATTTGATTGATCGATTGATTGGAATGTGTATTATATGTCTGCCTTAGTCGCACATAGCAATTAAACCTTATCAGGTCTACTAATACTTTTGTAACTAAACTCTATGAACTCACAGCGTAAGCTGACTTTTTAAGCATGTGTTCTCAAGTATAAGGCGATAGCTCACTATTGGAAGACGCTTGGCAAGGGGCATGGTCATAGGCGACTCTGATGAATAAACGGGACCGCTTTAATTACCTTTTGGGCCTATTTCCGCACTACTTTCATTAATATAAACTTATGGTTTTCAATTAATGAATTTTAATTTAAATGAATGGGATAAAAACCATTCTTTGTACCTTATGTCGTGATACCAAGATTGTAGCACCCAAAGGTTCGTATGCTTCCACTGGACCCAAATTTTAGGGTGTTACACCTACCTCCTAGGCCCTCAAATCCACCTCTACTTCCATCATTCGGTACCATTGAGCGAATCGCTCATGAACCACCACGACCATCATTTGAACCAAACGCCCCTTTGGAAACTAGGCCTTGTCTCTTCCACCCAATCCATAATGACATTCATAGACCATTATATGGAGACCAAGCTCTACCACCTACATCCTTGTCCCTCATATCGATGACATTGATGAATCAATCCCAAGCGGAGATACAAGCCCAACTAGAAAACTTCCAAAACTTCTCCAATATGGTGGATTCTCACCTAAGTGAGGCTATGCAAATGCAAAATGCTTTGCTTTCCTCCCTCATCACTCCATCAAACACCAACAACACTTCCACCAATCCACCACCACCTAGTAATGATCCTACTTTCCCACCTAGACATGGTTGCTTAAATTGTGAGCGCACCGCCCATCTTAGCAAAAGGACCCGAATCATGGTCCACGAGTTACAAGATGAGATGAGGTTTATCCTCAATCACATCCTTGAGCGTATCAATGCTCTTTCTCACCCACCTCCTCTAAATGGATGGTTCTAGATATTTCTTTAGGATTTTTTTTTTAATTTCTATGTTTTTTCACCTAGGATTTTTTTTTATTCTTAAGTTATTTTTCTAATTTTTAGGATTTCTTTATGTATCAACACATCTATTGTGTTCCATTTTATGACTTCTAAAGTCATAAAAATTTGAACAAATGAACGATGTTTTTTGTATGGTTGTTGGTTATTACTTGTTAGTTGGAATGACTTGTATAATTGTGATGATGATTGTTACTAAAGGGGGAGAATATTATTGAACTTGACCATTGACTTTCAAAAAGTCAACATCATGCTTTGACTTTCAAAAAAGTCAAAATTGTTAAAAACCATATAATTGAATAAACTAGTCAAAGATAAAATAAGCTTCTTGTTGTCAACTTTATCTAACTATCTAGTTCTTTCAAGTTCAAATTAATCTCATATTTTTATAACTCTTGTACAACTTTACATCTTTGAAAAAAATAAAATTTATGTTTTGTCCTCAACAAAAAGGAGAAGATTGTTAATACAAATATCGTCATTAAACGTTATTTATATTTTATGATCTTTACCTAGTTTTGTTAACGACAAAAGTAAATTTCATTTTTGAAAAGTATAAAGCTTGTCAAGATTAATAGATATTAAAACAAGCTTTCCTTAAATATAGTCTTCATCACTTAAGCATTTATATCTTATCACATTTGGATTAGTTATGCATCAATTAACTTTGATATCTTTCTAAACCATAATGTGCATCAACATTTTTAGAACAAGTATGTTTTAGGTTCTTAAACACAACATTACATATGTATTTACTTTTAACATATTAATTCTAAAAATAGAAAACAACATATTACATCATGACTTGCATCACATTGTAAATCTTAAAAAGATTTCATAGCATATTTTGTTTAGATTTGGACTCTACATATCTTATATGATATTGGTTAGATTTGGTGATCTTGGAAAGATTTTTGTGATCTATACTGTCAGACCAACAGAACCAAAAAATAACAAGGGTAGAACCCTTTTTTTTGGTTCCGTGGTCAGTTGCCACTGCTGTTTATTTGGCCTATAAATAGCAACCAACCCAAGTTGTTTTCTCATCCCTTCTTAGCATAAAACACATACATTCTCTCATTCTATTACATCTAACTCAGTTTCATTTCATTCTAGTGATAATCTTTTGTAGCAAAGAAGATCAAGGCATAATCAAACTTCAACATGTAGTTGGAAGGCTTGTTTATTTTGTTGTTGTGTGATATAGTATTGTTCATACATTATTGTTGTACCAAACCATATTAAACCTCTTAGTGTGAGTGGTTAGTATTTTAGTCCTCAAAATGCATAGTGTGTGGGAGTCGTTGTACCCTTGTAAAAGAACTCGACATCTAGCTTTGTGTCAGAAACATTGTATAAGCGACGTGTAAAGGTTTTCTCCACCGGTTAAAGGAGCTTGTTGATTAGTGAAGATAACTCTCGAGTTGGAGACTCGGGGAGTGGAGTAGGGCAAGGAAAAAGAGTCCTTGTAGACCGAACCACTATAAACAACTTGTCATGGTTTGATTATTTCTTTCCTTATTTACTTATTATATATTGCTTACATATTATTCTTCACTAACATATCTTTGATAAATATCAATTGATCTTACAATTAAGTTTCAAACAAAGATTCTAAAATGTAAAACTATTCAACCCCCCTTCTAGTTTTCCACAGATTGAAACAGATAAAAATGTGAAAAAGGACGAAAACTTATAAATCCGAACAAAAATTGATTAAAAAAAATTATTTTGATATATTTACATCACTGGACGTTTAGTCCATTAGTTGGGGCGCAGTTTCATTAGTGACCAGACCCGAGTTCGAGCGCGACTTCCCCTTTTTTAGTTTATTTCAGAAAAAAAATTGCACCGTTATTCCCGATGCAAATATTTTCTCTTGCGTTAACAGATAACGGAGAAATAATTTTCATCGTTAGTCCTCTTAAACTGACTTTACTAACGGAGGGATATATGGTGGCCAACTTTACTAACGGATGGATGTATGTGTGCCAATAAAAACCACGAGGATGTAAAGCGGGACAATAGACAAACCACATGGATGTATTTTGGGTAAATACCTTATTTAAATTAATAATTATCTTGTCTAATAAGATAATTATCTCCTCCAACAAAAAAATAAAGCCAACCAAAACCCCTAATAGTGGTCAGTGGCGTCTGGGCCTACATTAGGCTCACAGGGCTATTTTGTCTACTCCATTATGTTCTAACTTTTATTTACTTATGGCATTAATTAAGCCCAATAGGTTTTTAGGGTAAAGGGTTTCCCGGTAAATAATTAGTCCAAAAAATAATTAAGTACAATGAATGTGGATAAATCCCACATCTCATCCCAAAACTAGGCGGAAACAAATGCACCAACTATGCTTAAAACCTAACTTATCATCAGAATGACATGCCACACTTATGAGACCTGTTGACCATGAAGGCTAATGTCAAAGGCATTAGCAAACTGCATTTGAGCATCAGTCAAATAGTCATCATCAAAGTCATCATCATTGTAAGTGTCTTCATCATAATTTTCCTTCCATTTTTCATACAAGCTTTTAGTTCCCCCTCCACTGCTACTTTTAGAAGCTTTGATCTTGTAGAATCCATAAAATTGGTAGTTTTATTTTATACCTCGAATATTTCACTATCACTGTCCTCATTAACCGGATCATCAACCTCTTTAGAAGCCACAATAGAAGAACTAGGAACTGAAGACGACTCAGCCGCTACCACATGTTGGACTACTTTCTTACCCTAATTTAAAGATCCCCCCTCCCCTTTTGATCAAAACTCATCATCTTTCTCAATTGTATTAAGCCCATCAAAAGGGTTAGCCGAATTCGTCTCTTGTCTAGGCACTTCAGAATTCTTTTCCGTACCAGTTGAACTTGCACCATTCATTTTAGAGATGGCTTGGTAAACTTGTTTCTTAGGATTAAGCTGAAATTTAGAACCCACATTTTTACCATGAGAAGCATTTCTAGGAGGTTGTTAAAAGCCATCATAATTCGTATGTTGTGTCTTTGGTTTTTCAATGCCCAAAAATCATATACACACTAGATCTAGGTGTTTCCCATTCGTACTTCACCCTCACCATGTGAAGAACCTTTCCATCAATCTTCCACATTAGGAATAGCAATAACCATCTCATCCTTTAACTCTAAATCAACCTTAATATCAATTAATGCACGAGCATAATTCATATGATCCTAAGATTGTAGACACATAGTACTCGTATATGAATCAAGCATAATCGGGTTACAAGGCTTAGTAGCTATCACACTCAATCCTTCTGCAGTAAATGCCATAATAGGAATATCATGGAATTTTACCCGAATGGGAATCGAATTCAGATCTTATTTAAATAGATTAGCATAGGCGTCCATTTCTTCAAGATAATATGTGCAGATCAAATAAACCATGTACCATTCTCCATACCCCCATTCATACCCTCAATCGAAGCAAACTTGAAGAAAAAGAAAAGAGTTCAACTCGAACTAAGGCATACTTCTTCCATGCATTCTTAACATAGTACTCAACAACCGGGAATGCTACTCTTTTACCCACGAAATAACCATACAAGCTGAAACCAAATCTAGCATGAACTTCTAAAACAGATGGCTTAGGTATTTGTACTTCAACCTTAGCATTCGTCGGTTTACCCGTGTCAAGCGCTTTAAAGTTTACCTTAACGTTATTAGCCTCATTAGTCACCAAATTAGCAAAAGATTATGGATTCACTTTTGGTATAGTTTGGTCTCCCCCATCAACCCCTACAGAAATTACCTTAGATACACCACTTGGTGTATTGGTAGGCCCACGTAATGCCTCCTCAAAGCTCATACATGCTTCAACAGTTGACTGGTCCACAATTGTAGACTACTTTTGAGAATGGTTAACATTCTCATTGTTAACAATTGACTGGTCCATAGTAGTCCCTTGGTTGGTTCCATCAACAACATGTGCTTTCCTATTCGTGTTCTCATTATGAGCATGCGCACCTACAGCCATCTACTCGTTATTAGTAGCGAAAACATTACTCACTGAAGGTTTTAGTGGTAACTCATCCTCACCCATCAACATAAGTTTCCCGTCTAGTAATTGCTTTTCCAGTTCATGAAATTTCTCCCTAGTTTGATTGGTCAAACTAGTATCATCCTTATTCTTATCATTTTTACCACTCCATCCTGCACAAAACAAAACCCACTCTTCATATCCGAACCATGCACAAACAACAAGAAAACTAATCATTCTCGTTACCAAATCAGTTATAAACAATAATATCAATAGTAGACCAGTCGATGCCCAAACAATAATACTTGAATAATCAGTAGGCATTTAATACAATCGGCATAAGCAATAAGAAGTAGAACGATTGAAACAAACCCTAAAATATGCCAAAACCTTAATCGTCCAAATAACTTGAAACAATAAGGATAAAAACCGATTTAAGGATGTAGCAATCGATCATAAGTAGTTAAGAATAAACCTCTGATGCAGGTTTTACTGACCAGGTTTTAACATTTATAAAGTCTCATTATACCTATGGTCTACCCTAGTGCACTAACGGGAAGTGTACCCAGTCGTGTATAGTGTAGTATTCGGTAAAGCCGAGGTCGTCCCAAGAGCTATGTGTGTTGGATTACTACTAAGTCTAGGTGTCACACTATTTTAATAATGGTTGCGATAAGGAATTACTACTAAAGCAGAATAAAGCAAATAAAGGTAAGGGATAAATCAATAGAGGATAGTGGTGCTAACCTAGTTATTCCTCCTAGCTAGTAATGTCTACGTCTACTTACTTCCAATTACTTCAGGTGGGGTCAAAGTTGAGAGGACAACATTTGGTCAATTAGCCCTAACCTATCAGCAAAGATGCCACCACAGGAGAAGTCAGGTGTCCCCTCATAAGTCCTGTTGTTCCTGGTCCACTAAGCTAAGTCATTAAGTACCGCTACATGCTAGATTTATAATAGTGAGTGCCCGGGCGTTAGCAACTTAAACACTCACCCCCTAATTCTTAAGTTCATCCAAACGGTAGGTGATCAGTTGGTCAAATCGCACAAGTAGAAAGGGTCGTCAGTTGGTCATATCTTACCCTTCCCGTCTCAGTCCACTCACCTAGGGTCAGTTGGTCATATCTCCTAGGCAATTGGCCTCTACCGCCATTCAAAACTACCGATCCAAAGGTAGCTACCAATAAACTATGCATGCATACACTTAGAAATAATTATGCGGAAGTAATGTAAACGCAAACAAAACAATTAAGGAATCATAACTAGGCCAGCACCAAGAGGTGCTTAGCCGCTCATATTAACCATACAAATCAATTCAATATTCAAAGGTACGAAATACATGAATCGAAAGTAAAGAAAATATAAAATGCTAATGTTTATCGTAGGGGAGTGATTTCACCCTTGGAGACAGCTCCGTATGCTCTTCTAGACCTGCCTTGAGCTTTTTACCACGTTCTCTGGTTGTTGTGTGTGGAATAGGATGATTAGAAATGCTGGAATTCGTGGGGTATTTATAGGCCAGATCTGGGTTACGGCGTAACTATAACAAGAGTTACGCCGTAACCTTCAATTCATTCATAATTTGCACTAGATCTGCTAGTTACGGCGTAACCTTATTAGTGGTTACGCCGTAGTCTTCAATAAACTTGGTTACGCCGTAGTTGATGAAATAGTTACGGCGTAAGTATCAGCGACGGGGAACCTCATTTGACCTAATATAGTTACGTCGTAGCCTTTAGGAAGAGTTACGCCGTAACCTTCTGATGAGTTGGTTTTCTGAGTCACGCATTCGTTACGGCGTTATCTGAGAGATGAATTACGCCGTAACTTCTTCAAAGTGGAAGGGGGTGATGGACAACATGTCCATAGAGAGGCTCTGCGATCTTCATGATAAAAGCTATGTTCGCCAGTGCATGCTTGACAACCAACTCAATGCTAGGATAAGGGAATTGCTCCGTGCTGTCACCAAAGCTCGAGAAGAAATGGATGTTATGCTGAGAAGGGAGAAGGCTAGGGATCAGAAGTATGCAGACCTAGAGAAGAAGTGTGAGGAAGCATTGGAGGATTTTGATAAGAACCCCTTGGTGCAAGATCTCAGAGCTGAGAATGAAAAGCTCAAAGATCAATTGGCAACTAGCGAGGCTGAGTGCAGCAGGTTAACTGTCGAAGGCTCTATGGTTGTTGGCTATAAGGAGCAGATATCTGTTCTTTCATCCAAGTGTGGAGGCCTCGAACAAGAGAGGGCAAAGTTGCTGGACCAAGAGATCAAGCTCCGAGAAAAGGTGGATGGATTGAACCTTCGTCTGAAGATGCTGAAGAAGGACAGAGTGGACCTGATAACCAAGGTGATCCCCTATATTGCTATGGAACTTTACCATAGCGATGATGTGGGGATTGCCATTGGGAATGTGGTGAATGCTGCCATTTTTCATGGCAAGTGTACCACTTTGGAGGACGTAGCTAAGACTGGGGAACCAGTGGTGCTGGAGAAAATTCCGTACTACAGGGCAACTCATGAAAAAGAATATGATGATGCAGGTAATCAATTAACTGCTTTAGAGTTCCCTTTCCTTGCAGATGTGACGAAGGACCCTGCAGCCTCAATTGAGGACCTGCTAGCCAAGAAGCCAAGGACAGTTCAGCCTCCATCTTCCTCCAAGAGGACTCCATCACCCCAGGTTCCATCCCCAGGTTCAGCTGATCCCACTCATTCCAAGGTTTAATGAAGGCAACCATGTGGTTGTAATTTGATCCCCAGGGTGGTATGTACCCTGTTTAAAACAATTGTCTGTGTTCCTTTCCAGGCTTCGTGCCTGATGAAATAATTAACTTGTAGTTTGTGTAGGCTACGGCCTAAGACAATATTTTATTTTGTTGAATCGTTAAGGCTATGGCCTGTTTTAGACTAGTTAAACTAGTCATTAATCTACAATGAAGCCACTGGGGCTCGAATTTTGCCATGTGTGATTCTTCTCATTTTATTTTTACTTATGTAAAAAATATTTGTTACAACCTAAGGCGTATGGTAGATACATAGCCTCATTGAGTGTAGTTACTTCACCAAGAATATTAGCAATCGTATAATTTAACTGCTGACAGAGGGTCGCGACCTACTCCGTCTTCATCCTTTGGGCAGCGAAAGGCTTGAAATACCTTAAGGCCATATAGGAAAGTTAATGTGAAGTTGAGATGGATGTTATGCATGTGAGCAAGACATGTTGTTTAGTCTTTGTACATCCCTTCGACATTGAAACTTATAAAGCGACTTGGTGGACAAATCTTTGTTGTATTGAATGAAACAAGAGATTTGAGGGAAATGTGTTATTATCATTAAGTGGGTAGGGAGGATTACATCATTTTAAGAAATGAATACTAGACGCCTACCATTAATGCTTCTTTCCCTAAGTGAGAAGAATGCAAATACATTGATTGAAAGCAAATAAAATGTGTCCTTAGACATTGTAAGTTTCATACGTAGAACTTACGAAGATTAGTGCCATTCCAGGTTCTATCAATAGCGTCTCCTTCCAAGGTTTCCAGCTTGTAGGCTCCGTTGCCATAGGCTTCCTTAATAACGTAGGGTCCTTCCCATGTAGGTCCCAGTTTACCCTGGTACTCAGCTTTACTTGTGCTATTGAGTCGGAGGACATATTCCCCTGGTTTGAAAGTCGAAGGCCTAACTCGCTTGTTATAGTACCTTTCAATCTTTTGCTTGTGGATAGCCTCTCTAATGGAGGCTATTTCCCTTCGTTCTTCAAGTAGGTCCAAGTTACTATGGAGTCTTTCTTCGTTATCAGCTGCTTCGAAGTTCATGACCCTTTCTGTTTCGACACTTACTTCTGAAGGGATGACAGCTTCCGTGCCATATGTAAAGCTGAAAGGCGTTTCTCCGTGACTTGACTTCATATGCGTTCTATGTGCCCAGAGTACTTGAGGTAGTTCATCTACCCAACCGTGATGACTGTATCCCAGCCTTCGTTCTATTCCTTGTATGATGTCTCTGTTGGTAACTTCTACTTGACCGTTACCTTGAGGATGGTAAACGGAAGTGAAGGATTGTTTGATATTCAGACCCCTGCAAAACACTGGGAATACCCCTTCGGCAAACTGCTTCCCATTATCTGAAATGATGATGTGAGGTACTCCGAACAGACAGATAATATGTTCCCACACAAATTTTTCCATGTGTCTTCCTGTGATCGATGCCAAAGGCTTCACTTCCACCCATTTAGTGAAGTAATCGATGGCTACGACCAAGAACTTTACTCCTCCTGGAGCAACTGGCAGAGGGCCTACAATATCTATCCCCCATTGGCTGAAGGGCCATGCGGACGTTACGGAAGTCATATCTTGCTTTGGTAGCCTTGGGACTCTTGAGTGGACTTGACAGGCTTCACACTTCTGAATGATTTCGACAGCGTCTCTGTGCATCGAAGGCCAGTAATATCCGACCCTCATGACTTTAGAGACAACGGAGCGGGGTCCTGCGTGAAGTCCGCAGGATCCTTCATGCACTTCTTGGATGATGTTGGCAGCTTGCCTTGGTCCTACACAACGGAGCCAAGGGGATAGAAAAGATCTTCTGTATAAGTAATTTCCCATGATCCTGTACTGTGGTGCTTTGATGCGCACCTTTCGAGCCAACTTCGGATCCTCCGGCAGTATGCCACTTATTAGATATTCTCTAATTGGAGTCATCCAATTCGAGTCTTCCTCCAGTATTACGTCAGACACCTCCTTTCGGACGATGGACCTATCTGCCAATACATCGACCAAAACTTCCTTTGTTAAATGAGCAAATGCCATTGATGCCAGTTTGCTAAGTGCATCCGCCTTCTTGTTTTGGTTTCTTCGAACATGCTCTATGTTGTAAGATGCGAACCCTTCGAGCATTTCTTTGGCCTTATCCATATATTGCTTGATCACAGGTTGTCTTGCCTCGTAGGAGCCTTTTATCTGGTTGGCCACTAGTTGTGAGTCAACAAAAATAGCCAAGTCTTCCACTTCCATATCTTTGGCCAATCGGAGACCTGCTAACAAGGCTTCGTACTCCGCTTCATTGTTCGTAGCATCGAATTCGAAACGAAGTGCGTAAGTGTATTCCTTCCCTTTGGGATCAACGAGCATGAGACCTGCGCCTGAACCATCGGAGCTGGAGGCTCCGTCAGTATAAAGTTTCCACCCTTCGATTGCCTTAGCGGGCTCCTTTTCAACAACCTTTTTGTCATGTTTCGGATCGGAGGGTGTTTCTGCTAAAAAGTCTGCCAATATTTGCCCTTTGACCGAGCTCCTGCCCTTGTATTCAATATCATGTTCTCCTAGCTCGATAGCCCATTTAGCTATCCTTCCAGATTTCTCCGGCTTTGAAAGTATCTGCTTAATTGGCTTTTCGGTAAGTACGGTTATGGGGTGAGCTTGAAAGTACCTTCGAAGGCGTCTCACAGCATGAACTAAAGCCAAAATTAGCTTCTCCAATGCTGGATAATTTAGCTCAGCTCCCTGTAGTACCCTACTAACGAAGTATATAGGGATTTGCTTCTTCTCCCTTTCTGCCAATAACACGGCGCTGATGCTTTCGAAGGAGGCTGCAATATACATGAACAACACTTCGCCTTTGATTGGGGCCGTAAGTGTAGGTAGAATAGCCATGAACTCCTTGAGCTTTTGAAAGGCTGCTTCTGCATCTATGCTCCATTGGAACGTCTTTTTGTCCGTGCATCCTTTGAGTGTTTTGAAGAACGGCAAAGATCTGTCTGCACCCTTCGATAAGAACCTGCTGAGGGCTGCTAGCTTTCCGTTAAGACTTTGCACTTCCTTTAGGGACTTAGGAGGCTGCAAATCTGTGATGGCTTTGACTTTCGAAGGATTGGCCTTAATACCCTGCTTGGTGATCAGATGCCCCAAAAATTGTCCTTCTTCCACACCAAAGGAACACTTCTTGGGATTTAATTTCATATTGATGGCGCGAAGCTGATCGAAGGTTTCCTTGATGTCGGAGAGCATATCCTCCTCCGATCTACTCTTAATGACCATATCATCTACGTAGGCCTCCAGATTCCTACCTATTTGCTTGTGGAAGGCTTTGTCCACCAATCGTTGGTAGGTGGCACCTGCATTTTTCAAACCAAAAGGCATATTTTTGTAACAATAAACGCCTTTTCCTATAAAAAAGGTTGTCTTCTCTTCGTCTTCTTTGGCCATTTGTATCTGATGGTAACCTTTATAAGCGTCTAGGAAACACTTTAGCCGAAACCCTGACAAGGATTCCACCTTCCAATCAATCTCTGGCAGAGGGTAGCAGTCCTTCGGACAGGCTTTGTTAATGTCAGTGAAATCTATGCACATTCTCCATCCTCCGTCATGCTTTTTGACCATCAGCGGATTGGCCACCCAAGTTTGATACTTCACCTCTCTGAGTATGCCTGCTGCTACGAGTTCGTCCACTTCTTTGCATGCAGCGGCATTTCTTTCAGGAGCTAGACTTCGACGCTTTTGTTTGATGGGTTCAATATGTTTGAACTCATTAAGCTTGTGTTCAGTGCCGAAGGGCTTTCCGTCTATGGTGAGAGTTATGGGGACCCCCGTCATGTCAGAATAGGTCCATGCGAAGACATCTGCATTAGCACGAAGTACCTTTTCCAATTCTGCTTTAAAGGAGGTTGGAAGCTGCTTTCCGATTACTACTGTCTGATCGGGGTAGAGATCATTTACCACGATGCGTTCTTCAGCGTTAGCACAACTGAGAACATCTTTCGAAGGTTCCTCTGAAACCTGTTTGACCCTCTTGCTTTCTGCCGTAGACTCCTTCACCTTATAGCTGGAGAAAACCGTTCCAATGCCGAAAGGTGTTTGGAATTTGATCGCGGCATGTATGGTTGAGACAACGATGCCCATCTTCTGCATTGTTGTTCTCCCTATCAATAGGTTGTAGGGAGATTCCGACCTTACGATCGTGAAAACCAGAGTTTCTGTTCTTTTTAGCCTCCCTTCTCCAATCGTAACCTCTAAAGGGACTTCTCCCAAGGGCCATGAGTGTTCTCCTGAGAACCCTACTAAGGGTACCTTTGAATCTACTCTCTTCGACCTTATTGAAGGTTTGATCTTTAGGAAACATCGTTCGTAGATAACTTCGCAGGAGCTACCGCAGTCAAGGTAGGCTCTGTTTACTTCTCTGTTGGAGATCAAGACTTTGATGACCACGGGGTCATTTGAAAGAACTTTCCCTGTGATTGAAGGAAAAGTGACATATCCTACTCCGCACAAGGCTTCCTCTGTTTCTTTCCTCTTTGAACTAGAATCTTCCTTGTATACCATGAGGATGGGTGTTTCGGCAGGTGTGGTATCTTTCCCCAACTGTGTGTCGGAGGTTTTGTCTTTACCTCTTTTTATACCCTTCACCAAATGTCCCAATTGGCCGGACTTTACGGCCTCTTCTATCTGCTTCTTGAGTTCTCTGCAGTTGTTGGTGTCATGTCCGTAATCGTCATGGAAGTAGCAAAATTTGGAAGTATCTCTGGGCCTTCCTTTGTTTGCCAAGCGAGGAGGAGGATCGAAGGCCTTCGCAGCCTTTTCCGTAGCAAGTATCTCCCTTGGAGATTTGGACAGACTAGCCAAGAGCCCATGGTTGATGTTTTTGTGGTACGGTGTGAACCTGTCCTTATTTTTGTGCTTGTTCCTACCCTTCCCACGAAGGATGCTTCGGGGCTTTGCTGTGATTTTCTTTATTTTCGACTGGAGTCCCGTTGGTAGATACTTCTTTTGCTTCGATCTAGGTGTAAGCCTTCTCCACCAAGCCTTTGTAGGTTGCAGGGAGGTCGGTGGAGAGGAATTCGACCAGACTTCTGTTTCGTAAGCCATGCACAAAACCTGAAATGCGCTGGTCTTCGTGCAAGCCCATTATTTGTAATGTGTCGTCAGTGTATCTGGTAATGAAAGCCCTGGTGCTCTCATTCTCCCTCTGCTTGATGTTGTGTACTGTTAGGTGTGTCCTTTTGAACTTTTTCTATTGGCTAAAATGTGATCTGAACTTGGCTTTGAGATCATCCAAATTCACAATGCTACCCGGTTTTTGCCTGTTCCACCATATTCGAGCGGAGTCTCGTAGGGTGTATGTAAACATATGACAAGCGACAGACATAACCCACTTCTGCATTCTAATAGCCCCTTCAAACAAGTGTAAAAAGTTATCCGAATCCCCTTTCCCATCGTAGGTACCAATATGCGCGGGCATTTTCAACCCATCGGGTAAAGGGTAGTCTTCTATCCATCTTACGAAGGGTGTTGTGGAGCCCATGGGCTCCGAATAAAGGCATTTATAAGGTGGCATGTAGGTAGGGACAGCATTGTACGGGTTATGATTTGGAGGTAATCCAACAGGGTTTTGGTTGACATATTGAGGGTAAGCAGTAGGTATATAAGGTGGGTGACTTCCTACAGGGTACGAAGGGTATACCATAGGTTGTCCGTAGGGCATACTTCCGTATGGTTGAGTGAAACTGGGGTTACTAGCCTGCCCGTTAGGTGGGGGATCAACCCCTTGAGGGTAAGATTGAGCCTGAAAAGGAGGGTACATACCATGAGGAGGAAGATTTCCTCCCCCATTCATTTGAGGTGGATCGCCTTCTACGCCGGATGCGTGAGAAGGCTGCAGCGGAACCCCCGCTTCAGTTCTTCCCAGATGAGCCGCCAAGAGTGGTGGCAGATTAACCTCCGTAGCCTCCCTTCAGTGACTCCTTCCATTGGAGCCTTCTATCGTGCCTTCCCGCCTAGTCGGAGCCCTCTCCGAAACGTCTTCGAAAACAACCGACCTTCCGCTAGGCCTTCGACTGCTTGGAGACCCTATCCTTAGCACTGAGCGAGTAGTCCCAGGAGCCAAGGGCCTAGTCTCCATTTCCAACTCTTCGTCATACTCATCGCTTGAGTATTCTAACTCCCTTCGCATCTCCACGTTCCGTGCTTGCCTCCTTCGAGCTCTTAGTAAAGATTCTAATGCTTCGATGTTAGCTCCAACAAATGCAGGACTAATTACCGGTTCAGGGTTAGCTGAGGTTGAAGCATGGTTGTTGGGGGTTATTTCAGGGTGAGATCGTATGGTAAAAGTGGATGCGGTTATGTTGGGAAGGTTGTTAGGATCGTTGACTGGAATTGGTGTCAAGGTCGAGAAACCCGGTGGAAGTGTATCCTCTCTTCCTTGAGTCATGCCGTAAAACTAGTGAGAGTGATTGACTGGGTGTAAGTTTGGAATAATGAGACCAATAGTAGCGGGTCCCACGGATGGCGCCACTGATTTTACAATAATTCGTACGACCAGGCCTTCGATGGTGATAGAAGGGTATGAGGGGTGATATGCTTGCGCCAAACTTGTAGTCAATCTGCAATAAGAAATTTTAGACACTTCGTTAAGTGATTGCGCAGGGGTTGGGCCCTGCGAACCACCTCCGGCGTGTGAATAAGTATGTGATATGAGTTATGGATAATATGATGTATGTGAAATATTGTGTTGAGTGAACATACCATTGAAATGACTCGTCCAACCTATTTATAGGTGATGAAAATAGCTTGGAGAGTGTTAGCACACGTTTAGGAGATCATGGGGGGCGTCCCCTGATTTATGGTAACCGCTAGGGCTTCATCCCCACTATCTCGGACTTGGCGGGGAAGCTAAGGACATAGTGGGAACGTGGGGGAAGACCAAGTCAAGGTTCTTATTTGTCTTGGCATCTTCAAGGGAAGACACCGAAGGGCATAGGCCTTCGGCTGGCGGATTCCAAACTGGTAACCATGTCAATGATGAATGGTTTTACGCCACCAATGACTTATGAAGAAAGACTTGGGTCTTCGTAATGTAATTTCGACTGAGGCCAAAGGGGGGTCCTTCGACCTGATCGGAGGGTACGTCATCATATATATATATATATATATATATATATATATATATATATATATATATATATATATATATATATATATATATAGTGTGCGTATGTGTGTGAGGTTTTTTTAAGAACCAAATAAATTGCGAGAACAGCAAGAATCATTCTTAGCCTTTGATCAAAATAATCTATGACTGAAAATAAAATGACATTATTGTAAATACATTCAAATTAAAATGATATAATTTATTACTATGAAGGGCAATTATGGAAATTCCCATCAAAACCAATCACTGAAATATAGGGCAGGTTAAAATTTTATTTTAGTATCCCTACCACAACCACTCCAACACATTTACTCTCTCTCTTCATTTTTTTAGATCTGATCGGCTTTTATTTTTTTTCACAAAATCGCCGAAAAAAAAATCAATTATATATGTTTGAAACACAATAGAGTATGATGATGCTATTGTTTCTTGGTGTTTCATTTCGTTTCGGAGCTCGCGTATTGGTGCATCTGAGGTTGCAAAACAAATTGATCTTTGGATGTTCGTAATTTCAAAGGTAATTTGCATTATCTTTTAATTAATCAATGTTATTTTTTTCTTATTTTTGGTTTGTTTACTTTGATACACAAAAAGGAATTATATTTATTTATATTTTGGTGTTTCGGATATTGATGATGTACCCTCCGAACAGCTCGACGGACACCCCTTCGAGATGTGTCGAAGCCCTTCTGTACGAAGGCCCAAGTCAGGTCTCCTGAATATTCGTAGACGTCAAACCATTCGTACACACGAAGGTTACCTACGGGGAATTTGCCATTCGAAGCCTTAAGCCCTTCGGGGTATGGTTGACGAAGGAGTAACGGATAGGAGAACTCCCTGACTTGGTCAAACCCACGATCTCCCTCTCTTTCCTGGCTTTCCCGCCAAGTTTAAGAACGTGGGTCACTAAGCCCTAGCGGTTACCCACAAACATGGGACACCCCCATGTTCTCCGACATTTGCGCAGAGGTGCCCTCAACCCTATTTCTTCCACTATAAATAGGTTGGACTGGCAGAAAATTATGGTAAGCTCATTCAACACTCATCTCTTTACTTACACACACTTATACAACCATAACTCATACTTACTCTCACGCCGGAGGTGGTTCGTAGGGTCCAACCCCTGCGTAATCACTTAACGTAGTGTCTTCGTATTTCTTATCCTTAGGTGAAAGACAATCTTGGCTGGAACATACACCCCTCGTACCTTCGATCACCATTGAATCCTGGTAGTGCAATTTATTGTACAATCAGTGGCGCCATCCGTGGTACAGGCTACTATTAGTCCCGTAATCACCAAGTCTTGAAACCCTAACCGATTACGCTACTTTTCCGGCATGGAACCAGGAAGAGAAGATACACCACCACCAGGTTTCTCTACCCTGGTGCCTCTCAACACAACTAACACCGATAATCTAGCCCCCATAACTGCCTCCACCTTCACTACACGATCTCGTTTGGAAACCACTCCCATACATCATGCCTCAACTTCCACTAACCCTATTCCAGAAATTAGCCCCACCATCGTTGAGGAAAACTTCGAAGCGTTAGAGTCCTTGCTAAGGGCTCACAAGAAGCAAGTTCGCAACACTGAGATGCGAAGGGAACTGGAGTATTCTAGTAAGGAACATGATGAAGAGATCGAGGTAGATGAAAGGCCTCGACCAATTAGCAAAGGGCGCTCGGCCCTACGAAATGGTTCTCCTTCCATAAGGAGACCCAACGGAAGAACTGTTGGTTTTGAAGAAGGTCCCGGAGGAGATCCGGGAAGAAGAGAAAGAGTAATGGGAGAAAGAAGGAGTGAGAACTCCAACGAAGGAAGCAACCCGGTAGGAAACTTAGGGGTAAACTTACCACCCCTCCTGGCTGCCCACTTAGGAAGAGAAGGGATGGGGGCTCCGATACCTGCATCATACGTCTCGAGTATCGGAGGACCTCCTCCATACTCTAAGATGAACCAGCTACCCCCTCAGGGCATGAATCCTAACCTACCTGCTCAGACCTATAATACCTATCCTCCGAATGGGTCTCTCCACAACCAGAGTTACCAGCAAGTACCATACGGACACCTTCCTGTACACCCTACACAGCCAATGGGGGAAACCCTTCGTACCAACCTCCTGTAGCATATGCTGCATTCTCGCAACCACTTCCTAACCCGTACAACCCTACACATGTTTATCCACCTCCGTATAACCCTTTCTATGCAGAAGCCTCTGGAACTTGCACACCTTTTGTGAAGTGGATCCAAGACTACCCTCTGCTTGATGGTGTGAAGATGCCTACTCACATAGGCACCTACAACGGGAAAGGCGATCCTGACAACTTCTTACATTTGTTCGAAGGCGCTATCAAGATGCAGAAGTGGGTCATGCATGTACCATGCCACATGTTTACATACACTCTCCGAGACTCTGCACGAATATGGTGGAATGGGCAAAAGGTGGGAAGCATTGTAAGTCTAGATGATCTCAAGGCTAAGTTCCGATCACACTTTAGCCAACAGAAAAAGTACGCCAAGACTCATCTAGCCGTGCATACCATCAAGCAAAGGGACAGCGAAAGCACAAGGGCCTTCGTCACAAGGTACACCGATGAAACTTTGCAAATTATGGAGTTGCACGAGGAGCAAAGGATTTATGGCTTCGTACATGGCTTACGAACTTGAAACTTGGTGGAATTCCTATCCACCGACCTTCCCACCACTTACAAGGCACTGATGGAAAAGACTTACACTTGGATTGAGTCCAAGGAAGTAGCAGCAAATGGAGCTCCGATCAAGTAAAGAGAGGCCTCTGACAAATTTCCTAGAGGGTCCTCCTGGGAAGGATCAAAGAATAGGAAGAAGAACAGAGACCGCTTCACTCCCTATAACAAAGGCTCGATTCATGGACTCTTAGCAAACCTGGTCAAATATCCTAGGGAGATCCTTGCTACCGAGAAAGCCGCCAAGTCCTTAGACCCACCACCTCGGATGTCAGCACGAAGCAAAGCCAGGGACATGTCGAAATACTGCCACTTTTACGAAGACCAAGGGCACGACACCAACAGCTGCAGAGAGCTGAAGAGGCAGTACGATCCGGGCAATTGGCACATCTGGTTTAAGGCATCAAGAAGGGAAAGGACAAGTTCTCCGACACTCAGCTAGGTGAGTAGAAAGGGAACAAAAAGGAGGCTACCCCTGCAAAAGCCCCGATACTGATGATGCAAGGCATGATCCAACCTTAAAGCGGAAAGAAGCAGATGGGGAGCTAGGAAGTGTAGGAAAGATAACATTCCCGTCCATTATGGGGCAGAGACCTTCGACTGACCCCATGGTCATCAAGGTATGGGTCTCCAACAGGGAGGTAAACCGAGCATACATGGATTGTGGAAGCTCCTGCGAGATCATCTATGAGCATTGCTTCGTAAAGCTCAAACTATCTATACGCTCGCAAAGGGTAGACTCAAAAACAACTCTGGTAGGGTTCTCCGGCGAACACTCATGGCCCCTCGGAGAGGTACCGTTGGAAATTACTACAGGCGAAGGTCCCTTATCCCGCACGGAAACACTCACCTTCGTCATAGTCAGGTCATATTCTCCTTACAGTTTGCTAATAGGGAGAACTGCTATGCAAAATATGGGCATTGTAGTTTCCACCATACACGCTGCCATTAAGTTCCAAACTCCCTTAAGAGTGGGAACTATTCATTCTAATTATGGGGCAGATAAGGGAGTATATGGTGTCAAGAAGGTCAAAGAAGGGCCGGAGGAACCTCCGATGGCAATTCTAAGCTGTACGGACACGGAAGAACGGGTAGTAGTAAATCCTAGCTACCCAGAGCAGACAGTGGTGATAGGAAAGCAACTCCTGGCGAATTTCAAGGCGAAGCTCACAAAGCTGTTGCGGACTAACCCTGATATTTTTGCTTGGAAATATTCCGACATGACAGGAGTCCCAAGAACATTGCTAATAGACGGAAAGTCCTTCAGCACGGAGCACAAACTCAATGAATACAAACATATTGAGCCCATGAAACAGAAAAGAAGGAGCCTAGCCCCCGAAAGAAACACTGCCACCTACAAGGAGGTCGATGAACTGACACAAGAAGGCATTCTAAGGGAAGTCAAATACCAAACCTGGGTGGCCAACCCATTCATGGTAAAAAAGAGCGACGGAGGGTGGCGCATGTTTGTTGACTTTAATGACATCAACAAAGCATGCCCGAAGGACTGCTACCCCTTAACAAAAATTGACTGGAACGTAGAGTCCTTAGCAGGCTTCTGGCTGAAGTGTTTCCTAGATGCCTATAAAGGGTATCATCAGATCCAGATGGAAAAGGAGGACGAGGAAAAGACAGCCTTCAATACAAGCAAAGGTATCTACTGTTACAGAAAGATGCCCTTCGGATTGAAGAACGCATGGGCAACATACCAACGGCTCGTAGATAAAGCCTTCAGCAAGAAGATAGGCAAAAATCTCTAGGCATACGTTGATGTCACGGTTATTAAGAGCAAAACAGAGGAGGACCTCCTCCTTGACGTTCAAGAGATCTTCGACCAGCTTCGGGCGATCAACAAGAAGCTAATTCCTAAGAAATGCTCTTTTGGTGTCGAAGAAGGGCAATTCCTAGGGCATTTAATTACAAATCAAGGGATAAAAGCTAACCCTTCTAAGGTTAAGGCAATTACATATCTCCAAGCTCCAAAGTGTTTAAAAGATGTACAAAGCTTGAATGGGAAGCTAGCCGCGCTAAGTCGATTCTTGTCGAAGGGGGCTGACAGGTCCCTACCGTTCTTCAAAACACTTAAAGGCTGCATTGACACGAAGACCTTTCAATGGAGCCAGGATGCATAAGCTTCTTTCCAAAATATGAAGGAGTTCATCGAAATCCTTCCAACACTTACATCCCCAATCAAAGGCGAAGTGTTGTTCATGTACTTAGCATCCTCAATGGAGAGCATTAGCACAGTCCTCATGGCAGAACGGGACAAGAGGAAAATCCCCATTTACTTTGTCATCAGGGTCTTGCAGGGAGCAGAAGTTAGTTACCCAACATTGGAGAAGCTAATACTAGCTCTAATCTACACAGCAAGAAGGCTCCGACGATATTTCCAGGCCCACCCAATCACAGTCTTAACCGACAAGCCACTCAAACAGATCTTGTCGAAGCCTGAAAAGTCTGGAAGGGTGGCCAAATGGGCTATCAAGCTTGGGGGCATGAAATAGAGTTCAAAGGTCAAAACTCTATTAAAGGGAAAATTCTCACAGACTTCTTGGCAGAAACACCTTCCGAGCCGGACACAGAAAAGGAAGAGCCTAAGGCTAAACTCATCAAAGTGCAGGACGACTGGAAGCTTTATACAGACAGAGCATCAATCTCTGACGGTTCCAGAGCAGGTCTAATGCTGGTCAGTCCTGAAGAGAAGGAGCATACATATGCCCTTCATTTTGAGTTTGAAGCTACGAACAATGAAGCGGAGTATGAAGCCTTATTAGCAGGCCTTCGATTAGCTAAAGATATGGAGGTCAAAGCTCTTTCCATTTTCGTAGATTCTCAGTTGGTAGCAAACCAGGTGACAGGCTCCTATGAAGCAAGGCAGCCCGTCATCAAGCAGTACTTGGACAAAACAAGGGAGATGCTGGATAGTTTCGATTCCTACACCATCCAACACGTTCGTAGGAATCAGAACAAGAAGGTAGATGCATTGAGCAAGCTAGCCTCTATGGTCTTCGCCCATCTCACTAAAGAAGTAGTGGTTGAAGTTCTACCTGAAAGGTCCATTATTCGTAAAGAGGTTACGGACGTTGTTCATGAAGAAGGAGAGACATGGATGACTCCCATCAGGGAGTACTTCATAAGTGGTCTTCTCCCCGAGGATCCCAAACTAGCAAGGAAGACACGGGTTAAGTCTCCACAATACCGGCTAATGGGAGAAACCCTATACAGAAGGTCTTTCTATTACCTTGGCTCAGATGTGTCGGACCTAAGCAGGCTTCGAGCGTCATAGCGGAAGTCCACGAAGGATCCTGCGGCCTCCATGCAGGGCCCCGTTCAGTCGTCTCAAAGATAATGAAGTTAGGCTACTACTAGCCTTCGATGCATAAGGATGATGCAGAAATCATTCTAAAATGTGAAGCTTATCAGATACATTCAAACATCCCCAATCTGCCAAAGCAGGACATGACAAGTGTTACATCCTCATGGCCCTTCTCCCAATGGGGAATTGATATCGTAGGACCTATGCTTGTGGCTCCTTGTGGGGTCAAATTCTTATTGGTGGCAATTGATTACTTCACAAAGTGGGTGGAGGCTAAATCTTTAGCCTCCGTTACGGGGAGACAGATCGAGAAGTTTGTGTGGGAGCACATTGTATGCATATTTGGAGTGCCCCACATCATTATATCCGACAATGGCAAGCAGTTTGCCGAAGGAGTCTTCTACGACTTCTGTAAAGGGCTCAACATAAAGCAGTCTTGGACGTCCTTCTACCGTCCACAAGGTAACGGACAAGTTGAGGTTACTAATAGAGACATTGTCAAAGGGATTGAAAAAAGTCTTGGATGAACTCATCACGGGTGGGTGGACTAACTCCCTCAAGTGATGTGGGCTCATAGGACGCACCCCAAGTCAAGCAATGGTGAAACCCCCTTCAGCCTAACGTATGGAACATAAGTGGTCATCCCTTCGGAGCTAAGTGTGCACACGGAGCGTGTGGCCACGTATGACGCTTCCCAAAATGATGAAAAGATCAGGGAGAACCTTGATCTGTTAGAAGAAAGGAGAGAGATAGCCTCCATCAGAGAAGCCATGCACAAGCATAAAATCGAAGGCTACTACAACAAAAGGGCCAGGCCATCCACCTTCAAGCCTGGGGCAATACGTGTTGCACCTCAACAGTGCAAGCAAAGCAGAGTACCAGGGGAAGCTCGGACCTACTTGGGAAGGACCCTACGTCATTGATGAGGCCTACGGCAATGGAGCCTACAAGTTGGCTACTCTTCTCAGAGAACCCATCGACAGAACATGGAATGGTACGAACCTCCGAAAGTTCTATGTTTAAGAAGTATTTTTACTTTTCATTCTTGTAAATAAAAGCTTCTCATGGGAAAGCAAGCATTATTGGTAGTTGTCTTAGTATTCATTTCAAACATGATGTAATCCTCTCTCCCAATTCAATGATGAATAATACATTTCCCACAAATCTCTTGCTTCATTTCTTATACACAAAGGTTTGTTCAGCCAAGTCGTTTATGAGTTTCAATGTTGAATGGGAAGGCATACGTGTAACAAACACCTCATTACTTAAGCCTACCAATACATTCACATTAACTCTCCTAATAGTTTATGGCACTTATGAAAGTAAAAACATAGCCATATTACTTAAAGGATTTGAGATAGAGTGGGTCGCGACCCTCTGTCAATGATCAAAATTGGTCATTATATTCTTGGTGTTGTAATTTACGCACAATGAGGTTGTTTAACCTTAGGTTGTAAAGTTTAAGCGTTGGAAAAATGGCGTAAGAGAAGTTCACAAGACAAAAATAATTAAGTGTGTGGGGATATCTTCTCATACCATGGCATTCAAAAGAAGGGCTAATGCCCTTATACCTGCATATGAGGCCGGAGCCTCATTCAAATTTTCTTTTACCGAAGCCATGCATCATAAACAGTAAATTGTTTTAAGTAACAGACAAACATCATAAAGAAACATTAAATTGTCTTAAAAGGGTACATGCTACCCTTGGAACCAAATTACTGCCTACAGGGCAGCCTTCATTCTGGCTTCTGAGGAGATGGAGTTGGGGATGGAAGAGCTGAGGCAGGCTTGGTGGAGACCATCTTCTTGGTTGGGGTCGCAGGCTTGATCTTGCGCGGCTTCTTCAAGAAGAGATCTTCAAGAGGTGCCATGGGGTCTTTAGTAGCTTCAGCCAAGAAGGGGTACTCTGCGATTGCAAACGCATTTCCCGCATCTTCATATTCCGCCTTTGATGAGGGACGGTAGCATTCAACTTTGGAGAGGTCTACGGGCTTACCTGTTTTAGCCACCTCCTCCAAAGCCAAGAACCGTCCATGAAAGATAGTTGCCTTGATGACTTTCCACATCGCAGCTCCCATCTCATCACTATGATAGAGTTCCATGGCTATGTACGGCACCACCTATGACACGACCTCAGTACGGTCCTTTTGGAGCATTTTATACCTCATCTTCAGGCCATCAATCCCTTCCCTCAATTTCACCTCTAGCTCTCCAAGCCTAACCCTCTCACCTTCCAAGCCGGCACACTTTACCTCTAACACAACATTTTGGCCGGTGAGGCTCACCACCTTAGCCTCCTCTAACCTGAGTTTGCCACATCACGCTGTCAACTCTGCTATCTTCTCTTGGAGGTCTTGGATGAGTGGATTCTTCTCGATATCCTTCTCAATTTCATTACACTTGGCCTCCATCTTGGCATACTCCTGATCTTTGTGCTCCTCCCTCTCCAGCATAACATCCATCTCTTGCCTTGCCTTTGTAACTGCCCGAAGTAACTCCCTGGTCCGACCATTCAAGTGGTTGTCCAACACAGCCTGCCTTACAACACTTTTATCGTGCAGATCGCAAACCCCTTTGATTGACATATTTTCCAGCAATCCTTTCCACTGGGGAGGGGTGACATGATCCATAATTCGGTGGCAGGCCAAGGCATTTAGAAGCTCCTTCGTATCAGGAAGGCCTGCGACCAATACAATACATAAGGGCAAAGTTAGTCATTACAATTAGCATTTTAAATAATTTAAAAGGACAAATGCTTACCATGCATCTCCTCAGCATCATCCGGCAATTCAAAGGCATATTTCACAACCTTCTTGCCTTTGACATTCTTCTGTCGCACGGCCCTAGATCCAGATGCTGGGAGAGGAGTCTTCCTCTTGTTCGCAGACTTGATGGCTTTACCAGCTGTTCCCTTCCTACTCTTCAACCTGTCAGCTATACCAGTGGATCCTGTGATTTGAACATCCTCCTCTGCAAGATCGTCCGAATCTGCCACGTTCTCAACCAATTGGGAGGGACCCTCCAACAATGCTTGTGGGGGTGCTGAGGCAACATGCTCTGGTCTGGGAGTGTCTACGTCATTGTTGTTGACAGATGTGGAGGGTGAACCAACACCGTAGGACTCTTCGGCTTTTTCAGCATGCATGAAGCTCAAGTCTTCATCAAAGTCTTGATGCATGAAGTTCCTAAACGCCATTTCTGCAAAAAAGGAACAACAAAAGATAAATATCAGCGCTACATTGGTCCTACGTAGATAAAAGTGGAAGCACATACTTTGTCCATGATAAATGATAATAGGCTTGTTGGGAGACCCCTCCCAGCTGTGTGCAATCCCAGCCATGTACAAGATTGGCTCAGGTAAAGCTTGAACATCTGCAGGATACCTAGCCAAGCGCTGATAACATGGATTCCTTCGAACCTCATAAGGTAATGGGTCATTAAAACGTTTTGCATCAAACATAAACTCCTTATTCAGCAATGCTGGATAGTTGGGTGGGATAATGGTGTTTTGTACATAGAAGAAACTGCCTTTCCAATCTCTTATGTTGGTATAAACCAATCTCTTATGTTGGTATAAACCCTCGTAACAAGAGTAGGCACATCTCCTTCAGGCCTTTTTTCCAAAGTCAACCAATTACCACCAGGGTACAGGTTCAAAAATCCCCTTAAAACCTTAAGCGTTGGTTCATAGCCATAAGCTTTACACATAACTATGAATGTGGTAAGTTTGTCTAAACCAAAGGGGTTAAATCTAGAGATATGCACTTCGTAATACTGCATTAGCTATAAGATAAGAGGATGGATAGGAATCCTAAGGTTTGAATGGCTAAAGGAATGAGTATATAGCCCTACGAAGCCTTCTAGGGCATCGAAAATACCTTGGTTTGATTTGGGTAACATAACCTTAAACTCCTATGGAATTGGGTAATCAACAAGATGATCATGCAGCTCTTTAGCAGTCAAAGTACATTTTTCTTTTTTAATTATGAATTTTGAATCTATGATTATTCTAGGCTACGAGAAAATAAGAGGAAGACTTTATCTTTTGATTCGAAGCCGGTGATTCTTAGAGGATTACTGCGTGTAAAAGGTGTGCGAAGAGGGTAAAGTATCTTAGGGTTTCATCTACCTTCCCTTAAATACTCCTTTTCTACCCCTTTTTTTACCGAACACGTGTCCTTTGGATTAACCCTTATCTGGATTTCAAACGGGTTTTAAATTTCAAAAAGTTGTTTTGGTCAACCGAGTCACTTGGGAACGAAAGATTGATTTTTTTCGCAAGATCAAGTCGAAAGCAATGCCTCCTAGATCATATGCATCACTTTCGACTGGGGGGTTGATGTGTACCCTCTGAACAGCTCGACGGACACCCCTTCGATATGTGTCGAAGCCCTTCTGTACGAAGGCCCAAGTTAGGTCTCCTGAATATTCGTAGGCGTCAAACCATTCGTACACACGAAGGTTACCTACGGGGAATTCGCCATTCGAAGCCTTTAGCCCTTCGGGGTATGGTTGACGAAGGAGTAACGAATAGGAGAACCCCCTGACTTGGTTAAACCCACGATCTCCCTCTCTTTCCTGGCTTTCCCGCCAAGTTTAAGAACGTGGGTCACTAAGCCCTAGCGGTTACCCCCAAACATGGGACACCCCCATGTTCTCCGACATCTGCGCATAGGTGCCCTCAACCCTATTTCTTCCACGATAAATAGGTTGGACAGGCATAGAATTATGGTAAGCCCGTTCAACACTCATCTCTTTACTTACACATACTTATATAACCATAACTCATACTTACTCTCACGCCGGAGGTGGTTCGCAGGGTCCAACCCCTACGTAATCACTTAACGTAGTGTCTTCGTATTTCTTATCCTCAGGTGAAAGACAATATTGGCTGTAACATACACCCATCATACCTTCGATCACCATTGAAGCCTGGTAGTGCAATTTATTGTACAATCAGATATATAATTGATTATGTTTCGGATTCAGGTTTTGTTTTATATGTGTTGTTATAGTTATCCATTGATAATTGTTGATCATTTTTGGTTTTCGTTATTCGTTTTTCATTCATTGATGTTTGTTGATCGTTTTTGGTCTTCGTTCATGTATCTGACCAAGATCTCTTTCATAAAAAGATTAGAGGTAAGATTGTATGTTAGCTTTATTTTTAATAGGACGAATGAGGAGTCAACACATGTGCACGTAAAGCAACACTTGAATTTTGGATCCAATAATTTGGTTTTAAACAGAGGCGGACCTACCTTTTAACAAGGTGGTGCCGAGGAACCACCTTAGAAAACAAAAACATTGAGAATTGATGTACTATTTTTCAGATGAACTACCTTAGATTTTAGTTAGGAACCACCTTACGTGAGGACGTGAGGTGAAGATGTGAAGTTTTTTGAGGTTCTTAGTTAAACATTCTGGCGTGCCATGCCATTGCTGGTGGACGTGAGGCATGTAAGTATTGTTTGTAGAAGATTACTATTTTGAAAGAAAGAAAAGTATTAAGATAATAAATTATTATAAATTTTTCTTGCATTTGAACACTAGGTTTGGGTTGAATGTCATATTTTGTCATTTGGTTTAAGGGATTAGGATGAAACAGTGAAATAGCCCACAAAAAGTAAACGTGGAGAAGGTTGCCGGGTTTTTGACAAAAACTCTGACACACACTTTCTTTTTAATATACAAAGTATTTCTCTTTCACACATAAGTATTTTTTTAATTTTTAAATAATATATTTTACATCACATGTTATTATTAAATAGGTAAAATAAATAAACTTATCTCTTTTAAATCTACCTTAAATTCAAATCCAAATTCAAACCCTCTTATAAACCAAACGGCCTTAAAGTATTACTCGTATAAATAATGCACTTATTTTTTGCTGTTAACTTCACACGTTTCACTATTTGCTTTCCCTACTACCAAGACAAATATTAAATATCTTTTCTGAAAATCTTGATTTGTTATACGAGTATATTGTTTAGGTACTGTTTAATATACTTATTTAGGTTTATTATTAAAAATAAATTCATAGTGGCAAGCTATTAGATCTCCGGAGATTTACATGTAAAATTTTAACGATTATCGAATGCTTACATATATAATGTTGAGGAATTTTCAGTTGCTTATCTTTATTTTGATGCTTATCAATAGACAAATCCTCATCATCCATCTATTTTGATCTAATGGTGAAGATTAACCTAAGATTTATTAAGCTTAACCTTAATTCTCCCAACTATATAAAGTTTTTTCTTTTTTTTTTCTCATTCTCTTCATTTTTTTTCACACAGTTACTCTGTCTTTTCCTCCCAACCTGCTCTCACTTTTGATCATCACCAGTTGATCATCATCAATTGTATCACCATCACCATCACCATCACCATTCCAATCAGCATCACCATTTCGATCATCATCTCATCATCACCTCCCGCTCATATCATCCTTTTTTTACATCTTCTTTTGATTTGAATGGACCGTTTATTTCAAAAACTGATTTGATTGATGCTGTTGCGGTTGATAATGTTGTTGATCGGTTGTTAATTAGGTGGATCAAGTTGTTAACACTCCTTCTTATTAAGTTGCACACCAAGTGTTTGATGAAATGTGCGAGTGAAAATGTTTGATAATCTTGTTATCTGCTCATGTAATTCTGCTTATTAAGTAAGTTGTTAGTTTAATTTTTATTTTTAACTGCATTTGAATGTTGTTTTTATGCCTGATTGTTGTTTCAAATCTATTATGTATCGTACGTGTAGTATCATCAGTGATATTTGAAGTTAAACTGTATACGTGTATTATGACCACTGATATTTGTATTATCACTTGTGAAATTTTGTTTATTTGATACTTTAAGTTATGTTTTAGATTGTGAGTAGCATTAGGTTTTAGTATGATATCATTTTGGGATGGGTGAATTGATGGAAATTTGATGCATGGAAGGTGTTTGACAAAATTCTTAAGAGAGGGATGCACAAGTTGAGAAGCAATCACATGTTCCTGTTTGTCCATCATTTCATATATGTAACCAAATAAAAAAATATTTATTTGAATAAACAAGCTTTGGGGAATTAATCAAAGTGCATCGTAGTTATTGTAAATGAGTAACCATATCCTATGTTGCATTAGTTGATGTTTATTTTCATTTTTCTGAATGGCTTCGTTTTGAATTATTTTTAGTGCGTTTTGTATTTTGCTTTCTCCATTACTCTATATCTAAGTTGATGCAAATTTGGTGTACTGTTCGATAATTGCGCAGTGACCTAGAGCTTAAGCCACAAGGACTGCTTACCTTAACAATCGTGAAGGCAAATAATTTATAAAACATGGAAATGATTGGGAAGTCTAATACTTATGTGATAGCATATATTCGGCACCTTGAAAAGTTCAAAAGAAAGGTTGTTGATTACAACTTAAACCCTGTTTGAAATCATGTAATTCAGTTAATTGCAGAAGATAAGAAGACCTAGTGTGTTGTACTTGAGGTTACGTTTTTCTCCTTTTTGATTTTCTGTATTGCTGGTTTCTCAGTTGTAACATAGGTGACATCACAAGTGTGTCAGCTTTCTTTTATTTTGTTGAATTAGTTGTGGTAATGGAGTATGTTATGATATCACAGGCGATATCAAAGTTGTTTGAGCTTCTTTAATTTTTTTGTGGAGCTGTTGTGCTTTTTTTAACCACTGCTGCAGTTGTTGTTGATTCTTTCGTTTGATGGAGCCGTTTTTTTTGCAAATTTCAATCAGAAATAGTTTGATGATATCGTCTCTTTTTATGCCACATACAAAACAAACAAGTATGTTTTTTAATTTGTAATATCTCTTGTGAGATTTCATTGTTTTTTGTACATTTTGTATATATTATCACCTGAGATATTTCTCTTTCCAGGTACCTGATGGTTTTTGTGCCTTTTACTGCAATTAACAATCACCGGAGATGTGTTACTGTTGGTTCTGGTCTGCTTAAGATCGAAACTATTGAATCTTGTGTATGGTTACTCCAAGCATTCAAGAAAGCTTTTGTGTGTTATCCAAATATCATCATAACTGGTCAAGATGATGCTATGCGAAAAGTAATTGCAGCTAAGCTTCCCGGTTCCAAGCCCTGTCTTTTGTCATAAATTAGAAGTTATGTATCTCTTGTGATAAATAGTTGGAATTAATTTTTATGAGGTCTTTGTGAGTTTATGGAATATTTTGTCATTTTTAACACTTTGTGATAAAGCATAAAAATGATGAAATGTTTACATTATATATGTCTTTAAATTCAGTTTTCCCACTCCTTGTGTTTGTGATAACGCTACACGCGTCGTTCGGGGTCAAAGGAACTTCCTTTTCGTCGAGCAAGTTTTTCAACACCCTAGGCAGTGAACCTAATCGTTGTAGTGTAGTATTAGGGTAAGCCACGGGAATTGATATCGTTCTCTAGGGGAATAGGAATGCTAGTGAGAAGTTACTACGCTAAGGTTGGGGTTGAGGAAGATTATTTTTTTATCTTTTTATGTTTTTTTAGGAAATGGAAAGGTACGAATCTCGGGGTTTGAATTTGGGGGTTTTGGTATTTCTACCGATTACTCTACTTATCTAATTATCTAATCTAGTGGGTAGTCTATGTCTAATTATTGTGTGCTCGTATGATGATTTAAAGATGTGTTTACTTAGGCTTTATTACTCCTTAATTATCTCCTATTGATGGTTGAATTGTCATGTCCTTATTCTTAATCGCGTTGTGTGTCTAAGGTCGTAGGGTATGCGTTTATCCCTAACTCTTTGAAACTACCAAAGGTTATTGCCTACAAAATCTCTAGGATTAATAAACTTAACACTAAGGTACTCTTCGGATGGTTTAGCCTTCAATGACTCTAGGTACTATAAGCTAAGGTTCACAAAGATTAATCAAGCATTAACTACACAACGGATGATCTATCGCAATACTAGATCATTAACAATTAAGGTAAGAGACAATCAATCAATATTCAATAATTAAGTTTCATATTCCCTAAGCAAACACACAAGTAAATTAGCCGGACATGGGAAACATACAAGCATACACACAATTAATTGAAGAGATAATTAAATTAATGAAGTAAAACACTTATCTTGATGTAAGATAGGGTATGGAACCCTAAAATACTGTACAAGATAGCCTTAGTTCGGTTTAGGTTTTTACTCCAAAAGTTTACACACTGAAAACTAAAAAATTCGGATTCTACATATAAGATTACAAATGCGACGGCGTCACCCTTTGATTTGTGACGCCGTCGGGTCGCCGTTATTAGGGTTTCGTCTTGGCCACGTTAGTCTTGCGACGGCGTCACCTTATACTTGTGACGCCATCCCCTTCAGTCTTTGACGTCGTCTGGATCAAATCTAGGTCGTCTGAGTTGCGACGCCCTATTCTTTTAAAACCTGAAGCCGTCACTTGTAAATGAGCAATTTGGCTACTGAGTCGTCACAAAAGTTGTCCGACGGCGTCGCAGATAACACCTGACGCCGTCCTCTTTAGTTCCAGCAGCCTGAGTGTCTCGATTCTTGACTTTGGCCATTTTCTTCGTATATTCGCGCCTTTTCGTCCGAATAAGTGTCATTCCAGCATTTTGCCTTCAAGATACCTAAAAAGTGAAAAGGAACGATATTAAGTAATAACGGATACAAAAGTGATCAAATAAGGGCTTAAACGACCCCTCAAAAAGGTACATTTTAAAACCTTATCAAATATCCCTACACTTGGTATTTGCTTGTCCTCAAGCAAATCTGCTTTTAGCCAATCAATTTATAAGTTAGAGGTCATGAAGCATTAGTTTAGAACGATTCACAACACATATAAGCCCCGCAAAAGTCATAACAAGCACGGAAATTACATACTAGCACCTCACATGGGGTGTTTGGATACTCACATCTCTCGGGTGTATATGAAATATAACAAGTTGGAAATGGAAGATAAACACTCATTAACCGGTCCTAGTACATAGATTACCATAGGCTTGAGACTAGATCAAACCTCCATCACTTTGGCGTAAGCACTTAGGAAAGACTATCCAAGAGGTCTTTTAAAGGGTTGTAATGATAGGCTTACAGTAGGGAAACAAAGGGTTTGGTGGGATAGGCTATTTAGTGGTGGCAAGTCAAAAATCTTTATCTTACAAGCATGCGAAGAATGGCGTTGCTAAGCCAAGACTCGACACTCTAAACTCTAGATAACTGAAACAAACAAACATAAATTAAAGATAGATGTAGGATAGTAGCCCTTTTGTTTCCATACACTTTTACTCTACCATCCTCTACGATAACATCAAAATGATAGGGATTTATAGCACATCCCTACACTTGAGTTTTTATTTCTCTAACACTAAATTGACCCGAATTGAAAAGATCAAAACACTTGGAGTCCATTATTACGTAAATAAAGGGAATTTAAATTTAACGTTCCCTTCCCGTCATCTCATAAAATTTAACTTTTCCCATGAGTCCCAATCGTCCTAAAACTGTGTACAAAGGATATGACTCGACTTAGCAACTTATGCGAGAAACAAGATAATTGAACTAAGGGTTTAGGGTGATAACAATAATGCACTAAAAGTGAGTGCATACAAGGTAGGCTAAGGCGATTTGGGTGTACATTTGGGGGTGGATTGTAAACAATGCTCTTCATTGATATTCCGGAAAACCGAAACATCATGAGAACCGCGAAAAAGATAGGCTCTGAGGGGTTAACTAGGGGTATCGTGTACTAAAGATGAGTACAACGCAAAGGTTTGGGGGAATTACTCAACCGATGTGGAAGAAGTAATTATATTACGGGTATCAAACAATGGTTATCCTAGTGCCTCTTATCATTTAGTTATTCCTAACTACACAAGTGTAGTCTTACTAGCGATCTCGGGATGCATCACAAAACAAGTTCTAGAATCTATTATACTACCGGTTCACACTCTAAGCATTAAAGATGAATGCTTTAATTCCTACTAATCTAAGGGCGATCCTCACATTTTGGGTGGAATTTAAGTGGTAAAGGGTTTTTGTGCTAGTCATATAATTTCTTATCCATGAGACGCTTTATTAAGATTAATGGCCCACTCCTATATGTCATGAAAAATTTTAAATTTGGTGCCAAAATTACCCTAACCGACATTTTCTCATGGTTTATTACACAAATGCAATTGGACAAAGCAAATATTCAAGGATAAGCATAGTTTTAAAGTTCCCGTTTTATTTTCCCTCCCTACACTTAAACTGAACATTGTCCCCAATGTTCCCCAAAAGTATCAAAGTTATGATAATGGAAGGTAATAAAAGATGAAAGAAACTAATACTCCCCTGATTAGCTCGGTAGGATCCGTGTAAAGTGGTGGTTACATATTTCTTTAAGAAGAACGTTTGCGTGAAGAGCTCCTTCTCATCTTATGTATCTTCTTCTTGGTAAATTAAACATGCACACTTGAAGAAAACAAACGAAACCTTCGCGTAAAATCGGCTATAATAATATATATAGGACTCTACTAAACTAGGATACAATGCTTGTGGAACGGATGTTTACAGAATTTCTGGAAAATTAAGACCTGGAAAATTCCAAAAATTTATAAGTAGCTCAGAAAACGAGAAAAAGTAATCAGTTATTTTTGCTCCTTCCTGACGCCGTCAGGTTGCGATCCTGACGCCGTCAGGTTATCCTGACAAAAACTGGTCTGCGATTTTCTGGAAAAAATTCTGAAAAATTTACATCTTTAGAATCTGGAAAAATTTCCTGCAAAACATCCATTATGACTCGATACAAACATTTGACTCGAACAAACAAACATGTATATCTTTTAATTAATTGAAATTCTCATGTTTACGTTTCTTTTGATAACGTGTGTAATCCTCCCTGCACTTATCCCTTATGTAAAATACCTTTATATGTAATTAAGACGAGGTTAAAGACAAGATAAAGCATTTTTACAAATTTAAACATAAGAATAAACAATCAATAAAGATACATGACACAAACAAGCAAACAATTAAGCATGGGTTGCCTCCCATAAAGCGCTTTTGTTTATTTATGAGTCTTGTAGCTAGACTCGAAGTCGTGCCCCTACGTACCGATATAAGTAAGCATATCTTCTAGAATGTCATAAGGATCAAACTTATCATTTAAGTTCCTAGTAGTACATTTGGTTCGATATGCCTTTTCAAATTTCTCTCCATCGGGATCATAGATCGTGTTAGTGCAAATATTACGATATTTAATCTATACAGTCTCGTTTGTTTTGATTGATGACAAACATGTAACTTGTAATACATAACGTAAAATGTACAAGTTACTTGTAATTACATTTGTCTCAACATACATTCAACACCTCTCGATGTCTCAAGTCCTCGTATGTTACAACACAGGTTCGTACATGTTTGTTATGTGGCATTATGATCAAACCCATTAACAAATCATTTAGAATGTTTAAAATACGTTTAGAATCACTAAGTATTTTAATAGGTTAATCATTCTATTTCGAACCTCATTTTACATTTTGCATTCACAAGTATTCTGTAAAATGTCTAACAAATATATACTTTTATTTGTACAAGTAAACTAACTATAATATTAATACAAGTACTAATGTTTACTTACACTTGACAAAATATATATTATTTTGTCAAGCACCTAACTAGATATTTTATTTTATAAAAGGCAATTAGACTTTTTATAAACTAGTTACATAAACATTTTACAAGTTTATTTTCATGAACATTTTAATCTAAATGAAAATACAATTTTACATCACTTCATGAATCATCATATCTTTAGAAGATTTGGTCAATATTTGGTTAGATTTGCAAGATCTTGAAAGATATTATAAGATATCAAATATAATAAAGTATTATTTTTTAGATTACATTTTGGCTATAAATAGAGCCCATTGTCTTCTCATTTCAATCATCCCTTCCAACAACACATTCTTTCTATCTTTCTTTCATCTTTTAGATCTATAGATAACCATGTAGTAACATACATTAATCACCCTTATCATCACATGATCATAATGCTTCTAACATTCATCTTTGTTGTAAGCATACTTTACATTTTGATCAACCAAGGAAAGCTTGGAGATCTAGCCATCCTCATTCACCAAAGCATATCAACATATGAAGATTCAAGATCTCTTGATATCCTCATTGATTGAAGACTTCTTATTTAAGAAGATCATTTAGATTAGTCATTCATATCCATTAGACATTTATGTCATGGATCATCATTGTAAACATCATTGCATCATCACAACACTTTCACCAAACTAGATTAGATGGTTTATGTGTTTGTACCATAAAACACAAGGTTTGTTATGTTGGGCCATAAAACATAGTGGGAGTGGTTGTACCCTTGAAAAGAACTCGACATCTAGCTTAGTGTCGGAAATATTGTATAGGCGATGTTAGGTTGGTTCTACCTCGAACTAGAACCCGGTATTTAGCTTTGTACCGGAAAAAGTGTAAGCGACGATTGTAAGGTTTTCTCCGCCGAGAAGGGAGCTTGTTGATTTAGTGAAGTAACTCTCGAGTTGGGTACTCGGGGAGTGGAGTAGGGCGGAGGGGAGATCCGTGACCGAACCACTATAAATCCTCGTGTTCGGTTTGCACTTTCCTTTCTTTATCTCTTTACCTTTATAATTGCTTATGATGTAGTTTGATGATGATGCTTGTGTGACAACTTGGTTTACTATGCTTTATATTAGTCATAAACAATAATTGATACTTTCATATAATAACAAGCTTCATAAGTGATTTGATACAAAAGATCTAACGATTTTAAACGGTAACGTATTCACCCCCCCTCTACGTTTTCACAATTGGTACCAGAGCCTCGTAGCTCTTATTTTCAAAACAAATGGTTTTTAAAATGGAGCACGATCCATGTATCAAATTACCATTGAAGCGAAATATAATATGAAAAATGTTTTGCTAATTATACTTAGAAATTTTGTTGTTAAATGTTTAGATAAGTCACATTAGTAAAAATAATAAACAAAATATGTGTATTATATTTTTTCTATCAAATCTAGTAAGTCCTACACTTTTTCGCCATGAGTAAGTACATTTTTCAACTTTCTGTGAAGACCACGGACTGGGCGGAACCAAAAAAAGGGCTCCTTGCTTGTAAACTTTTGGTTCCTTGGTCTGCACAGTACGCAGTTTTTTGGCCAACTTAAAAAATTCATAACTTATTAACCGTAAGTCCGTAGGAGTCGAACCACCTATCATTTTAAAGGGAATTGAGTCTACTTTCATTTAAAAATACTCTCATTTCATGAGTCAAATTTTAAATAGGTGAAATAGACCAAATACTACCGTATATCTAAGATATTAAGTTTCGCTTTAACATAAAAACTCAAAATTTTTGAATCAAGTACTTTAAGTTGGTATTCTTGAAACTTGGATACAATTTCTTTTGAAACTAAATAATTTGGTAATATGTTTAAAGGAAACTAATTAAGCTTGGTATACATCGTCATTCTTAAACGCAAAATGACGAAAAGTGTTTTTTGTTATGCTATGCTAAATGACCACTTGTTTATGTTGTTTGCATATGTGTTGCTTGCTTATTTTTAAATTGTTGTTTACACTTGTTTGTTTGCATAATATAATGTCAATCTTGCCATGTTATTTATTCGCTTGCTTGACGATTTCTTATTTATGCACAATAGGACATTTGCTAGATTTTGTGCACTTAGTTGGAAAATTGTTTTACCATCACTTATAGACTTAGATCACTTCCTTTGCATAGGTTATACTAACATCTCGCATAACTTATGAAATGTCATGACTCGCTTAGCAATAAGTACTAAGTAAGTTAGTCAAGTACTTTGAAAAATAGAGGTTTTAAGAGAGTGTTTGGTACAAGGACAAAAACAATGTTGTATGATGTAATTTATTTGTTTTTACTTTGTAGGATGATAATATGACTTAAAACAATGTTGTATGCTAACCGGTTTATGCAGGTGGATAGCACAAGTGTGCTATCAAATTTTACCCATTTTCACTATATTGTGGAAATCAAAAAGCCTTGCTTAAAATTTATGCTCCACTATGTTTATACATGTGTTATTTGCTTTTCCTAACTAGAAATGTTTAGTATAACAGCGTTTGAGAAAAATTTCAGGTTTCGGAAATGTCCCCGACACCTAAAAACGTACTCTGTCCATATTTCTGCACTCCACGGATCAGACGGCACCATAATTTTGGTACCGTCCTTTATGTATTTTGGTACCGCCGTACCTGTACAGGCGGACCAGACGGCACCCTTTTTAGGGTACCGTGCGTGTATGATTTTGGTGCCGTGGATCCTACAGGTAAGTTATTGAATTTTACTAAAACCCGCAATCTAATTTACCAAACTTCGTTTCTAGGATAGTTGTTAATACATATCTTTCATACCTCACTCAACACATCCTCAATGGATTAACTTAGGATGTTTGACATGATTTTAGACACTTCCATCTCATTAGAAACTACCATCTTTGTATGGATTAACATTAAATCCATGAATCCTTAGTTCCATAAATCGACACATTCAAGATGATCATTTTCACACCTTCACTGTTACTTTTCCTCAAGCTTAGCATTTCTTAAAGCAAAGTCAAAATGACTAAATCCTTAACCTCAAATAAGCCACTTAAGAAAACCACTAGGATTAGCATTCGATCTTGTTGCTTCATTAACTTGAGCTCTTCATCCTCAGACTCATTACCTCTCAACATCTCATCACCCATTCAAGATGTGAACTTTCTAAACTTGAGTACTCCAACTCCACCACCAAAATCACCCACCATCATCCAAAACAACTTCACTACCAAAGTCTCCAAAGCTTGTATCTATCAAACTTTGTGCAACACCACCAACATCTCCTCACCCGTTTGCGGATGACTTAGATGACTTACCGAGACTAATAAACCTAGACTCATTATTTGCAAAGATATCATACACAAGTCTAACATATGACTATAGATATTGTTTTGTATCTACATGTATTGCCTCACCTGGTTAATATGAAAATAATGTGTCATCCTTCAAGACGATAAGTATTTACATCGAGTCATAACTCACACATATGTTAAATACATATTATCAAGTCTTGTTATCCTTGAGTTCAATCTAAGCTTTATAATCTCAACAAATTAGGATTGACAACTTAAGTATTTCATCCGAAATATTCAAGTATATGCGACTTACGATTGTAGTCATTAAAAGTCATATCCGAAAAATCAACACCCAAGTATTTTAACAACACATGTTAAAACACTAATCCTAAAATGAATCAAACACTTATCCAAAACAAACAACCCACTGTGCCACTTATCCCTCTTTGACACCTACTATCCGTCTTCCATCTTTTGGCACCATTAAGCGTGTTGCTCATGAACTTCCAAGAGCATCCTTTAAACCAAACGTGCCCTTTCAAGATGAACCTATACCTCAGCCCCTAAGCTTCATAGACATGACCAAAACTTCAAGCACTTCACCCACTAGTTGTAGCAACCAATGAACCATAAGAATTAGTATCCGTATTTTTTGTGTTCAACATCTATGGACAAATATTCAACCTAAGTACTCCCATAGCACAACAAACCCCTACATCACCACATCCTTATTTAGACACTAGAAGACCTACCACCTAGATCAACCAATCCACCATCCTTACCATCATTTGAATTCATTGAGTGTATTGCTCAAAAAGCCCTTGTGTCCAACACTTGTACTGAATCAAATGCATGTTTGAACAAACTCAAACATCCTTTCCAACATATAAGGACTTAGATAATTCATTATGGCTAGAACCTCAACTATCAAATAAGCATGGTGCTCTTGGTAATTGTTGTCAATTTCCACTAGGTATAAGTAGTACTACCTTTATAAATTATCAAAGTATTAGTAATACTTCGTCGTTAAACTTCTACATAAATTTCGTTAAACCTCAAATCAACATTTTAACAACATATGTTAAAATGCAATCTCAAAGCCAACATCATACACCCCAAGCAACAATGACTTTTGAGGAGTATACATAAGAAACTCAAGTGAATTCCTCTTGTCATCATCTAGTGAATATAATCTTGAGACCAAGTTTATTTAGATGGGACTATCCGATTCAAACACTTTGGCTTCATATCTTCATTTAGGAAAACATGATGTTTTGAAGAACATTATGACTAAGATTCATGCGTTAAGATTTCATCTTGTTAAAAGGATATTGTATATCCTATGCATCTTTCTTGCGACATAAATAGTTGTGTTACAAGAGATTTCATTACACCTCATTGGCTAAATGATCTTGAAACAAACATCTACAAGTTCTATGAACTAGCATATCCAATTCATCTTGTCATACTTGTTTTCATAAGCATGATAACTTTATCCCATGGGATAATCTCATTTGTTGAAAGATACTATTTGTATCTATTTCCTTTCAAGCGTACATCATAACCTAACCTTGCTCAAACCGAGTGCACATCCAAGGTTAAAACTACACATCTTTAGAGCATACACAAGATCTATTGAAGTTGGTAACCTCACTTAGATTATTGTTAAATAAAATACCAAAGAGGTTTCTTGAGAACGTTCTTAGTTTAACATATTCTCTAGTCTTAGATGATCAATTCACATTTAAATTACACACTTCAACTCAACATAAAAGATGTCATTCATTAGATCATACAATTAGCTGTGTAATTTGAACAACTTTAGATTCTAAACACAAGATTAAAACACATTGTTTATCAAACACACCATTGTTAAAAATCATGTGTATAACATGACGTCTTCATCACCTTAGTTATATTGCATATTAGTTAAGTCACATTAAGCCAAGTATTGGTAAACTATCATCTTTTATGCACTTTAATATGCAAAAGTAGGAGTTCCCATCTTTCTAACATGAGAAAGACTACTGGAGAACCTATTGCACTAGAAACTCAATTTGACCTAACGGTTGAATTGCTTCCTGGAGAGAAGTTGGGTATGTGGAATCACCCGTAAAAATGGTCGTGTTTAGCCTTAATTGAGCACCGCTAGTAATAGTCTCATATTCATTCTCCAACTTGAAAATTTTGTATTCCTATACTTGCCTAAAGTAAGTGTTAAAACATTGATAGTTTGCCTCGCCTTAGGAATACTAATCAAACAAGTAGTATATATGACTTTTCTTTTAAAACTACTTGCATTGCACTTACATGTGTTGATTACATGTTCTTGTTTAATACGATAAGTTGATTTGACATTATCTTAGTGTTTGATAACAAGTCAAATGTGTAAACCTTAGTACGGTTTTATCTTTATAATGCTTGTATTCTTGTTTCATGCTACTAAACGTTTAAACCTAAACTTTATTTGCATGATACTTACTTTTGAATTAATTTTAGCATGATTAACATGTTACTTATGAACTCATAATATGCCATTTTGATACGTGATAAGTTTTGATATGATATATTTGTGTTTGAAAGCTATTAGTTGGCATTCATTACATCTATGTGTAGTACGATCCAAATGATACATGCTCCAAATTGTTATGTCTTAAACATGGCTTGCATGAATCTTTCATCTTGTTTCTTTTGCTTCTTGTCACACTATTTGTTTGCTACGTGTGAACATATAATCTGTCAAAGTGCTTTTGGTATGACTAACTTTTAGAAGCCTTTTTATCTTACAAATTAATCATATAGATTATTGTATATCCAAGTATGCTTAAGTGTCTAAGTCTAATGACAAAACAATCTCATAATGAAATGTCTTGAATAAAGTCATATTCTTGCATAATATGATTGTTTTGATGCTATCTTGTGTGGTGATTTCTTGTCTACTAAGTGCAATATGTTGTTTTTGCTTATATAATATGTTATCATTTGATTTCTATCATGTTAACAACTTTTGTCACTAACAAATTTGTTTTGTAGGTTGATAACAAATTATTTGTTATCTCACTTGGTTCTAACTTTTATATGCTCACTTTGCATAATCCCCTTTATTGCTACGTAGATTAATATTATGCTTTATGGGACCCCTACACTTGCAAATAGTTTAAAAGCATATAGAATTAAGTTCTAGAGGGTTGGCTTTGCATTTTTTTCAACCGACCTCTTTCCAAATCTCTTTTTTGCTTCCGCTTTCCAAAAATCATCTCCATCATTATTTAGTTATAACAATACTCTAATCCTCTTCACTTCCTATTAGGAAACCACATGCCTCATCATACGATCATCTCGTATTAATCGATAAGAGGTACGTAACTTTAAGGATGAAGTTCATTGTATGCAAACCATCTTCCAGAAAAACATCACTAAGCTCACCTCTTTCGTTAACCCGAATAACCTCCTAAACACTTTGTTGTCATTCCTTGTTTGATACATTACACATTGTGTTGGATGTCCACCAATTAAGGGGGAGAGAAATCCATTCACATAATTGTCTTTTGTCAAAATTTATGTCTCTTAGACTCTAAAATATCAACACATAGGTAAACACCACTTAGCTAAAACCGGTTCACGAAACCACAACTAGTTCAACATCTTTAACCTTATATCACAAGTTTGCACCAATACTCATCAAAGTGAAAAACACATCATGTGTTTTACAAACTTCTTCATCTCCACAATCAACGAATCTAGGATTTTCCTTAAACTAGCACTTTACAACTTCACTATCTAGAACACCATCATAGGATCTTATCCTTTTCTAGCTTGACATATATCATGCATGTCATTGTCAGTGCAAACGATATATTAATCAAAACAGCCATTTTCAACACGTTGGTCCATCCAACTCTCACTTATATGATGTCATTCTCATCCTCATATAGGTACTCATTATTATTATTATTAGTATTTTCCATATTGTCTTCACTTCTTTTCAAAGTGATAATCATCCATGTCGGTCAAAACCATGCTAATACTACCTTTCCCATTGTCACCTAGAATAGGTCATTTTTATAATTCGTGTCAATCAATGAACGAATTTATCTTCATGTTATCACTTTTATATATTCTTAGATAGAACACATTATTGATTACTCTTGGGTTGAAGCATATGAGAACTTGCTCAAAACAATAGGCTGTTAGCATCAATAAATCATTCAAATCATAACCCTTATGCATCATTGAAATGCAATGTCCATTCATATTTTCTTCTTCTTAGCTTTGGTCACTTGACATGACAAAAGGATTGCATGAGTCCATATTTTTATATTTGCTATGCATACGAGTTTCTAACTCCTTAATAGCTTCCTACCTAATCACCACCACCTTCCATCACCACTTTCACTAATCATCACCACCATGGATTAGCGAAAACTTACTTTTGTAAATCTCGAGTCATCTATCATCACCACATGAATCCTACTAGTAAACCGACACCAACACTAGCACCACTAGTGGCACACCCGGTGGAAGACTTCATATCTTCTTTCTAGGAGCTATTTTGTAGGATTTTATCATATTATATTCTCACTTTTCTTATGATTGTAATTAGGAGACTACACTTCATAAGATCTTTGATTATATCATTTATCACATATATACATCTTATTTTTCTTCGTGAAAAAGATGAAATATATTGCACTAATGTTTTTCATTGTAGGTTCATCATCATATACACTCGATTGTATATAACTTACTCATCTAAGGATGAAGTTTGCATCAATTATTTTTCTTATTTTAGGTGCTTATTGACACCCTCGAATAAGGAGGAATATCCTTTAAGGACTCATATTGCATCGTCTATACACTTGTTTGTATATGACATATTTGTCTAAAGACAAAGCTTCTATTATACTAATATTTATTTTGAAGGTTCATCTTGACGACCTAGAGCAAGGGGAGCTTTCGTCAAGAATTTACTGAATGCATCTTATACACACTTTGTTGTATATCACTTACTCGTCCAATGACGAATATAGTTTTGCACTAATATTTGTTTTTTTAGGTTTTTAATCATACCCTGACGCCTCAAACAAGGGGGAGCAACCGTCAAGGGGGAGCATGCACGCATTTAGCATCATTCTCACTTTTCAACAAGCATTTTTGCTTCAATAAAAAGTGGAGAAAATAGGCTAACATTGCTATGTTTTTTTTTCATATATTTCTCATAATTTTTGTTGCATAAAACTAACCTTGATGTAGGTTAATCCTCTTTATTTGATCCATGGATCCGCTACCTAACAAGGAACGGATTGAAGTAGATGATTTAACTTCACTAGGGATCCAAGGACACGCCCTTTTTGTTTCGACAAAAGGGGGAGAAGAGTGTAAACGGAGAAGGAAATGTAAAGGTAGTAAGGATACAAGTAACTTTTTACATTGTACTTTCTATTACGTTTACATATCTTTGTCATCATCAAAAAGGGGGAGATTGTTAGTGCAAATATTACGATATTTAATCTATACAGTCTCGTTTGTTTTGATTGATGACAAACATGTAACTTGTAATACATAACGTAAAATGTACAAGTTACTTGTAATTACATTTGTCTCAACATACATTCAACACCTCTCGATGTCTCAAGTCCTCGTATGTTACAACACAGGTTCGTACATGTTTGTTATGTGGCATTATGATCAAACCCATTAACAAATCATTTAGAATGTTTAAAATACGTTTAGAATCACTAAGTATTTTAATAGGTTAATCATTCTATTTCGAACCTCATTTTACATTTTGCATTCACAAGTATTCTGTAAAATGTCTAACAAATATATACTTTTATTTGTACAAGTAAACTAACTATAATATTAATACAAGTACTAATGTTTACTTACACTTGACAAAATATATATTATTTTGTCAAGCACCTAACTAGATATTTTATTTTATAAAAGGCAATTAGACTTTTTATAAACTAGTTACATAAACATTTTACAAGTTTATTTTCATGAACATTTTAATCTAAATGAAAATACAATTTTACATCACTTCATGCATCATCATATCTTTAGAAGATTTGGTCAATATTTGGTTAGATTTGCAAGATCTTGAAAGATATTATAAGATATCAAATATAATAAAGTATTATTTTTTAGATTACATTTTGGCTATAAATAGAGCCCATTGTCTTCTCATTTCAATCATCCCTTCCAACAACACATTCTTTCTATCTTTCTTTCATCTTTTAGATCTATAGATAACCATGTAGTAACATACATTAATCACCCTTATCATCACATGATCATAATGCTTCTAACATTCATCTTTGTTGTAAGCATACTTTACATTTTGATCAACCAAGGAAAGCTTGGAGATCTAGCCATCCTCATTCACCAAAGCATATCAACATATGAAGATTCAAGATCTCTTGATATCCTCATTGATTGAAGACTTCTTATTTAAGAAGATCATTTAGATTAGTCATTCATATCCATTAGACATTTATGTCATGGATCATCATTGTAAACATCATTGCATCATCACAACACTTTCACCAAACTAGATTAGATGGTTTATGTGTTTGTACCATAAAACACAAGGTTTGTTATGTTGGGCCATAAAACATAGTGGGAGTGGTTGTACCCTTGAAAAGAACTCGACATCTAGCTTAGTGTCGGAAATATTGTATAGGCGATGTTAGGTTGGTTCTACCTCGAACTAGAACCCGGTATTTAGCTTTGTACCGGAAAAAGTGTAAGCGACGATTGTAAGGTTTTCTCCGCCGAGAAGGGAGCTTGTTGATTTAGTGAAGTAACTCTCGAGTTGGGTACTCGGGGAGTGGAGTAGGGCGGAGAGGAGATCCGTGACCGAACCACTATAAATCCTCGTGTTCGGTTTGCACTTTCCTTTCTTTATCTCTTTACCTTTATAATTGCTTATGATGTAGTTTGATGATGATGCTTGTGTGACAACTTGGATTACTATGCTTTATATTAGTCATAAACAATAATTGATACTTTCATATAATAACAAGCTTCATAAGTGATTTGATACAAAAGATCTAACGATTTTAAACGGTAACGTATTCACCCCCCCTCTACGTTTTCACAGATCGTTATCCTAATGTGCCACTCTGCATTACCATCACTAGGCGGTCTATCCCAATCCCACTTATGTTTAGGCTTATCGCTCTCAACTTTTCACTTATTCATGACAAGGTTGACGGGCAAGCTTCCTAGGAACTCGGTCATCTTCCTAAATACTAAGGCGTCCTCGAACGTGTTCACTTCCATGTCCCTAGCCATTTCTTTTTCATGGAAAGTTGCTTTACTAGCAAAGGCTTCATCTAGGTAGAAAGGTCGTTGGGGACCTATGAAGTTCTTATCTAACCAAGGTCCGTATCTAGATGGCGTTCTATCTAACCTAATCTCATGTGGGATTTCCTCTTCTTTGTAGTACGTATGCTTTTTGACATCGTAGATTGGCCTAGCACTCCCCTCTCCTACCACTATTTTGGACATCTTACAATCAATGATGGCACTAGCGGTAGCTAAGAATCCTCTTCCTACTAGCAATGGGCATGTCGGGTCCTTATTCATGTCTAGTACATGGAAATCCGCCAAAAGAGTTAATTCTCCTACGTGTACCACCATGTCTTTTATTATCCCTACCAGATATGCAATACTACCGTCCGCTAGACCTAAGATGGTTTCCGTTGGTTCTATCTTACCTAAGTTAAGGTTTCTATGAAGGGATAACGGAACAAGATTGATGCATGATCCTAAGTCGGCTAGAGCATCGAGAGGTTTGGAAGTTCCAAGCCTACACGGAAGAGTAAATAGCCCGGGATCATCTAACTTCTTAGGTAGATTATTTCGCACAAAAGCGGACCCATGTTTTCCAAGTTTAAGTTCTAACTCATATTTTCCTTTTAAAGCATTATAATAAGGTGCATGAGCTAAGACTTCAAGAACTGGTCTTTCTTGATGGAGTTCCTTGTACTCCTCTTCTAGATTAGGTTTAGGTTCTTGGTTGACGGGTTTCTCAAGAGTAGGTTCTACCAATGGTGCGGGGCCTTGGTACCTCATTTTGGATTGCTTGGAACCCTTGTTGATAGCGTTTACCGAGTGAACCGTTTGGTGTGAGGGGCATGGATGTGCACTCTCCCATGGTGAACAAGAACATGAAGTCGATGAAATCAAACTCACTTTTGGGTTCTTTAAAGTATCACTTGGGAGTGCTCCAATTTCCCGGTCATTAAAGGCTTTTAAGAGGGCATCAAGCTTGTTTGTCATCTCGCCTTGTCGTTGCTTAAAATCGGCTTTAAGCTTAGTTAATCGAGTTTCTTGAGATGACATGAATCTAGATGCAATTGCCTCAAGACTAGTGGGGTTCTCGGTGTTTGGAGGATTGAACCTATTAGGTGGACTAGATGAGCTTTGGGGTGTGCTTGAATTTTGGTTCCACTTAAGGTTAGGGTGATTAATCCATGAGGGGTTGTAAGAGTTTCCTAAGTTGTTTTGTTCGGGCTTGAAAGTGTACCACTTCTCTCCCGCTCCGTCAGTACGCGCGGAGGTGTAGTCCGCAAAAGCTTGTTCGGGGAGTCTTGTGCAATCATGAGTGTCATAGGGACCACTACATAACTCACAAGGTAGAGTGATTTTATTCACTTGATGTGAAGACTTAGGATTCTCGTAGGAGCTCATTAAGAATTTAACTTGATCTTCAAGTTCGAGCATCCTACGGTCGGAAGATTGTGAGTCAATGGGAGGCAAGGAGATTGCCTTAACTGTTTTGGGCAACTAACGGGGGTCATTCCAACTTTCATTGTCATAGAGAGCAAAGTCCTCTATTATACCCCATGATTCTTCCGCGGTGAGATCACTAAGTTTTCCACCGGCCGCTTGGTCAATGGATCGCTTGGTGGGGAAGTTGACATGATCATAGAAGAGTTGGACTTGGAGCCAAAGATCAATGCCGTGATGAGGGACTTTATGGAGTAAGTCCTTGAATCGAGTCCATGCTTCGTAGAGAGATTCACCTTAATGTTGTTGGAACATCAAGATATCATTCCTAAGCTTAGTGGTTCTTCCTGGTGGAAAAAATTGAGCAAGGAAGCGAGAGGCGAGATCATCCCAACTTGAGATGGAGCCGGCGGGAAGTAGCTCAAGCCAATTACTAGCTTGGTCCCGTAGAGAGAATTGGAAGAGACGCAAACGCGTGGTATCCCGAGTAGTAGGATCGAGGTCGATGGAATCAACAATTTTAAGGAAATCCTTAAGATGCTGATTAGGATCTTCGGAACAAAGTCCATGGAATGCACATCCGTTTTGCACCAACCGGATGGTGTCGGATCGTAGGGCCGCAGTTTGGGCTTGGTCGGGAAGCTCAATGGTGTTCCTATAGCCTAGGTGGCTTGGTCTCGAGTATTCACCAAGAGTACGGCCTCTTGGCAGGTCATTTGGTGGTAGGTTGATGAATGGTGGTTGGTTATCACCTTCCATGATGAAAAGTGGTGGGGTTACGAAAAAAGGTCACGAAGAAGGGGGTAGACTACGAGGAAGCTAAAAATTGGAAAAAAGCTTACTTGATAGGAATCAAGCAAGGAAACCTAAACCAGGTGGACTCCTAACTAGCTATTCTATTCCCCGGCAGCGGCGCCAAAAACTTGATAACGCTACACGCGTCGTTCGGGGTCAAAGGAACTTCCTTTTCGTCGAGCAAGTTTTTCAACACCCTAGGCAGTGAACCTAATCGTTGTAGTGTAGTATTAGGGTTAGCCACGGGAATTGATATCGTTCTCTAGGGGAATAGGAATGCTAGTGAGAAGTTACTACGCTAAGGTTGGGGTTGAGGAAGATTATTTTTTTATCTTTTTATGTTTCTTTAGGAAATGGAAAGGTATGAATCTCGGGGTTTGAATTTGGGGGTTTTGGTATTTCTACCGATTACTCTACTTATCTAATTATCTAATCTAGTGGGTAGTCTATGTCTGATTATTGTGTGCTCGTATGATGATTTAAAGATGTGTTTACTTAGGTTTTATTACTCCTTAATTATCTCCTATTGATGGTTGAATTGTCACGTCCTTATTCTTAATCGCGTTGTGTGTCTAAGGTCGCAGGGTATACGTTTATCCCTAACTCTTTGAAACTACCAAAGGTTATTGCCTACAAAATCTCTGGGATTTATAAACTTAACACTAAGGTACTCTTCGGATGGTTTAGCCTACAAGGTTCACAAAGATTAATCAAGCATTAACTACACAACGGATGATCTATCGCAATACTAGATCATTAACAATTAAGATAAGAGACAATCAATCAATATTCAATAATTAAGTTTCATATTCCCTGAGCAAACACACAAGTAAATTAGCCGGACATGGGAAACATGCAAGCATACACACAATTAATTGAAGACATAATTAAATTAATGAAGTAAAACACTTATCTTGATGTAAGATAGGGTATGGAACTCTAAAATACTGTACAAGATAGGCTTGGTTCGGTTTAGGTTTTTACTCCAAAAGACTACACACTGAAAACTAAAAAATTCGGATTCTATATATAAGATTACAAATGCGACGGCGTCACCCTTTGATTTGTGACGCCGTCGGGTCGCCGTTATTAGGGTTTCATCTTGGCCACGTTAGTCTTGCGACGGCGTCACCTTATGCTTGTGACGCCGTCCCCTTCAGTCTCTGACGTCGTCTGGATCAAATCTAGGCCGTCTGAGTTGCGACGCCCTACTCTTTTAAAACCTGAAGCCGTCACATGTAAATGAGCAATTTGGCTACTGAGCCGTCACAAAAGTTGTCCGACGACGTCGCAGATAACACCTGACGTCGTCCTGTTTAGTTCCAGCAGCCTGAGTGTCTCGATTCTTGACTTTGGCCATTTTCTTCGTATATTCGCGCCTTTTTGTCCGAATAAGTGTCATTCCAGCATTTTTCCTTCAAGATACCTAAAAAGTGAAATTGAACGATATTAAGTAATAACGGATACAAAAGTGATCAAATAAGGGCTTAAACGACCCCTTAAAAAGGTACATTTTAAAACCTTATCAGTTTGTGCGTTAGAATTACCGTTACTATTATTATTGTTAGTTCTAGATGAAGAAGATGATGTTGTGATTGTTGAGGTGTTGGATGTGGTGTTGTTGTTGTTAATCATGACTGATTATTTATTTTTATGACGATGATGATTGGAGGAGGAGGAGGAGGAGTTCATTGGTGGTCGCGAACTTTCTTTGTTTGAAGTTCTATACATGTGTCTTGTATCTACTAGGAAAATCAATTTATTTATTTATTTTTTATTTTTTTATGCCAGGTGTATCATAAGTGATATCACAGATGTGTCAGATTTCTTTTATTTTTTAGAATCAGTTGTGGCAATGGAGGATCTTATGATATTACAAGCGATATCAAAGTTGTTTGAGCTTCTTCAATTTGTTTTTTGTACATTTTGTATATATTGTCACCTGAGATGTTTCTCTTTTCAAGTACATGATGGTTTTTGTGCCTTTTACTGCAATTGACAATCACAGGAGATGTGTTATTGTTGGTTCTGGTTTGCTTAAGAACGGAACTATTGAATCTTGTGTATGGTTACTCCAAGCATTCAAGAAAAATTTTGTGCGTTATCATAATATCATTGTAACTGGTCAACATGGTGTTATGCAAAAGCAATTGCAACTGAGCTTCTTGGTTCCAATCCCCGTCTTTTGTCATAAATTAGAAGTTATGTATCTTTTGTGATAAATAGTTGGAATTATATTTTATGAGGTCTTTGTGAGTTTATGGAATATTTTGTCATTTTTATCACTTGTGATAAAGCATAAAAATGATGAAATATTTATATCATTTATGTGTTTACTTGTTTTTACCTATTTCAGACACGTATCACTTGTGATATTATTCTTTAATTGATATATATGTTCACCTCTTTTTTTCCGAATTGTTATGTTACTCAAAAGCATTGCTTAATTAATCCTATTCTTGTTTGATTTTGAGAATATGTCATGTTTTTATTTTCATAGTTTTCTTCATGAAGTCAATGGTATTTTTAAGTAAATTTTCATTAATATCACCTGTGATACTCTAATAGAATTACCGAAAGAAAGTTATATTCAGATAAACCAAACGCATTGTTTACAAGTGAATAGAAATTACCATTGTTTACAATTTAAGTAGCAAGAGAAAATTACAATTTAAGCAGCAAAAGAAAATTACTAATTGATGCTTTTGTCTTTTTATTTTCTACAACTTTCTTCTTGCCAGCTTTATGAGCATCCCCTCTTTTTATCTTCTTCCCACTTCATTCTTTTTAGTTTGCATCCTTTTCTTCTTCATTTCCTCTTCTTCTTTTTCTGCAACTGTCTTTGCTTTCTTACATGCAATCTCTGTTTTTAGTTCAACAATTACTGTTGGTGGTGTTGGTGGTTGTAAATCCTGTTATATCACAGGTGATATCACAGATGTTTATTTCAGTAGTTGTTGGTGGTGTATCTGTTTCTGTTTTTGTTCTTGGTGTGTTTTCTAAGCTTAAATGTCTAGCAGCGGATTTTGTTAATTTGCTTGGTATTGTTAGTGTTGTCGGTGATGATGTTGTTCCTTTGTTCACTTCTTCAGTTTGACTTTGTTATTTTTTAGCAAAGGTCTTTTTCCTTTCACCTTCAACCCATGCTTTTTTGCTTCTTTTATTCTTGATATTCAAATCTGCATAAAATATATACCATGTTAGTGTATGAATAGTTCATTGTTTTTTAATATCATACGTGATATATAAATTGAATTATTATACGTCATCAAATATCATAGGTGATATACTACCAACAAGCAATCATTACAACTGTTGTATCACAGGTAATATACTACCAATAAGCAATCATTACAACTGCTGTATCACATGTGATATACTATAAATAAGCAATCGTTGCAACTGCTGTATCATAGGTGATATACTAACAATAAGCAATCATTTCAATTGTTGTATCATAGGTGATACACTACCAACTAATACTAGAGTCAAATACCGCTTTTAAACATATCGAAGCATGCACAATCTATCCATTATGCACATATATCTACCACAAATCTAACAAAAGCATGTTACAGTCACTTTTAGCCTGTTAAGTCTCTCATATTATCACAATAATCATCTAACTTTCACAACAATCCCTTAATAAACTACTAAAATCTACCAAAACAGCAAAATATTCATACTTTAGAATAAATATCTGTGTTTTTAGGGATACCATTATAACATTCTACTGAAAGTATACATACACATTCTACTGAATGTGTATGTATCACTGGTGATATAACACATAAGCTAACTATTAAATCAAGTACACCGCATACATTCAGGGTTTTATCACAGTTAATTCTTCTAAAGAAGACATGCTTATACGTTACAATATACCTTTACTTTTATGAATCTCTGAAGATGGAGTCAAAATTTTGTTTGATGACACAACTGCATTTACTCATAGTAAATAGTATATCATCAAAACTTTTAGCAAAAAAAATTAACTATGATTACAAAACAAGAACAATAAAATATCAAAAGTGATACTATACATTACATATAATAAATCTTAACAAGTAAACAAAAAAACCTATCAAATAAACAAAAATTTCACAAGTGAAAATACAAATATCACTAGTGATAATACATATATACAGTTCAACTTCAAATATCACTGGTGATACTACACGTACGATACTTTTCACTCACACATTTCATCAAACACTTGGTGTGCATTCATGTATACAAAGTGTTTTACTTAGAAACTCAACCAAATGTAAACACTAAAAAACACAACCAAAAGCATGTCACAATCACAATAAAAAGCACACCAAAACAAATTCATTTTTATGTGATTTATAAAAATATTCATCAATTTATTATAACAATCATTCAATAAACATATAAAATCAACAAAAATACACAAAAATCTTCATAAGTAGCAATAATATTCATAAATAAGTACAAAATCACTAGAATTCTAATAAAACAACTAGATAACTATTTGAAAGCATCGTACCTTCATCTCGAGAGTTAGTAGGTTCATTTTTAACCGTTTTTTGGTGGATCTGCTTATGCACTCGATGATTCTTCCATTTTTGTGTTTTTTCTTTAATTTTAACGGTTAAAAGTGGTTGATTTTGAATTTTTATGGTAGTTTTTGATTTTGGTTAGAGAGAGAAAGTGAAATTTGTTAATACTGAAATTGGGTAAAGTGAGAGGTTTGGGGGTGGGGTTGGGTGGGGTAAGTTTACTGAATTGGCAAAAGTGGTCCTTCCGTGTTTTTTATTCTTAAATTTTTTCACTTTGATCCGACGGTCAGATCTTGTCCATTGGTAAGCAGCTTTTTTTGGGTATCCAAAATAAAGCGACTCATATGATGTTACGTATAGATAAACTTGTTTTAATTTGGATACAACCCGACCCGATTTATTTGACTTGTTTACTTTCTATTTTTTTTATTTGACTAAACCAAGGAATCACCTTAGATTCTTAGCTAGGTCCGCCACACTGGTTTTGAATATAAATAAAGTTGCTTACTTTGCTAATGGATATTAGTTTTTAGAGTAAATTACATGGATGATCCCTAACGTTTACCCAAATTTTCACTAGTAGTCCCTACTTTTTTAAAGTTGCACTGGCCCTCTCTATCTCTATAACTAATAACACCACTTGTCCTTGCTATAGACGGACGTCTGTTTGGACGTTAAGTTGCCCCACGTGCCACACACGTGAGGGTATTTTTGTCTTTCTCCAACGCTGCTATCATTTAAAGCCCGTCTTTTCACTTGTAACATATATTCCCAATGCATCTTCTTTCTTTTTCATCCTAACTCTGTTTCACACAAACACATAATTCTTTCAATCTCTCACACATATAGTCAAATCATCAATTGCTAAACCTAATGCAATGGTGCTATCAGTTTGGTTGTTGCGTGATTCAGAAAAAAATGAAGTAGACGTGGATTATAATACCGTCTATGGTACGATATCAATTATGGTTTAAATGATTGTATTTGTCATTAATCTCAAATTTTATATTATTCTATTGCGATAATTAATTGTGAAAACAAACCCTAATTATGCTTTTTTAGGCGTTTTTGCAGGAACGGATTCTAACATGTTTTCACTTAAGATTTATCATGGAGCGATGTTTACTGACCCACCAAGAAGGCATTACGTAAATGGTACACAAAGCTTTATTGATAATGTAGACACTGATTTGTTTTCAGTGATTAAGTTCAATGACATGGTGATAACCCAAGGGTATAGAGGGAATAAGAAAATGTACTACCATTTTAAGGTTCCTGGTCTTGATTTAGATAATGGGCGTAGATGTTTAGGTAGTGACCGGGATGCTCATGATCTTTGCAAATATGTTCTGTTAGGTAATAAGATGATCAACGTGTACATTGAACATGAACATACTAAAGTGGACACTTATATGCCTTTACCAGTTAAGAAGTGTACCATTGTTGAACTAGAAGATGATGCACCAGTTGTAACAAAATCAGTTGCTAAACAATTAAGGTTAGAATGGAGTGATAAGGGTAGTGTAGCTAATGAATTGGGTCAAAGCAGTGCAAATGTAATTGGTGAAAGTAGTGTAGATAATGAATTGGGTCAAAGTAATCTGCCACCTGAGTTTGCAAATGATCATTATTTTAATTTGGCCAACCAAGACTTTGATCCTTTCCTTGATTTATGTTAGGATTTAGTAAATCCAGTTAATAAAGAGTCGGTCACCTCAAGTATATGTAATCATTAGAAAGCTCGTAGTCATAGATTAGTTAATGTTTTATAGTATTTAGTTAAGTAACACCGTGGAGGACGGACGGGTCTTTACCCACTGTATGCCTGATCCACAGCCCGTAGGTGGCGACTTATGTAAGAACTATAAATACTCTCTACCTTCCAAGGTAGAGAGTTGGAGCTCATAATAATATGTTCATTTTCTCTCACTAAGTTCCCAAACCTCTAACTCTTTCTCTCTCTAAAACCTCTTGTATACGCCTACTTGTGGTTATGATCTAGTATGTTTGTGAAATCCAATATGTTACAAATGGTATCAAGAGCCATGGTTTGATCATCTCTTACAAATGGTATCAAGATCCATGGTTTGATCATATGGGACAATATTGCTATTACCCTCATCATCAATATCTGATTCATAAGTCTCAAGAGATTGTACTTCATTATGCATCTTTCGCCCATCAACATCATCATATAGTTTTAATACCTCTAAAATGATTTTGTCTTTGGATGGACCAGCTTGTTGTGGTGGAGAGATCTTTGGAGAAACCATAGGTGAGATGCTAGCCATGAAGATTGTCTGGGCAGTAGTTTCATCATCAACGTCTGAGTCGTATGCATCAGAGTCGGCGACTTGAAAGGCATTCTGATGATTATGACCTATCTCCTGAATTGGTTGCTCATCCACATCTGCATCATATGTCTTTGCATTGCCTTCAGCAAGAAACAACAATTCATCTTCATCCAACACAGCTCCATTATATTGAGCTTGCACTAGTAACATCTTTTCTTTGAAGTACTATGCATTTTGAGGGCGTTTTGGAGAAGTGAAATTCCTTGCTATGTGTCCATCACCACCACAGTTGTAGCACTTAATTGGTTTAGCTTGACCCAGATTTCCATTCCTTCCTCTGTACTGATTTTCCACATACCCTCCTCCTACTTCACCTCTTCTTTGTTCATATTGTCTTCCTTGAGCTGGTTGCACTGTAACCTTTCCATCTCTGACCAAAGCATGATTGTGTAGATTGGATGCAGTCCTGATTTCATTGTTAGTTTGAAGTCGGTTAGTATGTGGAGTGAAGGTTAAGTTTTGTTTAACCATAAGAGCCAGTTGATTGATAAAGTTTTCCATGACTGCATTGGCATCAGGTTGCTTGAAACTTGGATCGGGAATGAGTTTGTGATTTTCGTCACCCGTGGGTATGACTTGAGAAGCTTTTGTTGTAATTCCAACATTGGTGTAAAAAGTTGTAGAGTCATTTGATGAACTTATTTCTCCCTGGTTGGTTTTGACTTGTTCAAGAATCCTTTTTTCAAACATAGCATGTCTCTTATTCTGAAGAAGGAATGCATAAAGTTGCTCATAGTTGGTATTCTTCAATCCTTTGGTTAGCTTCACAGAGGTGACAAACTTATGCCATTCGGGATTCATGTTGTTCACAAACTTATAATCCAGCTGAATATTTGGCATGGTCATTTTGATGTTCCTCATGTCATTCACAAGCTTATGGAATCTCAAGTAGTACTCATAGACACTCTCATCAGGTTTCATCTTGAAGTGTTCAAATTCATCATACAGTTGTGATTCTCTGTCTTCAATAGTTAATTCAGAACCTGAGATGAGCTTCTTGACATTATCCCACACTGCCTTGGCTTCGGTGTTGTGATTGATAAGCTTGTAGATGTCTTTTGGAAGACCTTGAAGTATAATGTTAGAAGCCCTGATATCAGCATCGAATCTCTTTTTCTCCTTATCATTGAGCTCATCATACGTCTTTGGTCTGTCTATTCCATAGATCATTGTTCCATCTTCAGCTGTATCAATTAAGTCTCTAGTAGTCTCAATCTGATAAGTTCCTTCATCAATGGATGTGAGAATGTTGACCCCATTTTCCTTTCCAAGACAGTACAATCTGATTCGTTGTGCCCAAGAGTCGTAGTCAGTTCTGTCAAGCATAGGTGGACGAGTGTCTGAACTAGCTGCTTGAACATCCTCAGCAATAGTGGAGATGATTGTAGGTACGTTGGTAGACATGTTAACAGATTACACGGGATTTTATAACTCTATGATTAAACCGGGAAATAGATTCTTTCATGGGATTTTACTAAATCAAGAGAAAACCGTATTACAAACAAAAATCAACCAAGTCACTACGAATTCTTGAACCAAGTCGCTAGTCACCAAGTCGCAAGTGCACCAAGTCGCTACACTGTCAAGTCGCTAAAGAGCAACTCGCTACGGTCCAAGTCGCTAACACCAAGTCGCTAAGAACCAAGTCGCTAAGCAGTCAAGTCGCTAAAGAGCAACTCGCTAAGTTCCAAGTCGCTAACATCAAGTCGCTAGTAATCTTAAGTACAAGTCGCTAACAAAATTGAAAGCAAGTCGCTACCTTCACCAAGTCGCTAGCCGTAGTGGAGAATCCACTAAGTTGTACTATTTGTCGGCTTGTCTCAATAGACAAGTCGCTAGGACCAAGTCGCTTCCAAAAAGCACTACAACTCGCTACCTTTTTCTGAAGCAAGTCGCTATGATGAAATTCACTACGAGAACCAAGTCGCTACCAAAAAGCACTACAACTAGCTACCTTTTTCTGAAGCAAGTCGCTATGATGAAATTCACTACGAGAACCAAGTCGCTACCAAGAAAAACTTCAAAAACACACTTTTCAATCCAAAACAAGCTCAACCACAGTGTTCAAGCTTACCAAATCAAAACCCAAGCACATACAATGATTTTAAACACAAAAGTACACCCAAAATTCAAACTTTAACACTAAAAATGAACCAAATGATGCAAAAACCACTCAACTTTTTCAAACTCAAAAACCATCTAAAACCCACTAGAAATCCAAGCATATGTAAGAGATGATCAAACCATTTGACAACGTCATTGGAAACCTTTCCCGTCCAGTATCCATACGGAAACAACTTGCAACCGATGCCTTATGGTGCTTCTTTAACTCCGTACTCTCTAAGATCGAACCAAAAGACGTGAAAACTGCCATGAATGAAGACAGCTGGTTCAATGCCATGCAAGAAGAAATTCATGAGTTTGATCGACTAGATGTATGGGAATTAGTACCTGCTCCAGATTGTGCAATGATCATTGCTCTAAAATGGATCTTCAAAGTGAAACTTGATGAGCATGGTGATGTTTTAAAGAACAAGGCTCGATTGGTTGCAAAAGGATACCGTCAAGAGGAGGGTATTGACTTTGAAGAATCATTTTCTCCAGTTGCTCGTATCGAGGCAATCAGAATCTTCTTGGCTAATGCTGCAAGTAAGAACATGGTAGTCTATCAGATGGATGTAAAGACGGCGTTTCTTAACGGTGATCTTAAAGAAGTCGTTTACGTCAGCCAACCTGAAGGCTTTGTGAATCCAGAGCAGCCTACTCACGTTTATCGTTTGAAGAAGGCTCTTTACGGTTTAAAGCAAGCTCCAAAGGCATGGTATGATACGCTATCAAAGTTTCTTTTATCTACTGGATTCAGCAAAGGAGCAGTTGATCCAACATTGTTCACCAGGAAGTCAGGCAAACATTTAATTCACGTTCAAATATATGTTGATGATATTATATTTGCCTCGACTGACCCCAATGAGTGTGACCATTTTTCAAATGAAATGGGTTCTAAATTTCAAATGTCAATGATGGGACAAATGTCATTTTTCTTGGGATTACAAATTTCACAAAGTCCCGGAGGCATTTTTATAAATCAATCTAAATATGCAAATGAGATTTTAAAGAAATTTGGATTTGATTCTAGTGAACATGTTGACACTCCCATGATAGAGCGTACTAAACTAGATGAGGATCACTCAGGGATCATGGTAGACCAAACGAAATATCGTAGTATGATTGGATCCCTGATGTACCTCACAGCTAGTAGACCAGACATCTTGTTCGCTGTTTGCATGTGTGCTAGATACCAGGCTAAGCCTACCAAAAAGCACCTTGAAGCGGTTAAACGGGTCTTTCGGTATCTCCAAGGAACCATCAATATGGGACTTTGGTACCCGAAGGACACCGGTATGTCACTAACAGCCTATGCAGATGCTGATCATGCAGGATGTCAAGATACTCGTCGAAGTACGTCTGGAGGTGCTCAGTTTTTGGGTAATAAGCTTGTGAGCTGGTCTTTAAAGAAGCAAATGAGTACTTCTATTTCCTCTACAGAGGCTGAATACATAGCCATGTCATCTTGTTGTGCTCAAATCCTATGGATGAGATCCCAATTATCTGACTATGGCTTTGAATTCAACAAAATCCCTCTGTACTGTGATAATAAAAGTGCTATTGCTCTCTCATGCAACAACGTACAACACTCAAGAGCAAAGCACATCGACATTCGACATCATTCCATCAGGGAGCAAGTAGAAAATGGTGTGGTGGAACTATACTTTGTGAGGATTGAATACCAGTTAGCAGACATCTTCACCAAAGCTCTTCCTAGAGAACGTTTTGAGTTTATCCTTCCACGACTTGGTCTAAAGAGTCTACAACCGGAAACACTCAAACGTCTTCAAGAGGAAAACGAGGAGTAAAGGTCTTTCTTCATCTATCTCTTGTAAATACTTATTCGAAAAAACAAAATACAAAATTACAAAATCTTCAAAAAGCAAATAGAAAAATATAAATCTTTCTAATATCCATAAAAAAATAATAAAAAATAAAATAAAAAAACCTTGAAAAATTTCAAAAAATATTGTCATTTTGTCATGCTTTTCTAGATTTGAAAGTATCTACGGTCTTTGTGTTGTCATTCAAAGAATGACACGGGACTTTAGATATTGTTTCAAATTTAAAAAAAAAAAAAAAAAAAAAAAAAAAAAAAAAAAAAAAGTTATTTTTGGGAGAAAGTGAAACTATGGTTTATTGTCATTTCAGGCAATAACCCGCTTTTCAAAGAAAGAACAGAGCCATGCTATCTTGTTTTTCAAAACTCATGCTCTGATTCTATAAACTATTATTTACTATCTAATGAAAACTAATTGCTTTGAAAAATAACTCGGACTCTACTTTTGAAAATCATCTGGACTTAACGTTTGTCAAAAATATCTATCTCTCAATCAACAACTTATGTCATTGATTGAGGGGGAGAATAATTTCAATTAAATCAAAAGGTTATTTGTCATACAATTGTTTTCAAAAGATAATCATGCATGTTTAATCAATGGAGTTTAAAGTCTCATAATCCGATATCCTTATCAGTTAAAATGTTTTTCATAATCAAGTCACAATTCTCTTCAAAAGCTTTCAAAATCAATTTAAATCTACAGAGATCACAAATCTCTAATGATTAGAAAATTGTGATCGAGGGAGAATTTGTGATTTAAATTGGATTTAAACTGATAATTCAGTAAATGGTTTTATAAGGATGTACAAGCTCTCCTTCCCACATGTGCCAAACGATTTCAAATTTTCCATGCACGTGTTAAGGGGGAGCATCTATCTTAAACCACAAAGATTTGAAACATGATTAATTTATTCCAATGTGCAGTCTTTTCCTAATATGTGCAAAACATTTTCCAAATATCTATGCACATATTGAGGGGGAGCAACTATTTTGAAAACCACATTCTTTATATAACTACTCTTAGATGCAAGCCAACCCCTCAAAGATGAAAATTAGTTCTATTACAATGATGCTTGATGCAAATGTTGAGGGGGAGCTCTTGTTCTAAAAATATCAAAAATAATTCAGGTACAAAATGCTTTGATAATATATCACAAGTATCTGGATTGATTTTCAAATGGTTTTCAATTGGTTCCAATGGCAGATGAACAGTACCAAAAAGACTGACCAAATGTACTTTATGTATGGTGATATAAGGACGATAAGGTTAGGTATTTGTTCCCATGATCTGCCAGAACCGGAGGGATCTACCCAGGGACAATCCACTAGTTAGTTTAGAAGTCCTTAGGTATAATGAAAAAAGGAGAAAAGTGAGATATGGGAAGAGTGCGGACTGAGACTGAACTAGTACTGGAATAAACCCAACAAGGTTCTAGTTATGAAGTCTCGGTAAGCACTGAAGGGGTTGAAGAATGAAAAAGAATTGAATGTGAAGAATGGTGAAAAGAAATAGCCCTTCATTTTTTCAACCTTAGGGCAGAAACCGAGTTCAATTCATATGCTACTGGTGGTTACCAAGGTAACATCGGTATTGAAGACAAGACATCATGGAACCAGTGACGCACTGCACTACAACTTCCCAAACCACTCAAGTTCCTCTTAAAAGGACTTGTTTCATTCTCACAGGGAACCGACATTATCTATCGACTTTCTCTTAGAGTTTGTTGATATTGAAGAAGGAGACCCTCTCCCTAGTCTCCGATATAGGATCCAAATATGCACAATTGAGTCTAAAGCCACGAGATCATCAATAAATCTCATTAGGAAACTTTCAATGAAGACTCTCTGTTTCACACAATGTGGAAAGAGAGATTATATCTTATGAGTCCTACGCATTATCCTTGTGGTATTGCCAGAACATCTGAGTGATATGCAAACATTTTCACAATGAAGATGGAAAGCCTTCTGGAGCCAACATCAAACAAGCTCCTGGTGGGTGGCATGTGAGATCTATCCAATAGATCAACCATGTGACAACTGAACAGAAACAATGGGGCAATTCAATCTTTTGAATCAATCCTGGTTCAGGTTATGGATTGACGGATACCTTTGAAAAACATGTCGTTGTGCCTAAAAACCCTTTTCTTTAGCACTTCGACTGTGTACAAATATTTCAAAATAAAAGGTGTTTATGATTGATAATTGATTTCAATTAAAACCTTCGTTGTATTGCAAAAACTATTTATATTGAGCGATACACGATTGTTTTTCAAATCTCTGTTTATCAATCAGTGAATCTCAATTCGCTGGTTCACTCACTCCGTGTTGTCTTCTTTGAGACGTTCCGGTTTGAGAACAGCTAGAGCAGCTGCGAAACCCTGTCAAGGAAATTCTTCGGAATTATACCTGATCACAGGCAGTACTTGTACTGATCAACGGGGAACCGTGGGCCGTGTACCTCAATTCAACGAAAGTGATCAAAGACACTTTCGTGCACTTTATTGCTAACTGTTGTATGCAGGTACGCCCGTCGTTTGCAGCTGATCAGAATGAAGCGGTCAATCCATAGCCGCATGCTCACACAATACATTCATTTCAAAAGAAATCATGATAAGTGCATCAATGACTCTGATGTTTTCACTTCATGCTTCTGCTACACTGCTGCCAATCTCATGAATCAACGAAAGCTTCCGCAACTCTGATGAGAATATATCATGATCCAGAATGTGAGCATGTCGGTCCATAAGTCACAACATCACATAATACCAACACCACAATGGAAGAGTCAGAGATTTATAATAACTGATGATCTCAAAAGCTGGCTCAAAACTCATTATCACGTGGATCAGTTAAAGGCCTCCACATTGATTATCTAAACATGCAATAATGAAGAATCAATGACTACGAGCTCCTGAGCAAAGAACTACATCAAGAATACAAGAACAATTTTAAATGTAATATCTGTTTGTGTTCAATGTAATTTTTAAGATGATCGTGAGGTGACCTCCCTTAGGGGGAGATTGTTAGGATTTAGTAAATCCAGTTATTAAAGAGTCGGTCACCTCAAGTATATGTAATCATTAGAAAGCTCGTAGTCATAGATTAGTTAATGTTTTGTAGTATTTAGTTAAGTAACACCGTGGAGGACGGACGGGTCTTTACCCACTGTATGCCTGATCCATAGCCCGTAGGTGGCGGCTTATGTAAGAACTATAAATACTCTCTACCTTCCAAGGTAGAGAGTTGGAGCTCATAATAATATGTTCATTTTCTCTTACTAAATTCCTAAACCTCTAACTCTTTCTCTCTCTAAAACCTCTTGTATATGCCTACTTGTGGTTATGATCTAGTGTGTTTGTGAAATCCAATATGTTACAATTTGGATGATGCTGAGGTAGTTGCTAAAGTAAATGAGGTTGAACAAACATTAGATTGCAATGTAGAGGGTGAAGTAGTTAATGATAAGGGTAAACAAGCTCTAAATGATGATGTTAGTGAGGAACATAGTGAACGTAGTCAAGATGATGATAGTAAGGAAAGTAGTGATGAGGGGGAGGATAGTGATTACATAGTGGATAATGTGAATGACATTGATGAACTAGAAGTTGACATGAAAAATTTCCATGTGAATATTGATGTGAATGCAGAGTTTATGGGTAGTGGGAACCTTAAGAAGCATGTTACATTCTCAGAACCAGTTGAAGTAGAGGTACTTGATAATGATGCGTTTGAAAGTGGGTTTGATGGAGATGATGAGTTAGAGAGGGGTAAGAAAAAAAAGTTGAAATAATTTAGGAAACAGTTGGGAAAGGGTGCAGAGGGTGTAAAGAATGAGACTTATTTCTATGTGGGGGAAAAATTTGGAAATGCGAAAGAGGCTAAGGACAGGATTAAATTACACTAAATTGAAACAAGTAGGGAAATTCAGTTAAAGAAGAATGATAAGTTAAGGATTAGAGAAGAGTGTTTTGGAACAATCCCTACACTTGGTGCTGATGGGTTTGATAAGTTAGCTGGACCTTCTCAATCAGTTGGGCTTGATAAGTCTGTTGGGCCTTCTCAATCAGTTGGGCCAGATAAGTCCGTCAAAATGACAAATTCAAAGATCAGGGATGTTAGATCTCCAACAAAGCATAAAATGACAAAAGGAAAGATAAGGGAATCCAGATCCCCAATAAAGGCACAGATCATTAAAGGTGGTAGATCTACCAAGCTACCAACATATGGCAATAAATGTCCATGGGATTTACAAGTTACCAAGTGCATTGATGAAACATGGTTAGTGAGAACATACAAAGCAGAGCATAAACGTTTACAAACCAGGAGGATCAAAGCTTGTACAGCTAACTTCTTGGCCAAAGATATATTAGCTCAGATTGAATCAAACCCTACTATACCTATCAAAGTTGTGCAAGATCAAAGTCAGAAGAAGTTTCAGCTTGAAATCTCAAGAAAGAAAGCTTTTAGAGGAAAGACCATAACTACTAAACAGTTAAGAGGACACCATACTCAACAGTATGCAATGTTGAGAGATTATGTTTTGGAGCTTAAGGAAAATAATCCCAATACAACTGTGAAGATCAAGTGTGAAAGACCTGATAATCCATATGAGAACACAAGGGTTTTTCAGAGAATCTACATCTGTCTTGGTGCAGCAAATGAGGGATTCAGAGCTGGTATGAGGGCCACTAACCCCCACTGCTACTAAACTGCTTAATGGTTTAAGAGATGAAGTTGCTGAATATATTATGTCTTGGAATGGAAATCATTTGTACCAATATAGTGGCCCTTTTTTTGATCCGTGTGTGGTAAATGTGCAAACTAGATCATGTACTTGTAGGTATTGGGAACTCACAAGTATCCCTTGCAAACATGCAATTGCTGCTAACTAGAACATGGCACAAAACAACTTGAATCCTTGATTGGTTGAGGAGTGGGTGCACCCTTGTTACAGATTAGACACATGGAGGGAATTTTACTCCCACTCAGTTAATCCAATTAATGGGAGAACCATGTGGCCAAAGTGTGACATTCAGACAACAATACTTCCTCCTACTTATCATCCACAACCAGGAAGGCCAAACAAGAAAAGGAAGAGGTCTGTTAGTGAAATGCTTGACATGGTAAAGGATGGAAAGTTGTCAAAGAGTTTCAATAGTGTTACCTGTAAGTTATGCAAACAGAAAGGACACAATAAAAGAACCTGCAAAGGACAATCTGCTGCCCTAAGAACCAAAAAGAAGGTGAAAAAGACTCATGTTGTTGGATCAAGCCAACCTACTCAACAATCTTAGAAGACTATTGTTGGATCAACCTAACCTACTCAACAATCTCAGAAGACTGCTGTTGGATCAAGCCAACCTCCTGGACTAAGCCAACCATCTAATGCAGGAGATGCTGCAAAAAAGACTGCTGCTGGTGTTGCAAAAAAGAATAGTGCAGGAGGTGGTAGGGTTAAAAGGATGGCTAAAAAGAATGTTTCATGAATGCTTCATGTGTTAAGACAATATCCCATTTAGTACTTTATGTTTCTTTTGTTGTTGAATCTGATGCAAACACTTAACTTTTGTGCATTATGTAGACTTTGGTCATTTTGACCTTGTTATGGTTTCTAGTTAGACTATTGAATGGGTTAAGTTTGACTAATGGTGTTGTCTTATGTTTATTTTTTGACCTTGTTACTTCTCAATCAGTTTGAGCTTGTTAAACTTTGGTCATTTTGACCTTGTTACTTCTCAATCAGTTTGACTAATGGTGATGTCTTATGTTTATCTTTTGGTCATTTTGACAACAAGTGAATGGGTTAAACTTTGATCAATTTGACCTTGTTACTTCTCAATCAGTTAGACTAATGAATGGGTTAACCATGACCTTGTTATAGTTTAACAAAAGTTTGACTTTTCCTTTATACTAAGTTTTACTTTTGCTTTATACTACAAAATATTACCACAAAGTTTGAGTTTTGAATGGGTAAACAATGGCACAAAAACCAGTTAATAAACAACTTGCACATATCCATACCAAACTAATATTTCCATTACATAATTAAGGTTTTACAACCCACAAAATTTGACCACAAAAGTTATAATTCCATAGTTCCATTACAAAATAACTAGATACACTAATGAAAACCTATGTCTACATTTTCAACCAAGAAAACACTACAATGCATATCCATGTTATAGCCAACAGCTTCTTCATCCTTTTTCTAGCCATTTCAACTTCCAATAATTGTGCTTCAAGCCTGTTTCTTCCCTTCAATAGTCCAGGTATGATGGCCACAACACGATTGCACATTGGAAGATCTATCCAGCCATTGAATGGACAAGTTGAATCCTAAAAAGAATAAAAAAATTAGGCTGAAAAATGTCTTCAAAATATTAGATTTGATAACTTACTTTTTTAGGACATCCATGAAACCTTCTACCAGGGTTTTGATCCGTCCATGAAGTTCTAGGAATTGTTCTTCTACAACATGAACAAAGAGGTATGGTGTTCTTGATTTTTTAGAGTAAAAGTAAAAAAGCAGATAAAAGAGTAATTGGTGAGGGTGAGGGTGGGTGAATATAAAGAGGGATTAAATAAAAATGGTAGGTAGAAAAATTAATTAAAAAGAGAAAAGAGAATAGACAATTTTACCCCAGGCGTGCAAAGCACGTGCAAGGGTATAACGTCCAAACAGACGTCCGTCTATGGCAGGGACGAGTGGTGTTATTAGTTACAGAGATAGGGAGGGCTAGTGCACCTTTAAAAAAGTAGGGACTACCAGTGAAATTTTGGATAAACGTTAGGGATCATCCATGTAATTTACTCTAGTTTTTATCTTCTATGTATTTCATTTCGTTGATTTTTATAAAAAGAAAATTCTAACTTTTTTTGTTGAATTTTGTAAAATGATTAAAATAATGAGATTGTTAAAAAGAGAAACAAGATGAACACATATTCAAAACTATTGGTCCTCAATGGTTGTTGTTTTCTATGTACAAAAAAGTGTAGTTTTTGAAATGCATATGTGTTTTTGAAGTTGTGGATTTGATGCGTATTGTGCATATGTGTTTTGGCTAAGAATGTACATGTGCAGTGTATTTATATATTTCGATGTACGTAAATATTGTGAATATGTGTTATGCTAATTTCCATGATTAAAAATTCATTTACGTCACTTGATATAGATTCAGTTTTGTTGCATTTACTCTTGAATATGTGTTAGTCAAATAATGCACATGTATTTACGTCATGAACATGAGAATTTGCAACAAATGCACATATATTTACGTAATGAAAATGATGAATTGACAACGAATACACATGTGTTTAAGTCGTTGAACGTTTTGTATATATGCGAATTTCAAGGTTTATATTTATATTTTTATTTGTTCTTGATTATGTATTAAACTATTAATATTGGATGCAAATTTTCATGTTTATCATGAAGGCGAAGAATACAAATTCACTTGTATAAGATGAATTATATAATAAAATTTTGCCCCTAGTTTATTTTATAATTTATGTAACATGTCGAATGATAATTGATGGTGGCAGGTTACTTGACGTGTGGTTGTTGGCACAGAATTGTATCAGTTAAGATGAGTGAGACGATAAAAACACATATGCACAAGGATTAAAAACACGTGTGTAGATGTCATGGATTTTTGAACTAGGCGAGGAATACATGCGCACGCCTAAAAGATGAACAAAGTGTTAAAGACATTGTATTATGCACATGTGCACGCTCATATATTTGTAATAAAACATATTTATGTAATCTTTTTTAATAAAGTTTTGTTGTTTGTATAAAATTGCATAAATCTATTAATAAAGTTTTGTTGTTTGTACATATATTATGTAATATTTTTTAAAGATACATGTGCAAAATACAAATCATCTATGCGTAAACGAAAAATACAATTGTCACATAATGTTAAACATATGTGCCCATAATGTTTTTTTAAATAGTATTAAGGGAACTAAAAAAACCTAGACTTTAGGGAACTAAAAAAACGTTTTTTATTAAAAAAAAAATAATAATAAAAATAAAAAAATAAAAAATAAATAAAAATAAAATATTTTTACCATTATACCCTTTTGAATTACTACCTTCGTCCCAAAATTATAGTCCCCGTTTGACTTTTTCGGTCTTTCTTTTTCAACTTTGACCTTAAATATTTTTGTTTATGTTATACATTAGTTGATGAAAATTATACCAAATGAAAATACATTAAAAACTCAATCCATTCATATATTTTGCATCAAGTATTATATAACACAAACAAAAATACTTAAGGTCAAAGTTGTAAAAGAAAGACCGAAAAAGTCAAAAGGAGACTATAATTTTGGGACGGAGGGAGTATATAATAAAATTTAATATTAAAAAAATGATTGGTTGATGCTGGTTCTCGCAGTTCTCGCAATTTATTTAGTTCTGAAAAGAACCTCAACTTAAATATACATACATATATATATATATATATATATATATATATATATATATATATATATATATATATATATATATATATATATATATGTGTGTCTATATATATATATATATATATATATATATATATATATATATATATATATATATATATATATATATATATATATATACTACTTATAAAGCATGAATATCCTACTCCTAACTCCGGACCTAAAAATTAAGATTCAGTCATCCAACCCTACTTCAAAGCCTAAATTTACACACACCAAACCAACATCCAATCCTAAAAAATTACCAAACCAACAAAACTTTATAAACCTACCACACAAACAAATACCCCACACATCCTCATCTTCTCAACCCATTTACTTTTAAAAAAACACCATCCTCAAATCACATTTACTTCCCCTTTATATTTTTCAAAAAAAAAAAAAAACACACACACACACAACTCTCTCAATCCCCCACATGAACTTTCATCTCACAACACATTAAAAAAAAGGGGCAATTTCATATCTCCCCTCATTTTAAATGGAAATTTCATATATACCCAAACATGCAATAAAAACATTGTACATTATGCATTCAATACTTGCATTTTGGGTATATATGAAATTAATCATGAAAGTAGGGTGATATACAAAATTAATCCTAAAAAAAAATACTCCCAAAAAACACTCCAAAAAACTACTTCATCTCATAATTAAAAAAAAAAAACACACTTACAAATTCTTTCATCTTAAAAAAAACTCCCTACAAAACCATCACAACTCACACCATCACCAAACGCCGCCGCCGTCACCCAACCACCCGACACCACCACCATCCGACGGCACCAGTGAGCACCACCACAGACGCTACCTCCAACGGTCTCCACGAACCACCAAAACCCTCCACCATCAAACTTTGAGGTATTTTGATAGATTTATAACTTTTGAAGATTTTTTTTTTTATAGATTTATACATTTTAGTTGTAGATCTATAGTTTTTTTTTAAAGATCTATACATTTATTTTTTAGATCTATAGTTTTTTATAGATCTTTACATCTTTTTTGTATACCGATATGTTTTTTCTTTAGATCTAACGTTTTATTCTCAGTACAAGCAATATAATTCTTCATGATAATGATAAATCAATCTTGCGTTACCAACAAATGTGGGGAAGACAAAGCTCTATTTAGAGTAATATGTAAAGGTCAGTGTACCATAAAGATGGAAAACAAGCAACCAGTCACCGCCCAAGAGGTTGTTATGGCTTTCCACGACGGCTTGCGGTAAATTTCTCACGTGCCTCCTTATATTTCACACGTTCTTTTTTTTTTTTGGTTAGTGATAAAACAAAAACAGAAAACGTTGATATCATCGGATAAAGTTGCATCAGTCTATCTCGGATAAAGTTGATATAACATTTTTGTTTTTTTTTGTTAGTGTCGAAAAATTTTAATTGAAATCAGTCGCCGCTTGGAACATATCTCGCCGGATAAAGTTGCATCAGTTGCCGAAAAATTTGTGCCGCTGTCGGAAATCGTTTATATCACCGGAAGTTGTATGCTTTATTCTTAAATTGTGGTTAGCATTTGTTATAATGGTTATTGTTGTTAATATTAATTATGTCAATTGTTTGTTAAAATTAATTATGTAAATTTTGTTACTACCTCCGTCCCACATTAAGTGTCCACTATGACTTTTTAAAGTCTTTTCTTTTCTACTTTGACCTTAAATATATTTGTTTGTGTTATATAATACTTAATGAAAATTATACAAATGAAAATACTTTTAAAAACTTAATTCATTCATATATCTTGTATCAAGTATTATATAGCACATACAAAAATATTTAAAGTCAAAGTTGAAGATAAAAGACTTAAAAAAATCATAGTGGACACTTAATGTGGGACGGAGGGAGTATAATAAAGTTAATGGTTTAAATTTTGTTATAAAGTTTAGAGTGTAAATTTTGTTACAAGTTTATGGTGTAAACTTTGTTATAAAGTTTGTTGTTTAAATTTTGTTATAAACTTTATTGTGTAAGTTTGTATAAAGGCTATTGTGTAAATTTAGTTATAAAGTTTATGGTGTAATTTTGTTATAAAGTTGGAAATAGTTGAAATTTGATTTTTTTTTTGTATATTTTGAAATTTTAAACTTGAATTTTGATATATTTTGAAATTTTTAGAAATGTGAATATTTTATAATTTGTTGAAGTTTGAAATTTTAAAAGTTTGAAATATTTCAAATGAAAATGTTCGAAATTTGAAATATTTTGAAAATTTTGAATTTTTTGACTATTGACATTTGATTTTTTTTTAAATTTTGAAATAATTTTTAAAAATTCGAAATTTGTTAGAAAATTTAAAATTTTAAACGTTTTATGGTCCCATATGTTCCCCAACGTACTTTATGTAAAAAAGAACACTATTTTTAAGTAACTTTAAAGATGATGATATTATATTATACGAGCAAAAGTAGAAAAGTAGATTTATGCATCATTAAATTGAAACGTTTTATGCTAATGCATAAATTCACTTTAAATAGATGATTATGATCACTCACCAATATGGTCCCATATGTTCCCAACGTACTGTATGTAAAAAAGAACACTATTTTTAAGTAGCCCATTCGTTAAAGATGATGATATTATATTATAACAAAGTTATATGGGAAAGAAGTTTCAAATCATAACAAAGTTAGGGTGTGTTTGGTATCCACCTATGGGAATGAGGGAATGATAGTGGTAATAATTCTAAGTATTTGGTTAAGATGAGGGGCCCACATTATATGAGAATGAAATATGGATATTGTTCATACTTCATAGGAGTCCAAAAGAGGAGGAATGAATCTATCATAGGTGAGAGACTCATCTTATACTGAAACCGATACCGATTGTGATTTATGGCATCATACCAAACGCACCCTTAAAGTATTTGGGTTAGCAGGAAGTAGGTTTCTCAATACTTGATACTTTTGAAACAAAGGATCAATAAAGATCTAAAATATCAATTATTTGATGGGCTTGGTAACTGTGAAATCACGTACTTTTGACTAGATAAAATATTAACAAGAATCCAAAAATTTGAGTTGGGCAATGTAAACAAGAAAATAAGAAATTTGGTTTCAATTAAATTCCTTCCACTATCATAATCTGTAAAAGATTTGATTGTAGTTGAATTTTGAAATGGAGAATGATATATGGACCTATCAAAGTTACTTAAAAGTGGACTTAATTACACGTGGCAGGATCTTGATGGATTGTAAAAATAAGTGGGTCTTTGTTTGCAACTATTAAGATGATGTTACGTGTAATTAGGTCACTTTTAGGTCCATCTATCATTACTTTTTTGAAATATTCATGGCTTTGTTATTCTTTGTAATTTATTTCACCTTTAGATAATCGCAACTTTTAAACTTGTGGTATGTTTTGGCCATATACCAACTACAGTTGAGATCAATATAGATCTCATATTTGCCATAGATTCAATAAATCGATCTTAGCTATTCATTTTTATCAAAATTAATAAAAAGACCATTTTCACATTAAAAAAAACATATCTTGCAAACGGTAAATCTTCAAAATACAAAAAATACACCATCGTGACGAGAATTAAATTATCTTTCTATATATATGTACTACTCTATATTTTCGACAAACTTTTTTTTTTCCAAAATTCCGCCCAGAAAAATCATATATGATTTGTAAAATCATATATGATTTTCAAAAATCATATATGATTTGTAAAATCATATATGATTTTCAAAAATCACATGTGATTTGTAAATATCAAATCACATGTAATTTTTTCAAATCATATATGATTTTTACAAATCACATATGATTTGCAAAAATCATATATGATTTGTAAAAATCGAATCACATATGATTTTTCTGGGCCGAAATTTTGAAAAAAAATATCGTTGAAAATATATAAAAGTGCATATTTATAGAAAGACAATTTAATTTTCGTCGTGATGGTATGATTTTTTTCGCGTAACGATTAACGGTTTGCGAGATATTTAATTTTTTTTAAAAAAGGTGATAGTTTATTTTAATTTTTTTGGTTAGAAAAATGAATGGCTATGATTGGTTCATTGGATCTATGGTAAATTTGAGATATATATTGAACTTTTGTCATACCAAATGAGAACTCAAATTGTGTTTTTATCTTAGATCCTACTCTGTTACTTCGTTTTGGAGGAACACATTTTAGCCTTGCTTTTTAACCAAATAGTAGGTTAAAGATGTCATAAAAGTATGCGTATGAGGTTTAAATTAATCTAAGGACTATCATTTCATGACAAAAGTTATGGTAGTGATTTAAATTAAAAATTTTCTAAAAGAAAAAGCAAAAATGTTTAAGCAAATAGAGACACAAATAAAACATATGCGAATGATTCATGATGTTCACTTTTCTTCTAAATGTCAAATACTTTTGTGTTGTAGCGTAAGAAAAAAAAATTAGATTGTAATCTTAACGTGAGATTGTTACATATTGTTGCATCAACTCATTCTCATATAATTTCTTTCTAATATACTTAAACTTAGGTACATGTGTGGTATGAAGTTTTGCTTGTGTACAAAGACGAATATAAAAATTGGGTAATCGATGAAGATTGTTTGCTGAAACTATTCACGTCCGACTAACTGAATACAGACTACTACTGCCAAACTGTTTACTGAAACTATTCACGTCCGACTAACTGACTATTACTGCCAAACTCCAGCTGAAGCACAATAAAATTAGATGCAATCAGAATTGTCGAGAACTATAAACGGCTGACGCTAAGCGCGGATACTCGGCTAAATTAATTACGGGCTAAAAGCTTGACTTTTAAGTTAGATTTTTTATTTTTTTGCGTAAGAAACTTTTGCATCAACTATCAATAGATGCACCATCACACCAAAGCATTGCACCACATACACAAATACAAAATGCAAAATATAATTAAAGAACACAAAGATGTCGACGGATAAAAATTTGGTTGAAAATTTTACACTTTCGACGCAATGCACGATCACTCAGCTAATACTTACAATGCATGCATATATTATTGGTACAATATTAAACAACTCTATCGGAAGACACTTGCACAAAGATTGCCGTTATTGGAAAAAAATGCAACTATGCTATCAGAAAAACAGTTATTCGAAAAAGGATTCTCAAACCCTGCAAATACAGTTTGTCGACAACCAATTACTTGCCGTTGAAGTTTTGTCGAATCTAGACACCGCTGCCGCTAGGCGCGGGTACTCTGCTAGATACCACTGCCGCAAGACATGGCTACTCTGCTAGATACCGTTGCCGCTACGCGCGGACACTCGGCTAGAAACCGCTGCCGCTAGAAACCGATGCCGCTAGGCACGGGTACTCGCCTAGTATATATATATATATATATATATATATATATATATATATATATATATATATATATATATATATATATATATATATTTACATATATTATTTGGGTATCTTGTGCTATATCTGTGTGACCTTTAGCCTCGAAAAGAATGACAATTATAAGTTTATATTTTTCATTATGCACACATAATACCAACAAGTTTAATATGTATTAGTGCTAGAAATTTGTAATAGATAAGTCCATATTGCTACCAAAGGGCTTTTTATCACAATGGTACCTCATGTTGTGTTAGAAATTCCCTAACCAAATAGGTGTGGATTCAAGTTTTGCTTAGGATATGTGAGATAGATTTGTGGTGTTGTTGTGAGATAGTAAAAGATTATCGTTAGAAAAAGTCCATATTGCTAGTCCACGTAAAGCCCAAGTGGCTAGGCCCACCAAGGCTCAAACTTTGCCTTATGTTAGGCTTATAAACCCCCCTCTCCACACATGGAGAAGGTGTAGGAGTTCACTTTTAAGTGTGAAAATACCTAGTGCTTAATAGAAAATCCTCTCACTTTTCTTTTTCTAGTTTCTTTCTCTAAAATCTTTATAGATTTTTGTGTGTGTTCTTGATATCATTTGGGATCCTACATGCACACCTCTTAAAACATAGATCTTACGGTCCAGGTTGCCACCAAGAACATTGAGGGCACTCTTGCAGTCTTCCATCAATTCCGCAAAATTGAAACCCAACTTTTCCAAGTGTCGGTATTTACCAAAAAAAATTTTCCAACTTTTGGTGAGACTCCTCTACTCGTTCCTTCAACTCCGACAGGGATATCTCGACACCCACTATCCCCTTGTCCAAGCTTGATACCGTATCCCTGGACGCACCTCTACTCTTCTTGTCTCCTTGGCAAGACTCTTCTCGACCATGGTTCTCATCAACCACAATACCACTTACACCACCCACATTCATGTCACCTTCATTTGCCATCTCCTTGAATTGACTTGCTCTGATACCACTTCTCACGGACTTTGTCTTAACAAGGGTATTCCGTGCTGCACTAAGTCTCGACTAAGTCAGCCTTCCTCGAACACTAGACGAACTAGGAAACCAAAGAAAGCTTTAAAGAAATGAACTCGTAGGGGAAGAGTATACAAAGAAAACTACACGCATTGAATACGAGTGATAACCACCTCGGTGTAGTACTTGTTTGCTCTATGGTCATTTGAATGATGATTGTCCTAAAGCCGCTCCAAAATGTGTGGAGAATGGGATGGGTAAAAGCAAAGATATTCATCCGGGTGTATCTAAGAAGCTGTCTAATGATGGATTTACTGTTGTGAAGCGGCCAGGTAGTAATACTAAGAAGTTTAATGCTATTCAAATGAACAAATTTGAGTATCAATTGGTTTCTCCTAAGAATACCAAGATGTCTCCTACTAAAGATACCACAAAAGAGGCGTCTGCATCTAGACAACCAAAGAAGGCTGCGAAAGTGGCGAACAATTCAACCAACATGGTGTCTACTTCTAAACAACCTACAAAAAATCGTAATGTGATTAGTACTTCTAATGCATTTGTTGCTCTTGATGGGATAGATAATTCTACTATGGAATATTCAACCAAATGGTAATTCCAATACGCCTATAATTGATTTGGATGGAGGTGCTACTGTTAATGTATCATCTAGCGATAATGTTGCTACTAATATTGATGGATGACACGTGGAAAACAATGAAAACATCCGTAGTTCGTCCAAAGCTGCTCCTTCTTTAAAGAGCACACATGACATGGTTAAAGATGGAAAAAAGTTAGTAATCCGTTTTCTAGGGTTGGGAATATGGTTATTTCGAATAGTGATAGTGGTGATAATGGAAGTTCTTGAGGACTACAATGAAACTACAAGTTTCATGTCATTTGACGGTTCTAAAAGTGGTAGTGGAGTGGGCATGAAGAGCTTATTGGAACAGTGGAAGGAGGTTACCTATGACCAAAACACTTATGATGATGATGAGTTTGATGATTGTGGTCTGGCTGATGCACAATTGAAGTTTGCTAATGAATATGACATTAGTATCCGTGGTCAGCTTAGATACGTTGTTCTTTTTTATTTTGCATGAGTATGCCATGTTATTTCTTATGCTAGTTTAGGTTTTAAGCATTGTAGACGCTTTTGGTTTGTCTTTTTGGGCTGAGGTTTGGGATTCGCCCACATCCGTTATACTTAACTGTTTTGTGGAGTAATAATATTTTATCGGGGGAAACCCTTTAACCCAAAAAAAAGAAAGGAACACGTGAAATAGCGAAATACTTTATATTGCTAGAGAGAACTTTACAAAAGAAGATATACGTTAATTCAGAGATAATTTAGCTAAATGAGGTCTCCTCTATTTATACTACTTAAACTAGCGTAATCACATACATTTTTCAAGGTGAGTCTTGCTAAAATGTTTTTACAAGTTTTCAAAGAAGAAGCCTTCTAGGGTTTCCAACGACATTTTTTGTATTTTCAAGAGCTTCCAACACCTTTCATGGAATTTCTTGAGTCTTCTATACTAATGTAAAATAATTCAAAATCTCGGTCAATCTTGTGAACGACCCTATCTTACGTGCGGGTCATGACATAGAGTATCCCAATATAATCAAATAGCATGGCGTTCCTGACCCATAAGAGGATATTACAATCTACCTAACAATATTAAAGCCAAATTAATTTATTAAGTCCTATAGCTATACAACAGGATTTTACTATAACAACGTAATCTTGTAATATACTATAAGCCAATTTGATATAAGTTATATACTATATACGTAGACGAGAGTTATTTTACATATCAAATTTTTTTCACATACTACGAGACTCATCTCCACTATTCATCTAAAAAGAAATCATTGAATGAGATTAAAAACATTTTATTGTTTCACATATTTTTTATAATTTAAATATCTCTTAAACCGTTAATCGTTAAGCGAAAATATTTACACCGTCACGACGAACATTTAATTATCTTTCTATAGACGCTCACTTTGATATACTTTCGAAAAAAGAAAAAAAATCGTTTTTTTCATGTTTTTTCGTCTTTTTTTCGTTTTTTTACGTTACATAAATTTGCATGAAAAAATCATATATGATTAAACACTAAATTGAATATCACATTTGATATTAGTTGTTAATACAAATAAGCAGTAAAAACGTTTATTTATATTTTACGATCTTCTAATGTTTTGTCGATAACAAACGTAAACTCATTTTAACGAAACAAATAAAATACGTAATTGGTTTGAGCCAATAGTTTACTAACACACTTACGTTTTCACATAAAAAACTAAACAAGTAAAAGTGATTTTATGATGTTGTAATACATATGTACAACAACTAGTGTTTACATATTAGGTAGATATATACATAACTAGTATGTATTCTAATGGATAATATAAATGGACAGAAGCTTAAGTATTTGACCCATTAACCAAATATATTGAATGTAGTTGGGTATAACCCAAATTCCATGACCCATACCCATGGATAATAACCCATAACCCATTGCATGACATCATGCATAAGTCATAAATGGGTATTATCCATGACCCATGGTTTTAAACCATGACCCATAGACTAGATGCATTGCATCTTGTAGATACATTGTATCTACTTGGATACCCATGGTCCAAAGTCTAGGACCCATGACCCATAACCCATGACCCATGACCCAAAACCCATGGGCAAAGAGGAGCGTCCCACGGATCCCCAGGAATACACTAGACAGGTCCCTCAAGTGAGGGATCCGTGGAATAGTAGCTAAAATTTCTTCTATAAATAGTGAGTCATTTCTTCATTTTAGGTTGCCACTCCCACACGTACTTTTTTATAGTATTGTAAACCTTCTAACCTCAGATCCTAAGGATCTCTCTATGTAGTTTGTGTTTTATTTTTGTGTGATTCTCTAGGTTCCTCTTAAAGGCGAGATCACCACCTCTTGAAGTCGAGCAAGCTCAAGTCCATGAGTTGTCATGCTTCGTCATCATCAAGACTACTAAGGTTCTCTTGTTGATACTTCTTTCTTCCTCCATAGAAGTGTTGTGTCAAAGGCATTATTTAAGGATGCCGAAAGAGTCAAGACGAAAGCATTAGTGAAAGGTGCTTAAACGTCCGTGTCAAAGGCATTAGTGAAGGATGCCAAAGGACTCAAGACGAAGGAATTAGTGAAAGGTGTCAAACGTCCGTGTCAATGGCATTAGTGAAGGGTGCCTAGAAGTCAAGTCAAGTGGCATTAGTGAAAGATGCCAAGGGTGTATAATCGATGAGGTGCATCGATGTACAAATAGAGATAGGTTGTATCCAAGGATATTGATATCCTTGATGATGTTGTAATAAGGAGTGGGTCTCCTTTGGGTTAGGTGTTGTGTAGTGTTGGGTAGTAGTTCCTCCATTGTAATGGAACTCGGTATCTATCCAAGTACCGGATATAGGCGACGTTGTGATAGGTATGGATCTACCTTGTAGAAGAACCCGGTGTCTAGACTAGTACCGGAAAAATAGTAGGCGACGTTGTGAAGGCTTCTCCGCCATAAGGAGTTGGTGTTGTGTAGTGTTTACGAACTCTCGAGTAGGTGACTCGGGGAGTGGAGTAGGGCAAGGAAGGTGTCCTTGTAGCCGAACCACTATAAACACTTGTGTTAGGATTTAGAAAATCCGGTAGTTAAAGAGTCGGTCACCTCAAGTATATGTATTCATTAGAAAGCTCGTAGTCATAGTTATTTAATGTTAGTAAGTAGTTTGTTAAGTTACACCGTGGAGGACAGACGGGTATTTACCCACTGTATGCCTGATCCACAGCCCGTAGGAGGCGTGTCTTGTAAGAACCTATAAATACCTTTTGCCTTGCAAGGAAAATGGTTGGAGCTTCATAATATCATTTCTCTTTGTCTCACTAAGTTCGCAAAAATCTTCCACTTTCTCTCTCTAGAACCTAAACCATACGGCCCTTATTGCTATGATATGATGTGTTTATGAAATCCAATATGATACAAATGGTATCAAGAGCCATGGTTTGATCACTCATCTTTCATGTTCTTGGATTTCTAGTGGTTTTCATAAGACTTTTGGGTTTGAATGAGTTTAGAGTAGTTTGCATCATTTGGACCATTTCTAGTGTTAAAGTTTGGATTTTGATTGTACTTTTGTGTTTAGAATCATTATAAGTGTTTAGGTTTTGATTTGGAAGGCTTGAATCATCGTGGTTGGGTTGTTTTTTGATTGAAAAGTTGTGTTTTTGAATTTTTCTAGGAAGCGATTTGTGCCACGGTAAAAGTTTCATCTATGCGATTTGTCCTTGTTTGGATCATTTGTTGAAGCGATTTGTCCTCTCCTTGAAGCGATTTGTCCCTTCTGCTGTTGCTTATTGAAGTGACTTGTCTTAGTTTGGTAGCGATTTGTCATTTTTATAGAAGCGATTTGTGTATTGAGACAAAACGACAAAAAGGACAAAGTAGTGGGTGTACTTGAGTACTATGCGATTTGTCAGCCTAAGCGATTTGTCTATGTTGCGATTTGTTAGCTAAGCGATTTGACTGTTTAGCGATTTGTCTGTTTAAGCAATTTGTCTGTTTAAGCGATTTTTCTGACAGAGCGATTTGTCTATAGAGCGACTTGTCAAGTGTGTGATTTGCCTTTTGAGAATTATTGTTTCTTTGTGTTATGATTTACGGTTTTCTCTTGATTCAGTAAAATCCCGTGAAAGAATCTATTTCCCGATTTAATCATTGAGTTGTAAAATCCTGTGGAACTTGCAATCATGTCAACAATCACTTCTTCCGTTGCTGATGACTTTCAAGCTGCAGGATATGATACTTGTCCTCCCATGCTGGATAGAACCGATTATGACTCTTGGGCTCAAAGAATCAGACTATTCTGCTTAGGAAAGGAAAATGGGGTTAATATCCTCAAATCAATTGATGAAGGACCATATCAAGTTGAGACTACCAGAGACATTCTTAAAACTGCTGCTGATGGTTCAGTGATATTAGGATTGGATAGACCAAAGACGTATGATAAACTTATGGATAAGGAGAAGAAGAGATACGATGCAGATATCAGGGCTTCAAACATCATACTTCAGGGTTTACCTAAGGACATTTACAAGTTGATCAATCACAACACTGAAGCAAAGGCAGTTTGGGACAATGTTAAGACGCTTCTCTCTGGTTCAGAATTGACTAAAGAAGACATTGAATCTCAGTTGTATGATGACTTTGAGAATTTTAAGATGAATCCAGGGGAAAATGTTACTGAATATCATGTAAGATTCCACAAGCTTGTGAATGATATGAGGAATATCAAAATGATAATGCCAAATATTCAACTCAATTCAAAGTTTGTGAACAACATGAATCCCGAATGGCACAAATTTGTCACTGCATTCAAGCTAAACAAAGGTTTGAGGAACACAAATTATGAGCAATTGTATGCTTATTTGCTCCAAAATGATAAGCATGTTGTGTTTGAACGGATGATCCTTGAAAAGTTTAACAACAATGCTGGAAATGCAAGCTCTTCAAATGATTCAACTGCATTTTACACTAATATAGGAATAACTACCAAGGCATCTCAAGTCATACCTACTAGAAATGGTAATCACAAACTCAATCCGGATCCAGGGTATAAGCCTCCAGAATCAGACACATTCATGGAATAGCTTGTCAATCAACTGCCTTTAATGGTTAAGCAGAACTTGAACTTCACCCCACACACCAACAATCACCTCAGAACTGCATCCAATCTTCACAATCATGCTACGGTTAAAGACGGAAAGGTAGTGGTGCAAAATGTGCAAGGAAGATAGAATGCATACCTTCCACATAATGAGCAAGGGAATGTTGGTGTTGTGTGGAGTCCCAAACCTTGGATCTAGAACACTTAGCTTGCAAACGTGTTAGTTGCCTTGGATGGTTCCAAAACAACAATGAGAAACTTTATTGTAGATGCACACAAGTATGCGGAATCCACTTGAATGCACTTAGAAGATTAATGTAAACACAGTATAATACCAACAGCTTCAATATTATTAAGCAATAATACGAGTACTCTCCTAGTACTAGGGTTTACAACCTTGAAGCTGTTCTTAAGACGGCTAGAATATGAGATGTGTGTTTAACCTAGCTAGGATCTTCTTTTATACACTAAAGAGATCCCTTACAGAGATAACTATGCATTAAGTATATCATATCTTCTATTGGAATAGAAGATATGTTGTTACAACTCTTACACGACATTCCTAACATAGATCAGTACAAACTCTAACACTATAAGTACTAACATTTGCACTATCAGTACTAACTAGTTAATACTTATCATATAAAATTATCAGTACTAACTCTACTGAAATAAGTATTAACTCCAAAACGCGTATTTCCCAACAATCCTCCCCTAAAATTGTGATTGGGTTCAGAATCACAAGTTTTCTTCAGTCTTTGAGGACTCTTCAAAACTTCACTTTCTTCTAGGTCTTCCTGCCTGGTCATAGATCTTCAACAGCAATTCCTTCGCCATTTCAACTGCATTGCCCGTCTTTAGCCCTACTGTAAGCATTTCCAGAATAGTTCCTAAGGAAAGTGGGTAGGTTCTTTCAACCAGCATGTATATATATGTTCCATTGCTTGTAGTGACCAAGTGTAGTCCACACGAATCAATCAAAGTCCAAGTTGGTATATCTTCTCCATATTGATACTTCCATTGTTCACCTGATGGATCTGGTTCAAAGATATTCTGCAACTCATAAAGTAATTCCAGATCCTTGTCATTATCTGGATCTCTATTCTTGAACCTGTTCTTGACCAACTCCCATAGCTTGAGCAAATCATCCTTGTCGATAGATGCAAATAGATCCACCATATATAAATAATCACTTGTCCTTCCACCTACTCTGTGAATCTGCCAATGCCTCTTTCCATCTTCAGTGTAGATATCCCAGCCAAGAATTGGATACCTAGTGTTGATAGGCTCTGAATATAATGCATCTTCTGGAGATTCAATTAACATCATCTGATTAAGTTCCTCTTCAGTGAGTCCACCTTCATCTTCAGATGCTTTCAGTCTTTTGGGTGTAGATGCGGAACCTCCTTCTTCAGATGTTCTTTTGTAACTTGAAATGGGATCAATGGGTTGTGAGCTTCTAGTGAAATCATCATCTGACATAGATCTAAAGTTGAGTATGTTTCTTTGAGTTTTGTCAGCAAGCTTTTGAAGAGTCTCCCAAGGTAGTTGATTAAGCTGATTCAATGTTCTCTTATCTTCACATTGATACTTGATGTATTTGCAGAGATACATCTTTTGCTGACTTTTGTTAGGAGGTTTTGAGGCCTTTTCAACTTCCCTTTGCTGTCTGAATTGGCTCTGTCTTCTAGCCAATATTTCACTAAACAACTAAGTTGCTTCATTAACACTTTTTCCCTGATCTTGTTGCAGCTTCTAGTGTACCTCCTGAGTAGCTTCAACTTTGGCTCTCATGTCATCCCATGTTTGCCAATCTTCTTCAATTTTAGCCATCTTTTTCTTTTCCTTTTCTGCAGATTCTTTTTGCAATTCTTCCTCTGCCCATTCTGCTAAAATCTTTCTTGATGCCTCTTCATTCAATCTTTCAATCTCTTTCTTCTTCTTTGGTACTTCCACCAAGATCCCTTTTCCTTTGTCTTTTGGATCAGTCTTTGGAGCTGATGAAGTTGGTGATGGTGAAGCACCTCCTTCTCTGATAGTGACTCCTTTTTCTTTGGGCTTGGTTGCTACTGATTTGGTTTTCTTTCTCAAATATAAAACAGGAGGCTTCTTGTAGGTTGGAGAGATAGGGACTGATTTCTTCAAGCTCTGAAGTCCCAGAACTGCATGTGTCTCTCTATTTGCTTCATCATTGTCTTCATGAGGAGTGGTAGTGATGATGGTGGCCTCTATTGTAGTTTGTTGTAGTTCAGCAGCTACTTGAAGGATTGGAGATAGTACTGATTGCAGAACACCAGGAGTACTAATTATAGTGCTATCAGTACTAACTACAACACTATAAGTACTAACAGGGATAGTACGGATAGGGCATGTAGGAGTACTGAGAACCTCTTCTGCATGTGTGGTGATCTGAACTTCTTCTTCTTCATCAAGGAAAGGGCTTTGAAAATCTTGACCACCTTGCCATTGACCAAATTCTCTTCTTCCTTGAATGTCAGAACTCCTCCCCTGTTTGGAAGAATTCTCTGTGGATGTGCTAGAGACTCTGAACTTGGACTTTCTTTTAAGAGATGTGGTGACTGGAGAGGCTTCTGCAGTTGGCTTGGAGAGTAGTTTGACTTGATGCTCTAGCCTTTTCGTCTTAAGTAGCATTCTGGTATGAACTTTTGCAGCATCTTTCTTATGTTCATCCAAAGCAATCTCCAGTGTGTTCACTTTTCTGCATAAGAACCTGTACAATTCCGTCATTTCATGAAGTGTCAAACTGCCCTCACCACTTCCAGCTATGTTACCTACTGAGAGAGGTGGGTCACTGGGCATTTGAGATGCACTCCCAGGCCTAGCCTGAGCAAATACACCCCCTTTTTAGCCTTTACCTGGGTCCACCCTGTGATTGCTCACTAGGTGTTGGCATGGATTGGGTCTTATGGATGTTACCACTTTCCTCACCAGCTTCTAATCCTGGTTGAGTAGTGGCAGCCCTCACCATTCTATCCCCTCCATCACCTGGGATAGGCTCATCTGGTACAATGTTAGGAGAAGAGTAGGGCTGAGCTGTCCCACACTCTTGTCTGGAGTGCCTATTGGTTGATGAAGTTTGTTGATGTGGAGAGTGTTCAGAATTTGTGGGTGTGTGTTGGGAGGCACCTGTGCTTGATGGTCCTTCACCTTCTGCAATAATCATATTTGGAAATAATGGCACTACAACCCCACTGTATCCTACCACAGCCCTTAACATATTAGAAAACACTTTGGCTGTGAGGACTTTTGATGGATAAATATTTTTGTGAGGTTGCAAGTTTTGTCTCTGAAGATCCAAAAACATTTGTATAAACCTGGGATACATCAGAAACTTGGTTTTGCTAACTGCATTTTTAAGCATACCCTCAAAAATATAGTTTGAAAAGTTGAACACCCAACCTGTTGCAAGGCAGATCAAGGCTGTGGCTATGCTTGTGGGAAAAGCATCCCAACCAATCCTTTTGTGACTCAAGCAGTGTAAGAGGGTATGAATTAGAAACCTCCATTGTGGGGAAAACTGAATTTTGTGAAAGTTGATAGTATTGTCATGTCTATACCCCATCAATGTGAGTTGTTCAATTATATCAGTGACTGGCAAAGTGGTGATACCTTCAGCATCTCTAAGATGAAGATGTTCTCTTAGAGATGCTTCAGTAATAACAATTCTAGTGCCATCCACTGTACCAATTAGCTGTTGTACCCCTTCCTCAGTTGTTGAGGCAATTGCAGCTTGCCAAAACTTTTTGACAGGGGTACATAAGATTGTAGGGTTTAAAAGTAAAGCAAACCTGATGCTGCTTTGGTTTAGAAGGGCTACAATCTCTGCAAATTCATCATGACCATCTGGCAATTCCAAGCATGCCACCTTGTTGGGTTTGTCGACAAAATCAAGAGGAACCATGAATGAATAGATTTAGGGTTAGAAAAGTGGGATTAAGTCGCAAAAGCCTTTATTGTTCTGTGGTGAAAGCAATTAGAAAGTTATGCAATTTATAGAGATTTGGAGAATATTGGTTTAACAGCCTTATAAATATTTATGGTAATAAGTGAAGAGAAACCAATTAGGAAACCCTTTTATAAGGAAACAGGCGATTAACAACTCTACTTGCAAAAGTAATCATTGCATAACAGACTTTTGGAATAAGTACTAATGGCTAGTTCATCAATACTAACTATGCTCTATGCTTATCAGTACTAACTTATAACCATCAGTACTAACTTTTACCCATCAGTATTATCTTAGATTTTGGAATATATAATACTGAAACCCCAATTTGGAAGGGATTAAGTATGGTGACAGACACTTAATCAAGGTCGGCCTCACATGGCCTCTGGTTTGGTGAAAACCAATGGTTTCAGTGCATAGCACTGCCTGTGGTGGATAGTCCCATTAAAAGGGCCTTCCTGACAGGGTTTCCAGCTCGTGGCAGGTGTTGCCTCCAACACAAGTGTTGGATTCACGGTTGCTCGCTGTTCTCTAAGCCAGATGCCCTTAGGCTAGTCACACTATCTGTAAACAGATATAATGGCAAAGAGTGGGTTAGTACAGAATGAGCTGACCAACTAAAACCATCAATTCATGTTCATTTTAATCACAGGATGCCACATATTTCTTAGGCATCACATATTCCATTGTTACAACAAGTTCCATCATGTGGTGGCTTCAAAATGAGCATAAGCAAGAGAAACACATGTGATGTAACACCTAATCACCAAACCATATCCATACTGCTTGTGTTATACCTGAAAAGTTAGTCCAAAACCAAGAAAACACAATCCAAGACATTTTCTTGCCAATCCGTATTAACTTAACACAATCAGTATTAACCTATTAACAATCAGTACTAAGTACCAGTTTACAAAACTTTACAAAATAGAGAGAGATAAGACATATTATGGATGAAGCATTCCAATACTTGTGACCAAGTACTGAAACCTTCCAAAATCAAAAGCTTTAGTTAAAAGATCTGCAACATTAAACTCAGTATCAGTCCTTTCAACCTGAATGAGTTTCTTTTCATTACAGTCTCTTATAAAATGATGTCTTCTCTCTATATGCTTAGTTTTAGAATGTAAAACTGGATTTTTAATAATGCATATAGTACTGTTGTTATCAATATAAATGACAGTGCCCATGAAATTATACCCATAATCAAGCATCTGATTCTGAATCCAGAGAACTTGACCACAACAACTTGCAGCAGCTATATACTCAGCCTCAGTTGTAGAGTTTGCCACAATGCTCTGCTTCTTGCACTGCCATGAAATCAACCTATCACCAAGAAACTGACATCCTCCTGTGGTTGATTTCCTATCAAGACTTGCCTCAGCATAATCACTGTCAGAGTAAGCTACCAGATCAAAGGAAGAGTCCTTAAGATACCAAAGGCCTAGTTGAGCATGGCTTTTCAGATATCTAAAGATTCTTTTAACAGCATGCAAGTGAGAAAGCTTTGGAGAGACTTGAAATCTTGCACATGCACACACTGCAAACATAATATCTGGTCTGGAGGCAGTCAAATACATCAATGATCCAATCATGGACCTGTAGAGATGCTGATCAACATCTTCACCATCAGCATCTGGAAGTAGTGGCTTATTGTGCTTCATAGGAGTGCTTGCAATTTTTGTATTTTCATAGCCAAACTTCACCAAAATCTCCTTGACATACTTATCCTGACTAATAAATATGCCATTTGTCTTCTGCTTGACCTGTAGCCCAAGAAAGAAGGTGAGTTCTCCCATAGAACTCATCTGAAACCCGTCATGCATCAACTTCTCAAACTTTCTGCATAGATCCTGTTTGGTTGAACCAAAAATAATGTCATCCACATATATCTATACCAACAGGATATCAGTCTTCACATTCTTGATGAATAGAGTCTGATCAATCTTCCCTCTTCTGAAGCCATTGCCCAAAAGATACTTGGCCAAAGTTTCATACCAAGCTCTTGGGGCCTGATGCCGACCATAGAGTGCCTTCTGAACTTTGTACACTTTGTCTGGAAAGGTTGGATCTTCAAAACCAGGAGGTTGACAGACATACACCTCCTCCTCAATCTTCCCATAGAGGAAAGCACTCTTCACATCCATCTGGTATACTGTGAAGTCTTTATATGATGCATAGGCCAAGAAAAGTCTGATAGCCTTAATCCTTGCCACTGGAGCAAAGAATTCTTCATAATCAATCCCTTCCTGCTGTGTATACCCTGAGCTACCAGTCTAGCCTTGTTCCTTATTACTACACCCCTTTTATCCTTCTTGTTTCTGAAAACCCATTTAGTGCCAATAGCTCTCTTGCCATCAGGGATATCCACCAGAACCCATACATCTTGAAGTTTAAATTAGAGAAGTTCTTCCTGCATTGCTTCTACCCAGGACTCATCTTCAAGAGCTTTATAGACCTTCTTTGGTTCTGCTTGGGAAACAAAACAGGCAAAGAGACATGTTTGTGAGGCACCATGATTTCTTTCTTCATAGATGGCACTGAAGAATCCTGTCTCACTATGCCAAAATTTAGATCTTGTAGTTCTTTCAGCATTGACATCTCCAATGACTTTTTCCAAGGGATGATCTTGATTAATTCTTCTGTGTGGTGTAGCAGGAACAACATAAGATGAAGCTATATTTGTCATATCAATCTCATCAGCTTCACCAAAAGGATCAGGAACCTCTGTATTAACTGATGGAATAGTCTGAGGACCATCAGTACTAAAATTTTGCTCATCAGTACTAACTTGTGGCTTATCAATATTAACCACAGTTGTACTGAACACTTGAGGTTCAATCACAATTTCATCTGTATTGATTGCATCTCCTTCAGCATTAGATTCATGGGTCTTTGGAGGCTGATCATCAGCTTTGTTTACCTCTCCTGAAGAAGTGCTTCCACCTGAGTTGTCATTCCAAATGGGCAATAGAATGCAATCATCATCCTCATCAGAATCTGCATCTGGACCTTCCTTTTCTCTTGCAATCATGTTAGAATCCACATAAACAGGCACATAGTTCATAGATTATGTTAGCATATCAATATCAAAAAGCCATGTTGGTCCTTGCCCCTCTACACTAGGTTTGTCCTCAAGAAACTCTATGTGCAGATTCTCCTCTATCTTTCTGGTTCTAGAATTATAAACCCTAAATGCTTTACTATTCAATGAGTATCCAACCAGATATCCACTGTCAGATTTTCCATCAAACTTACCTAAATGGTCAATGGTATTGAGAATAGAGACATGACACCCAAAAGGTTTAAGAAAGTCTAGTGTGGGCTTTCTACCTAAAAATAGCTCATAGGGAGTCTTGCCATGAGGCTTTACAATCAGTACCCTATTCTGAACATAACAAGCAGTATTAACTGCCTCAGCCCGAAAAGTTGTGGGTAACTGGGAAGCTGCTAACATAGTCCTAGCAGCCTCAATCAATGTCCTATTTCTCCTTTGAGCAACCCTATTTTGCTGAGGAGTTCTAGCTACACTGTATTCTCTTTTAATACCCTTAAGTTGACTGAAATCATTCATCACTTGGTTTTTAAACTCTGTCCCATTATCACACCTAATGATTTTAACTTTCTTATCAGCTAGGTTTTCTACTGCAGCTATGTAAGACTTAAGGATCTCACTGGTCTCATCCTTAGTATTCAAAAAGAAAACCCAAGTAAATCTGCTAAAATCATCAGTCACAACCAAACAATACTTCTTAAAATTCAGGCTGCTAACATTGGTGGGGCCAAATAAGTCCATGTGCAGCATATGAAGTGGTTGGGTGATAGAGTTAAAACCCTTGGGCTTACAAGAGGCTCTATGATGCTTCCCTTTGAGACAAGCACTACAGGTCTGTTTATTTTCAAATATTTTTGAAGGTAAACCTCTTACAAGGTTGTTTTTAGCTAAAAGATTGATTACCTTAAAGTTCACATGACCTAGCCTTCTATGCCATAACATAGATTCATCCAAACAAGTTGTAGCAACTAAACATGTAAGATTGTCTTTGGGCACTATGTTTTTCATATTGACACTGTATAGATTGCTTTTCCTAGGAAACTTAAGTAGAACCTGATCATCACTAGGCAACTTAAAGTTAGGAGATAAAACCAAGCAATCAGTATCTGTGAATAGAACAAAATTCCTCTTATCACACATTTGTGACACACTAAACAGATTGTATTTGAGTTCCTTTACATAGTACACATCCTCAAAGTCCAAATTACCAGTCTTGATTGTGCCTTTACCAGTAATTCTTCCACCAATTCCTCCTCCAAAAGAAACATATCCTCCATTCAAATCAGTGAAGTCTGAAAGATAGGATAGATTTCTAGTCATGTGCCTGGAACACCCACTGTCTGAATAGCCAAGATCATCATTATTGTTGGAATGTCCCTGCACATGAAATAAAGGAAATTAGTTCCTTTTGGGGACCCAAGCCATTACTGACTTGGATCTGCCTCGTGCATCAATGTAATCATATTTCTTAAGAGTAACTGATGCACTGTTGGATTGAGTGGTCTTTCTCACCCAACAAGCTGAGGGCTTAACAGCATTGCCCTTGTTTCCCTTTGTAGCATTCACTTTAGAGCCAGCATGTTTCATTTTAGGCTTAAAAGTATTAACTTTTGGCCTATCAGTATTAAGTCTTGGCTCATAAGTATTAACCTTTTTCTTGTAAAACTTGATTTGGTCATCATAAGAGTTAAAGGTTTTTGCTGATTTAAAGGACCTTAGTGAAGTAGATGATGATTTTGAAAAGTTTCTTTTAGGTCTTTCATCAAATACTCTGGGTTGTGGTCTAGCAGTATTAACTGGCCTTACATTATACAAATGTTTTATGCTAGTTTTGATAAGAACTGCTCTAGGGGTCATGATGGGTTGGGGTCTCAAAGGGTGTCTGCAATGAGCCTCCAGATGAGAGAAGCTACCACACATAAAGCAATATTTATTATACATGACAAATTCATCTCCTAGTTGCTCAGATTTTAACTGGTTCCAGTTTCTCTTGTTACCTCTAGGACTAGATGACCTGTTTCTATACATCTCAACATATTCTACTGGCTTTCTAACAGGTTTGTCAAATGATCTTACTGGTTTAGTGGCCTGTTCTTGTTTTGGTTCACTAGACTCTACACTAGCCTTTTTATTTTCAGTTTTAGACACCTCAGGTAAGGAGGTGTCACTAGCACTTTCAAACACTTCATCAGTCTTTTTAGGAAAAGTACTTTTGATTGCAGGACCTCGAACAAATGTGGGTTCCTAAAACTCTTCTAAGCCAATGTGGGCAAGGTCTATACCAGGAGGTGAAGGGATACCTCTGAATGGTGGTGGTACTAATTTATAACCCATACCTGATTTGGCTTTACCAATTAGCGCTTTTTCAAGGTACTTATCAACTCTCTCAGATTTATAATGTTTTGCGTCTTGAAGAGACTCAATACTTAGTTCTATGTTATCTTTAGCTTGCGTGACTTTCTCAAGTTCTTCTTTTAACACATTTATGGTGATGTCTTTAAACGATATTTCCTTATTAAGCACAACAGTTGTTTCAGTAAACTTTGACTCATTTTCTTTATAGTGCACAATTTGTTTTTCTAGAACTGCTAAGCCTCTTTTATGATTTGCTAAGTTGTAACTGGTTTTAGCAAGTTCTTCAGACACATTATCAAACATGGTTTTTAGCTCTAAATATTTGTTTAATGGAATACATGTATCTGAACAATTTAGTACCTCAGATACCAAAGCCATGTTGATTGGACTTTCTTCTTCATCAGCCATGAAGCTCCAATCATATCCAGCACCATCCACAGCCACCATTGCTTTTGAAGAGGAGTTGTCAACATCACTGTTTCTCCCTTTGCTTCTAGGACTTCTGCATTCCCTGGCAAAATGCCCAAGCTTGCCACAATTGTAGCATTCAACCTTTCCCTTGTCAAACCCAGCAACATCTCCATCATTGATCTTAATCTATCTTCCAGTTTTCTTCATGAACCTTACTGATTAAGGCAATATTCCATTTGATGTCCATCTCTTCCATGTCATCTTCATGGATTTGTCTCAGATCATCATGAGTGATCTGGGATCCCTGACTCTATTCAGCTATGAAGGCATAAATTGTACCTTCATTAATGCCTGCTGCAGTGGCTAGAAAGTCATTAGTATTAACATTAGTACTAGGAGTACTAACATCAAAACTGTCCACATCATTTCTAGTGACAGGGTGAGCCACAAAGGCTATGTTTTGTGACCCAGAACTGGAAGATGCAGCTGCTTTTCTCTTCATGTCTTGTTCAATTACCTTAAAGCTATTGAACAGATTGTCCAACTTCATGGTTTCAAAATCTGGCTTGTTCTTCCATACAATGACATGAGTGTCCCATTATGGTGATGGAAGACTTCTAACAAACCTGAGGTTGACATCTTCCTTGGAGAGCTCCACATCCAATACTGCCACTTGACTAACAATTTTTTGAAGCCTATTGTAAACTGAGTCAATTGATTCAGTTGCACCAGCAGTGAAGTTTTCAAACTCTTGCTTCAAAAGAGTCTTCTAAGCTTTCTTGGTGACAGAAACTCCACCAAATCTGGTTTCAATGGCTTTGAACAAACTCTGAGCATCTTTGTGTTTGTTGAAGGTGAGTTGATGATCATCAGGTATTGCCATGAGTAAGAGACTTCTGACCTTGAGATCATTGCCTCTTAGAGCCATTTCATCATTGGTGATAGGATCACCTTTTTCTTTAACAACTGTCTTACCATTAACTTCTTCAGTGACAGTGGTTTTGTAAGAGTTTCCATAGAGTACAATGTTCCACAGCTTGAAATCAAGTACCAAGAAGTACTGCTCTAGGTGCATTCTCCAGAGTTCATATTCATTTGGCTGCAACTTAGGAACTCTGTTAACAGCATTGGATTTGTCAAAATCCATTTCTTCAGATTTGTCACACAGGATCTTCTAAAAAACAAAGCTTCAGGACACAAGCTCTGATACCACTTGTGGAGTCCCAAACCTTGGATCTAGAACACTTAGCTTGCAAATGTGTTAGTTGCCTTGGATTGTTCCAAAACAACAATGAGAAACTTTGTTGTAGATGCACAAAAGTATGCGGAATCTACTTGAATGCACTTAGAAGATTAATGTAAACACAGTATAATACCAACAGCTTCAATATTATTAAGCAATAATACGAGTACTCTCCTAGTACTAGGGTTTACAACCTTGAAGCTCTTCTTAAGATGGCTAGAATATGATATGTGTGTTTAACCTAGCTAGGATCTCCTTTTATACACTAAGGAGATCCGTTACAGAGATAACTATGCATTAAGTATATCATATCTTCTATTGGAATAGAAGATATGTTGTTACAACTCTTACATGACATTCCTAACATAGATCAGTACCAACTCTAACACTATCAGTACTAACATTTGCACTATCAGTACTAACTAGTTAATACTTATCATATAACATTATCAGTACTAACTCTACTGAAATAAGTATTAACTCCAAAAAGCGTATTTCCCAACATGCTGGATATAGGAATGTTGGTGTTGGATATGGGAATGTTGGTGCTGGATATGGGAATGCTGGTGGTGGTGGTGGATATGTGGGTAATCAGAATCGTGGAAGGAACATTGGTCAGGGTCAAGTAAAGCCAATCAAGTGTTACAACTATGGTGGAGAAGGTCACATCACAAGGAATTGCACTCTTCCAAAACGTCCACAAAAAGCAGAGTACTTCAGGGACAAGATGCTACTGGTGCAAGCTCAAGACAGTGGAGCTGTGTTGAATGAGGAAGAATTGCTATTCCTTGCTGAGGGAAATGCCAGAACTTAGGATGCTGATGTGGATGAACAGCCAGTGCAGGGTATGGGTCAGAACAATCCCAATGCATTTCAAGTTGCAGACTGTGATGCATTTGATTAAGATGTTGATGATGAACCAACTGCCCAGACCATCTTCATGGCTAGTATCTCACCAATGGTCACTCCAAGGGCTTCTTCACCAAAACAGGCCAATCCTTCCAGGGAATCTATCATCTCAGAGGTATTAAAACTATATGATGAGGTTGATGTGCAAAAGATGTATGACAAAGTGCAGTCAACTGAAATTATTGAATCAGATATAGAAAATATGGGTAATAGCAATGTTGTCCCATATGATCAATATATGAAGCAAGATGGAAGTGAATATGTACCAAGTAATGCATCTTCTGCAGTCAATGATGACTATGTTTTTGATGAATACACTGCATGTGCCCCTGATGATTCCGTAACTTCTGAACTTAATGCCTATAAGGAACAAGTTGCCATTTATGAACAGCGTGCTAAGTTTGAATTGACCACCCGTGAGCAGGAGATGGATAACCAAATACTTACATTCATTAGAAAAAGTAACTTTAGGGAAGAAATGTTAAAACAAGAGTTAAACTCCTTACAAGAAAAGCTTACTAAAACTGTTAAGCAAAAGCAAGAACTTCAAGAAAATGTAAAAGTGCTTAAACAGGAATTTAATGATAAGGAATCAAAACTTTTGAATGATTTTTCCAACCTAAAAACTTTGAAAAACAAACTTGAAAGCAAACTGTACATACAAGGGAACACCATTCAGACTGCTCACATGATCACTAAGCATAGAGTCTTAAGAGATAAACATAGTATTCCCCTTGTAGAGGTACCCAATCCCGAGTATGGAAAAGTTGCTAGAGCTGCACAAAAGGTAGTCTATGATGGTAATGAGATTCTTAAGCCTAGGCAAACACCATCATGTATAGGAAGCATTGATGAGGATAGAAAATTTGAAGAAGCCTCTAGGGTGAAAATGGTAAAGAAGTTAAATGATCCTAAGTGTACAAAGTATAATATAACGTTTAAACCCCATGATTACACTAAAGAAAACTGGATTTCCTTGAACATGTTTAAACCTCAAACTCAACTAACCCCTGAACAAGTTTTCTGGAAGAAAGATATAGATAAGCAAAAGGCAGATAATCTTGTTACAAAGAATTCCCCTTCTTGGAAATTGCCTCCAGCCACTGTGTATCCTCCAAATACACCTATGCATTTAGTGCCTAGAACTCTTCCCACTAATAGCAAGACCTTAATCAGCCTTTATGTAGTTTACCAACTATTTGTTGATTTTGAGAAAACGTGTAAGAAGAGAATCACCCCCACTGGGATAACTGAAGGGGAAAGGGGTTTTGAACAAACTAAAGAATGTTATTTAACTGAGGTCATGCCTTTCTTTAAACAACTTAAAGAATAATTTGAGAGTCTTCAAAAGGGAATGGACACAGAGATTAAAGAAATGAAAAAGATGTTTAATGATATGGAATTTGAGGTCAGTATGAATGAACGTGAGCTTAAGAGTAATGAGATTGAGATAAAGAATCTACACATCATTAATGATAATTTGATCTCTCAATGTGTTGCTCAAGATGTGTTCTACACTGTTACAAATTATTCTATTACTGCGTCTCAATTTCATGAATTATCTGTTGCATTAAAAGTTTTCCATGAACGTGTCATTGAGCTTGAAACCACAAATTCAAAATTGCATGATAAAATTGAACATGATGATCATGATAACTTGGTCAAACATTTTTCTAAGCTGGAAGTTGAACATTTTGCTTTGCAATTAAAATATCAACATCTCAAAGAAAATGTTAAAATCTCAAATGTCAAGACATCCTCGGATGCTCCTAAGTTTGATGCAGCTTTTGAAATAAGCAAACGTGATGAACAGATTCGAGCTCATTGTAACACTGTTACAAACTGTTACAAATTATTCTATTATGCTAAGTGATGCAGCTTTTTGAATAAGCAACGTGATGAACAGATTCGAGCTCATTGTAACACTGTTACAAACTGTTACAAAAATTATCTATTACTGCGTCTCAATTTCATGAATTATCTGTTGCATTAAAAGTTTTCCCTGACGTGTCTCATTGAGCTTGAAACCACAAATTCAAAAATTGCATGATAAAATTGAACATGATGATCATGATAACTTGGTCAAACATTTTTCTAAGCTGGAAGTTGAACATTTTGCTTTGCAATTAAAATATCAACATCTCAAAGAAAATGTTAAAATCTCAAATGTCAAGACATCCTCGGATGCTCCTAAGTTTGATGCAACTTTTGAAATAAGCAAACGTGATGAACAGATTCGAGCTCATTGTAACACGATCAAAAGATTGAAAACCCAAATTTCACAATTGAAGGGTGAAAAGAATAATGTGAATGGCTCCCAAATGCCTCCTCCTTTAGATTCTCAGAATTCTCAAAACTTTCATCTTCAAAACATCATTAATGTTTTACAACAAGAAAATGAGAGTTTTCTTGAAGAAAATGAAAAAGTTAAACAACATTTCAAAGAGTTATATGATTCAATGAAAGTCACTTGTGACAAGAACAATGAAAAAATAACATCTTTACAAAAGGAAATTGAGAATCTGAAAAATCAGGTAAAAAGGAAAATGCCACTTGTCTGTGATGAGAATTTTGTATCAAAGGCATCTGCAGATTCTAAGTATGTTGTGATTGTAAAATATATTCCCCTCATATTAGAAATAATGAACGTGTCTTAAGGATAGTCTAGAATGCCTCAGTGAGATTGTCGAAGAGGATAGCATAAATAAACCACTTGATAGAGAAGTTAGGTATGCATGCTTATATGCCAAACGATCTCAGGAGCTTTTAGAATGTTTAAGAGCATCATGCCCTAAATCCTTTTGTACTAAAGATAAAGTCATTATGCCATGCTCTATGCCTAGTATTAAGCATGCGACTCTTGATATGCCTTGTTCTGTGCCTAAAGTTAAACATGTGAACTTTGATGTGCCTGCTAGTACTTCAGATCCCAGCACCTCTAGATCAGGAACGCAAAAAGTAGCAAAACCAACTCATGTTCCCATCATTCCCTCTACAGGAATAATCAGTGACACTAAGGCAAGCGGGTCAAAGCCTCCAGGAAATACAAAGCAAGATAGGACCTCGCAAACTAAGAGTGATCAATGGAAGAAAGTAGAAGACCACCCTAGGAATAATAAGTTTGTGTTGAATAAGACGAATCGTGTTGATTCTAGTATTAGCTATAAGCGTACTGTAATTCATTCGAATTCTGCTACTACTTGCAAAACATGTAATGAATGCTTGATTTCTGGTATTAAACATGAATGTGTTGTGAATGATTTGAGTAATGTTATCAAACCTCCGGTAAAAATTGTTAACACTAGAAAACAGGATAAGAAGGTCAGAAAACCAAGGTGGAAGAGGGCTAGAAAACATTGGAAACCAACAGGAAGAAAATTTAGTAATATAGGTTATCAATGGATACCTATTGGCCGTAAATTCAATCTTAATGAGTTGTGCCCTAAATTATCTAGATCAATTCCCATTAGGAAATGGATGCCTACTGGTAGAACTATATCTTTAAGAAGTGAACATACTTTGAATAGATCTACTGTTACTACTAGCCTGGCATCTACCTCTAATAATATCATTGTTTTTGCTTCTGATGTGGGTGTTCCAATCTCAGTTACTAACCAAGTGGAACCCATTCTTGCATGGGGATCCCAATTGTCCAGTCATCCATTCTTGTCTATGTTCAACTGCAGGTCGTTCAAATCATTCTGTGGTACCTAGACTCAGGCTGTTCCAAGCATATGACTGGAGATCGCTCACGGCTCATGAACTTCGTGAGTAAATTTATCAGGACTGTTAAATTCGGGAACGACCATTTTGGGGTAATTATGGGTTATGGAGATTATGTGGTTGGTGATAGTGTAATTTCACGGGTATATTATGTTGAAGGTCTTGGTCATAATTTGTTTTCTGTCGGTCAATTCTGTGATTCTGATCTAGAAGTGGCCTTTAGAAAACATACCTGTTTCGTTAGAGAACTTGATGGTGTGGAACTTTTAAGAGGAAAACGTGGAACAAACTTGTACACCATCTCTGTCGAAGATATGATGAAGTCTTCTCCAATCTGCTTGTTATCAAAGGCCTCTAAAACAAAGTCATGGTTATGGCATCGTCGTCTCAATCACTTGAACTTCGGAACCATAAATGATTTATCTAGAAAGGACCTTGTAAGAGGTTTACCCAGATTGAAGTATGAAAAAGATCATCTTTGTTCAGCATGCCAATTGAGAAAAAGCAAGAAATATGCCCATAAACCCAAACCTGCAAACTCAGTTATGGAAGTTCTTCATACTCTTCACATGGATTTGTGTGGACCCATGAGAGTGCAAACTATAAATGGGAAGAAATATGTGTTAGTAGTGGTTGATGACTATTCTCGGTTTACTTGGGTTAAGTTTTTGAGGTCAAAGGATGAAACTCCAGATGTCATCATCAAACTTATTAAACAGCTACAGGTTCGACTTAATAAAACTGTCAGAATTATCCGAACAGACAATGGAACTGAGTTTGTTAACAAAGAATTGAGTCAGTTCTATGAAAGCATTGGAATCAGCCATCAAAGAAGTGTTCCACGTACTCCTCAACAAAACAGTGTTGTTGAAAGACGAAATCGGACTCTTGTCGAAGCTGCAAGGACTATGCTGATTTTCTCAAAGGTTCCAATGTTTCTCTGTGCTGAAGCCATTGCCACTGCTTGCTACACCCAAAACCGTTCCCTTATTCACACCTTTCATGGAAAGACTCCTTACGAACTTGTCCACAACCGAAAACCAGATATATCTTTCTTCGTTTTTTTGGTGCCTTATGTTATCCAACGAATGATGGTCAAGACTTAGGAAAGTTAAGAGCCAAGGCAGACATTGGAGTTTTTGTTGGGTATGCACCAAACCGGAAGGGTTACCGAATCTACAATAAAAGAACCCGAGATATCATGGAAACAATTCACGTCACGTTTGATGAGCTGTCTGAGCAAATGGCTCCAGGACAATCAAGTTCTGGACCCGCATCTCAACATTAATCTTGTAGTCCTATCAGTTCCTCTCTTGTACAGAATCCCTCACCTGCAGTTCCATATGTACCTCCTTCTGAAGAAGATTTGAAGAAACTGTTTGATCCAATGTTTGATGAATATTATGAACCTATTGTCAATGATCATTCTACACCATCAACACATATAATCCATTTGTTTCAATGACTCTGTCTCAAGAAGCGCCAGTTGCAGATCACTCATCGTCATCCTCAAATCCTCAATCTTCAGTTGTACGTCTTGGAAATGAAGCTGCAAATTATGATGAAGATAACCCTTTTGCTACTCCCGAAGATGCTCCATTTGAGAACATATTTTCTCCTGAACCAACTTCAGAATTAGGAGATCAAAACTCTGCTACTTCGGTCCCTCAACAACAACCGAACGAGCACATTAGAAAATGGACACATGACCATCCATTGGACAACATCATTGGGAATCCTTCTCGTCCAGTATCCACTCGTAAACAACTTGCAACTGATGCCTTGTGGTGTTTCTTCAATTCCGTACTATCTAAGGTCGAACCAAAAGATGTTAAAACAACAATGACTAAGGATAGCTGGTTCAATGCAATGCAAGAAGAAATTCATGATTTCGATCGATTAGATGTATGGGAATTAGTGCCTGCTCCTGACTGTGCTATGATTATAGCCCTCAAATGGATCTTCAAAGTAAAACTTGACGAACATGGTAATGTACTGAAAAACAAGGCAAGGTTAGTTGCAAAAGGATACCGTCAAGAGGAGGGTATTGACTTTGAAGAATCTTTTGCTCCAGTTGCACTTATCGAGGCAATCAGAATCTTCTTGGCTAATGTTGCTAGTAAGAACATGGTAGTCTATCAGATGGATGTAAAGACTGCTTTTCTTAATGGAGATCTGAAAGAGGTTGTATACGTCAGCCAGCCTGAAGGTTTTGTGAATCCAGAGCATCCTACTCATGTTTATCACTTGAAGAACGCACTTTACGGTTTGAAGCAAGCTCCTAGAGCATGGTACGATACGCTATCAAAGTTTCTTCTATCCAATGGATTCAGCAAAGGAGCAGTTGATCCGACATTGTTCACCAGAAAGTCAGGCAAACACTTAATTCATGTTCAAATCTATGTTGATGATATTATCTTTGCCTCGACTGACCCCAATGAATGTGACCGTTTTTCTAAGGAGATAGGCTCCAAATTTCAAATGTCAATGATGGGACAAATGTCATTTTTCTTGGGATTACAAATTTCACAAAGTCCCGGAGGCATTTTTATCAATCAATCTAAATATGCAAATGAGATCTTAAAGAAATTTGGATTTGATTCTTGTGACCCTGTTGACACTCCCATGGTGGAGCGTACTAAACTGGATGAGGACCACTCAGGGATCATGGTTGACCAAACAAAATATCGTAGTATGATTGGATCGCTGATGTAGCTTACTGCCAGTAGACCAGACATTCTGTTCGCTGTATGCATGTGTGCTAGATACCAGGCTAAGCCTACCAAAAAGCACCTTGAAGCGGTTAAACGGGTCTTTCGGTATCTCCAAGGAACCATCAACATGGTACTTTGGTACCCGAAGGACACCGGTATGTCACTAACAGCCTATGTAGATGCTGACCATGTAGGGTGTCAAGATACACGTCGAAGCACGTCAGGAGGTGCTCAGTTTTTGGGTGATAAGCTTGTGAGCTGGTCTTCAAAGAAACAAATGAGTACTTCCATATCCTCTATAGAGGCTGAATACATAGCCATGTCATCTTGTTGTGCTCAAGTCTTATGGATGAGATCTCAATTATCTGAGTATGGCTTTGTATTCAACAAAGTTCCTCTGTACTGTGATAACAAAAGTACCATTGCTCTCTGTTGGAATAATGTTCAACATTCAAGAGCAAAGCATATCGACATCCGGCATCATTTCATCAGGGAACAAGTGGATAAAGGTGTGGTTGAGCTCTACTTCGTGAGAACTGAATATCAGTTAGCAGACATCTTCACCAAAGCTCTTCCTAGAGAACGTTTTGAGTTTATTCTTCCACGATATGGCTTGAAGAGCCTTCAACCAGAAACACTCAAACGTCTTCAAGAGGAAGACGAGGAGTAGCGGTGTTTGTCTCTATCTGCACTTTGTATATATCTTTAGAAAAAATTTAAAAAAAAATTAAAAAATTTAGAAAATCTTATAAAATTCCAAAAATTTTGTTTATTTTGTCGTGTTTTTCTTGGTTCGATAACATCTACGGACTTTTAAATGAATTCAATAGGTCTTTAGATGAAGTTCGAATCAAAATAATAAAACTTTTTATTAATAAAAAAAATGAGATGGAGAAAAAATGATATTTTATTTTCATTTCAGGCAGTAACCAGTTTTTAAAAAAAAGACCAGAGTCATGCTTAACTTAATTTTTGAAACCTCATGCTCTAATTCTTAAAACAAATGTTTGTCGCCAAAAAGACAAATGTTTCCATCACAAATATTTTTCCTTCTAAATATTCTTCTGAAAAATATTTGTAATCTAATGAAAACAAAATTGCTTTGAAAATAACTCAGACTATATTTTTGAAAATCATCTGGACTTATCATTTGTCAAAAATTTCTAACACTCAATCAACAACTTATGTCTTTGATTGAGGGGGAGAATGATTTCAATCAAATCAAAAAGTTATTTTTCAAACAATTGGCACGTAATCGAGCAAGGTCTAAGTTTGGATAATAAAAAAGAACAATGTTTTTGTACAATTGGATCCAGGCCAAGGCCAATGTTGTGTTTTCATAAGATACTTAAGCATGTTTAATCATTGGAGTTTAAAGTCTCAGAATATGATCCTTATCAGTTAAATGTTTTAAAAGCATGTCACAGTTCCCCTCAAAAGCTTTAAAAAAGAACTTAAATCAATAGAGATCACAAATCTCAAAGGATTTGAAAATTGTGATCGGGGGAGAATATGTTATTTAAATTGGATATTAACTAATAATTCAACAAGTGGTCTTATAAAGATAATAACAAGCACTCCTCCCTACATGTGACAAACGATTTCAAATTTTCCATGCACATGTTAAGGTGGAGCATCTATCTCAAACCAAAAAGGATTGAAACGTGATTGATTGATCTCTAAGTGTAGGTTCTCTCTAATATGTGCAAAACACTTTCGAATCTCGATGCACATATTGAGGGGGAGCAATCATAAGAAAACCTCATTCTTCCCAAACTTATTTTACCCAAAGTATTTAAAATACTAGATTTGATCGGGAAGTGATGATGATCATTTTAGAAAATGTTAATCAAAGATTGGATCGTTAATTCTGAATCTAAGATTTCAAATTCCTCTTGCCTCCATGTGCTAAAACATTTCTAATACTTGAAGCACATGTTGAAGGGGAGCTTTTTCTAAAATATCAAAAACAATTCAGGTACAAAATGTTTTGATCTTGTATCACAAGTACCTGAATTGATTTTCAAATGGTTTTCAATTGGTTCCTATGGCAGAAAAACAATACCAAAAGACCGACCAAATTTACTTCATGTACGGAGATATAAGGATGGTTAGGTTAGGTATTCGTTCCCACGATCCAACCAGAGCCAGAGGGATCTACCTAGGGACAATCCACTAGATAGTGTAGAAGTCCTTAGGTATGATGAAAAAAGGAGAAAAGTGAGAAATGGGAAGAGTGCGGACTGAGATAGAGCTAGAATTGGAATAAACCCAACAAGGTTCTAGTAATGAAATCTCAGTAAGCACTGAAGGGGTTGAAGAATGAAAAAGAATTGAATGAGAAAAGGGTGAAAAGAAATAGCCTTCCATTATTTCAACCTTAGGGCAGAAACCGGGTTCAATTCATATGCTACTGGTGGTTACTAAGGTAACACCGGTATTGAAGACAAGACGTCATGGACCCAGTGGCGCACTGCACTACAACTTCCCAAGCTACTCAAGTTCCTCTTAAAAGGACTTGTTTCATTCTCATGGGGAACCTAAATAATCTATCGACTCTCTCTTAGAGATTGTTGATATTGAAGAAGGAGAACCTCTCCCTAGTCTCCGGCATAGGAACCAAATGTGCACTATTGAGTCTAGAGCCACGAGATCATCAATTAATCTCATTAGGACACAATCAATGAAGACTCTCTGTTTCACACAATGTGGAAAGTGAGAATATACTTTAAGAGTCCTATGCATTATCCTTGTGGTAGTGCCAGAACATCTGAGTGATGTGTTAACACATTCACAATGAAGATGGAAAACCTTCTAGAGCAGCATCAAACAAGCTCTTGGTAGGTGGCATGTGAGATCTATCCAATAGATCAAACATGTGACAACTGGACAAAAATGATGGAGCGATTCATATTTTGAATAAATCCTTGTTCAGGAATGGATTGACGGATACCTTTGAAAAACCGGTCGTTGTGCTTAAAAATTCTTTTCTGCAGCTCATCGACTGTGTATTAATTTTTCAAAATTAAAAGGGTATTTGTGATTGATAATTGATTTTCTAATAAAACCTTCGTTGTATTGCAAAACACTTTATATTAAGCAATACACGATTGTTTTTGAAATCATTTTTCATCAGTCAGTGAATCTCAATTCGCTGGTTCACTCACTACGTGTTATCTTCTTTGAGACATTCTGGTTTGAGAACAGCTAGAGCAGCTGCTAAACCCTGTCAAGGAGATTCTTCGGAATTCTACCTGATTCAACGAAAGTGGTCAAAGACATTTTCGTGCACTTTTATTGCTAATTGTTGTCTGCAGGAACACCCGACGGTTGCAGCTGCTCAGAATTGAGGCGTCAATCCATATCGGCATGCTCCACATCACGTTCATTTCGAAGAAATCATGATAAAAGCATATCTTCATCAAGTGACTCTGATATTTTCGCTCAATGCTTCTGCTACGCTGCTGCAAATATCATAAATCAACAAAAGCTTCCGCAACTCTGATGAGAAGAAATCATGATCCAGAATGTGAGCATGTCGATTCAAAAGTCACAACGTCACATGATGGCAACACTACAAAGGATGAGTCAGAGATTTATGGTGGCAGATGATCTCAATGCTGGCTCATAACTCATCAACACGTGGATCAGTTAAAGACCTCCACTTGAATTAACAAAACATGCAGAACATGAAGAATCAAAGACTACGGGCTACAGAGCAAAGAACTTAATCAAGAAACCAAGAACAATCAAAATGTAACATCTGTTTGTATTCAATGTAAATTGAGGTGACCTCCCTTAGGGGGAGATTGTTAGGGTTTAGAAAATCCGGTAGTTAAAGAGTCGGTCACCTCAAGTATATGTATTCATTAGAAAGCTCGTAGTCGTAGTTATTTAATGTTAGTAAGTAGTTTGTTAAGTTACACCGTGGAGGACGGACGGGTCTTTACCCACTGTATGCCTGTTCCACAGCCCGTAGGAGGCGTGTCTTGTAAGAACCTATAAATACCCTTTGCCTTGCAAGGCAAAGGGTTGGAGCTTCATAATATCATTTCTCTTTGTCTCACTAAGTTCCCAAAACTCTTCCCCTTTCTCTCTCTAGAACCTAAACCATACGCCCCGTATTGCTATGATATGATGTGTTTATGAATCCAATATGATACAACTTGTGTCATGGTTTTGTGTTTCTTACTCTTCTCTTTTACATTACACATTTCCATATCTATCTATCAATATCCAACATACACATCCAAATATATTGACATAAGTCAATCTAAATATTTTGAAACATCGTTTTAATTGGTAAAACTATTCAAACCATATATGATTGGTAAAACTCCCCCCTTCTAGTTTTTCACATTAGTGTTAAATCATATATGATATGTAATATCACATGTGATATTAGTGTAAAATCACATATCATATACATATCATATCACATGTGATATTACATATCATATATGATTTAACACTAATATCACATGTGATATTCAAATTATTGTTTAATCATATATGATTTTTTAATGCAAATTTCAGTAACATAAAAAAAACGAAAAAACTTAAAAAAAAGATGAAAAATATGAAGAAAAAAAAATTGTCGAAAGTATATCAAAGTGTCTATCTATAGAAAGATAATTAAATGATCGTCGCAATGATATATTTTTTTCGCTTAACGATTAACGGTTTGAAAGATATTAATATTTGAAAAAAAAATGATGAAAGTAGGTTTTCTAAATTGGTGAGATTAATCTCATCCATTATATCAAATAAAAATAGATGGTGGAGATTGGTCCCTTGGTATATAAATAATCTTTTGTCTTCAAATTATCTTAAATCTATATACGTATATAACAAATTGCATACATAGAATATTTTAGGACAAATGACACAAAAAAACACTAAACTTATGTTCCGTTTTCAATCAGGATACTCTTCTTTTTTTTTCTTATATAAAAAGGCACCCAACAAGTTTTTTTCAGCGAAATAGATTTTTTACTAACTTTCGTTAGCCTACTTTGTTAGTAAATTACATGTTTGGTCCTTGAGTTTATATAATCATTTCATCCAATATCCACCACCATCAACCACCTCCACCACCACCGCCCGCCGCCACCACCGTCCACCGTCACCACCAACGTCCGTCACATGTGAAAAAAAAGACTTTTAAGAAAAAATTTAGAAAAAAAAAATCTCAAAACTTTTTGTTTTCGAGTTTTTTTGGAAACCTTTTTTCGAAATTTAAAAAAAAAAAATTTATAAACTTATTTTTCCGAAAAAAATTTTAAAAAAAGATTTTTAGATAAAAAATTCGAAAAAAAAGGTATTGAAAAAAAATTCAAATTTAAAAAAAAATACAAATAATTATCGAAAAAACATTTTCTTTAAATATTTTGAAAATAAAATTCTTTTCGAAAAAAAATTTCAAATTTTTTTTGGGAACTTCTTTTTCGAAATTTTTTTTTGCAAAAAGATTATTTTTCGAAAAACATTTTAGAAAAAAAATTTAGAAAAAAAAGGTTGTAGGTAAAAAAATTTCAAATTTTTTTTTATTTGATAAAATTATTATCGAAAAAAAAGTTTCTATAGCTTTTTTTTCGACACTTTTTTTTGAAAAAAATTGTTTTTGAAAAAAAAATCAAAAAGAATTTGAAAAAAGAGTTTCCGAAAAGAAATTTCGAAAATAATTTATTTTTTAAATATTTTAAGAAAAAGTTTTTCAAAAAAAAAGGTTTTTTCTTCGCATGTGACGGACGGTTGCGGTGGACAGTGGTGGTGGAGGTGGGTGATGGTAGTGGATGTTGGATGAAATGATTATATAAACTCAAGGACCAAACATGTAATTATTAACGAAGTGGGATGACGAAAGTCAGTAAAAAACCTAAATCCGTTGAAAAAATTTGTTGGGTGTCTTTTTATGCAAGAAAAAAAGAATAGTAGATGGATTCAACACCCCAATAAAAGTATAATTACATATATATAATTTGATGATACTTGAAATCGAAATAAATACACCTGTGATTCAATATTTATAATCAACATTTTTTTCTAGTAAATTAATCCATGATGAATTTAACGTGAAATGCAAAAAATAAAATCTTTGAAGCGAGCTTGATTTATTTAACGGTACATTCCTCCAGGAGCCACGGGTGGCGTTTGTACTCCATGATTTTGCCTCTCCATATTACCTTGCCATCCTGTAATAATTCGAAAAAAAAATGAATAATAATGAGAAAAGAAACAACTTGATTGATATCCTCAAATGGGCCGATTTGAGAAAATTAAATAGCTCTTCCAAGGGCTGTTTTGATGCCGGTCATACCACCACTGCGTGAATTCTCTGGCGCTACATAAACAAGTTATGTTTCGACTTGAAACCCCCACGAAAAGACACTCTCATGGAAGAATTAAAACCCTATTTCACTAATAGAAGTAGGAATTTACCCATTAATTGGTTAGATTGGATCAATGATCCTACTACCGCCTGTAATTGTGTTTTATAATGCTTCATTTTCAAGATTTTTGCTAGTTAAACTTAATAAAAAGTGTCGTCCCAAATAAAATTCTTAATATGCATAAGGTAGCATATTACTATAAGGTAGTATAAAAATAAGGGGCAAACAAGATGGTATACCTATGGAAATGTCAAATCCATGATGCTTGAGCTCACGGTACTCTTGACACAAAGCACAACGTTCACAACAGAAGTGAACAAGGCAATCATTACAAGGACTTTCACGTAATCCATATTGGCTTCTCATTTTAGTCCGATACGCACATGAATACATGCATCCACAACATGTAAGAGTCTCGATTATGGCATAGAAAGTCCCATGTGCACCACAAGCTGCATTGCACAGTCATTTGATATGTAATTTACAAGCATCTAACTAGAAAACTGTAATAAAAGTTAAAAATTATCATTGTTGAATGGTGGTAAAACTCACAAGTTTTTTTGTTGATCTTAATTTAATTAGTGACAATTTTGTGATATGATAAAAAAAAAATCAACAATAACAACAACAAACCCAATCTCGCTGGGGCAGGGTATGGGGAGGTAGAATGTAGACAGATCCTACCCCTACCCTAAGTTTCACAAAAAGAGTTGCGATTAGTTTGGTCCGGTTTCACAAAAAGTGTTGCGATTCAATCTATCAATTATTCAATTAGTTCTAGTTTTACCAAAGCATAGTTAATTATGGCATCATGTAACTAGACTTATCTACGAGTAATCTTTAAAAAAAAAATCTAATGTTTCAGAAAAATATTGGTAAACACTAAACATTCCCCTTTTATTCATAACACAGAAGGAATTTTCTGTCGATGCTAAATTGTGTAGAAAGTATATACACTATTTTTGCACTTATAAATTTCGCAACTTTGGACTTGTATTATGATAAAAAGACTCCTTAATTACATTCTCCTAAGCATCATATATACATCTACTTTGATTACCAAACTAATCACTCATCTGTGTCATGTAAATCAATATGTAGTCATCTTAAATCCAGAGACCGAGTGATATTGTAACCATAAAATTCATGTCTAAGAATTTAAACACATAAATGAAGAATAGACTTACGAGTATTCCCTTTGTCAACAATCTCAGCTATTTGTCCAAAAGTAATGCATGGACACCAACATGTCAAGCAACCTGTATGTGGTTTAAAAACAAAAGTAACCTACTTAACCCAAATGAATAAATATTTGTACCATACTTTATATCAACGTATTTCTTTTTTCGCGTCAAAGAAAAATTGTACCATACTAAACAAAAATATGATCTATATCAATTAGCCAGATATGTACTTACAGTTAGGTACATCTGAGCAGCATGCACAAAGACTGCTAGACCATTTTATGTTAGTGGGACGAGGAGAAACGTACTGAGCTGGGATACCGGTGGCATACGGTGGCACCACGAGTGGCGGCGGCAGCGGTGGTTGGTCATATGATTGTGGTGGAGCTGATGGTTGTGATTTTTGGGGATGGTCTGGTGAAATTGGAGGATACATGATGTTTTTTAGGTAGTGTAGCTAACTTTGACAATAGAGATACTAGTATAATTTTATTTCAACAGTTAGACAAGGTTGTTGAACAAATAGATAAACAATAATAAATTTATAAATGTATTATTGTTCAAACGACAAGGAATTAAGTTAATGTGCATAAGCTTGGAAGTTTCGATAATGGGCCAAACATTGACCAATACCTTGGCATGAGTGTCATTTAATTAGGAGTAAACTACACCATTCGTCCTTGTGGTATACGTTAACCATCAAGTTTCGTCCTTTGACCAAAAAAATTACACTGTTGGTCCTTAACTGCGAAACGTTACTCAGTGTTGGTCCCTCACCCTAACTGGTGTGACTAACGGGCGTTAAGCCTATTTAAGTGAAGGGTATATTTGTCTTTTCCCACCATTATCATCATCAACAACAGCTTAGCACTACAAATAATCCAAAAAAAAAAGAAGAAGCTCATTTTCATATCACATCTTTATCCAAATACTACATCCCCTATCATCATATACACAAACACCTACACTCCATTTAAAGATAAATGAATTGTCCTTTCTATATCATTTCATTCAAAACCAATTTCTTTCTCTAACAATTAGAACCATCAAACCCACAGATCAAAAGCCCAAACGCCGCCGACCACCAGGACGACAACGCTCTTCCTCCCTGGAGGGCTAAAAAGCGCTAAGAAGTGTTGGAAGATGCGAAGAATCTTGACCTTAGCCTTTTTTGGTCATTTATCCAAAAAAAATAGTTAGCTTCACGCTTATGAATGGCTGCTTCTCTTGAATGTTACTAAGATAAGTTTGTTCATGTGTTGTAAGAAACAAAACTCGTGTGTCTTGACACCTTAAAAACATATGAACAAAAAACTTCCGGCGAGACCGCATTAGCTGCGGAGAGGCGACTGTAACAAAAAAAGACAGAATTTTTTTTTCTAAAAACTCCGATCTGCAAACAAGATGTAAAAATATATGAACAAAAAACTTCAAAACCTTATTAATAGTCACAGGTCTATCAAATAACTAAAAAAATACCTCAAAACTTTAAGAAACCTTTTGGTGGGCGTTTGTCTCGGTGGTCTTCTCGGCTGTGGTAAGGTCTGGTCGTGATGAAGTCCGGTGATGGAGGTTCCGGTGGTGGCGGGAGTTTTGGTGGTGGTGGTGATGGAAGATGAGAGGAATGTTTTGTGATATGAGAGTGTTCAGTGTGCGTTTTTTTATTAGTTATAGACTTATAGGATTGAGCTGCATAGATGGGATAAAAAGATGGTAGTTTGTTATGATGTTTTGATAATATGAAAGATGTAAATAATGAAAGAAAATGATGTTGAAGAACCTGTGTTAGGTTGATCTTAATGTTTTGTTAAAGAAAGAACTATTAAATGTTATAGAGAGAGAAGCAGAAAAATGTGGGAGAGAAGAAAAAAGAAAGAGAGAGAAGCAGAAAGGGTGGGAAAAGACAAAAATACCCTCCACTTAACAAGGCTTAACGCCCGTTAGTCCAACCAGTTAGGGTGAGGGACCAACGATGACTAACGTTTCGCAGTTAAGGACCGACGGTGCAATTTTTTTGGTCAAAGGACGAAACTTGATGGTCAACGTATTAAACAAGGACGAATGGTGTAGTTTACTCTTTAATTAGTATGTCTTGTATATGTCACCTTTTGTTATTGACCAAGACCTAAATTTGAATTACTCTGTATATTACAGTGGCAAAAACCACTTCATTAAATATCTGTTTACAATAACATTGCAAAAGATTTCGAAAGATGCTAGTACAAAACATTACAAAATATTCATACAAGGGTTTATTGGCTCCCCAATACAATCGATCCAATTATGCATCCGCTACTTATTCCTATGAATAGTCCATGAGAAAGAAAACACTATAATATCCTCCAAATAAGTATCCTTCCTAGGCGTTTTTAGATGAAAACAAACTCGCGTATGTGGTATGTAAATCTTTAATCTTAAACAACGTCACACTGGTTAGGAAGTAGCACTAGCAGGTTGCAACAACATCGCATTAACCGAATGAAGGAGTTGGAAATATATGGGCTTGAAGAGAAGAAAAAATAAATAAATCCATATTTAACTGTTTCTGCCTTTCTGGACTACTTTTATAACAGAAAATGTTTTGACTTAGCCTATTACTTCCCTCCAATCCTAAGCCCACATAGACCACCATTTTTGGGCTTGTTTTGTTTCTTTAATAATCACCCTAGTTAATGCATTGTCCTTCAAGCTATCATTATCATCATTTTATTAAACATTTTACACCCTTAAACTACAAGCTATTGGATCACATGTTGGTGAGAGATTGCAAAATTCAATTTGATGCTTACATATCAGTCAATCTGGTTTATGGTTAGATTTGTTAATATGGTTTATAGCATTTTACAAAAACAATTAGGGTAGTATCTGATAGGGGTGGCAATGTGGGCCGTGTCTGGGTTGATGGGTTCAAATATCTCAATCCAAACCTAACTTATATAGTTAATCGTGTCGAGAAGTTCAACCTTAACCTGAACACGTTTACTACTTGTCATGCTTAATTAATGTGACTAATTTAATTTTAAAGAAAAATCTTATGACACATGACAATATCAAACATAAATATGAGAGAAAGAAAGAATGCAATGCATGTATCACATATTCAATGGACTGAACAGAAATTATTCATATGAGTTAGTCTGTCAATCATTTCCATGTTATGTTATGTGATAAATACAATCAATGTTTTCAAACCCGGGTCGACCCGGCCGGTTCAACCGGTTGGACCGGTACCCGGGCTAAAAAAACCCGGGTTTCTAAAATCGGGTTAACCGGTTAGACCCGCCGGGTTTTGAGTGACCCGGGTCAACCCGGGTCTTGAAACCCGGCCGGGTTTGATTTTTTTCAATTTTTTTTAATAAAAACCGGATTAACCCGTGTTGACCCGGCGGTCGAACCGGTTGACCCGGTAGTCGAACCGGTTGACCCGGTCGGAAAAAATAAAAAATAAAAAAATGAAAAACCGGGTTGACCCGGCGGTCGAACCGGTTGAACCGGTCGGACCGGTGCCCGGTGACTCGACCGGGTCGATTAAAAACCCGGGTTTTAAAACATTGAATACAATCATGCAATGTATTAAGCTTTAAGAAGCAAGTATGCTTTGGGTCGGCATCGTGGATTAAACCCAGTAATACATTGTGGCCCCATATACTATACTGACCATCCAATTGAGAATTTGAGATGGAAGGAACATAATAATGAATATTTTTCATGGATGCACTCTATCAATACTCCCATTTTGATTGCGCAAGGTTGTTCATGGAAAGTTGAGTGATACCGTATTCCTTCACCTTTCTCCCTTTCCATTCTAAAAATATTAAAGCATTACCACAAATAGTAAAATAATACATTATGTTTAAGTCTATATTGTAAATAGTTTGAAGGAAAAAAAACAAAAAAAAACAACTTTACGATTTTATGTGTTGTGAGAAATGTGCTATGAAACTTGCTTCGATGATTTTTAGTTTGAGTTAACTTTAACATAAGAAAACAATCTGTCTAATGAGATAACGAATAACCTTGAATTTATAAAATCTTGATCGCTGGTCTCCCTTCAAAATATCTAAACACATACTAGTATTACAGTACTAGAGTCAGTTAACATTTAACCTGCCACGCTAGGTTCATGTTGAGCTCGAGTCTATCTTGACTTGTTTTTGAACTGATTATGAGCAAATTTTGTAATAAACCGTTAAAAACCTTGTTAGCAATGGGTCCATAGCCGTCCCACGCCTGCGTATGTGGGGCTAAATTTTGACGTTTCCGTCCAATTACCTTGCTGCCGACGTTTCTTTCCTTTCTTCCCACTAACGGCCTTACATCATCCAATTACTTTTATTGTCGATTTGTAAATTTATTACGTACCACATGCTACAAAAATACAACATATATAATACTGTTATTTAGTTGTAGTGAAAAAACTGCTTTGAATTGCTATGCTCTAAATTTTTTATTTATTTATTTATTTATTTATTTATTTTTTAAACTAACAACTATTTTTTCTTTTTTCTTTTTTGGAAAAGCAATTTTTATACACTACTTATATCTCATACATAATATCTCTAACGAAACTTAAAATCATAACCTTTTAGTTGATAGGTCACTCATATAGCACTTGATCAAAAGCTTTACTCACCACTGCATATACATTTTAGGGTGAAGGCTGAATATACGTAACAAACTTTCTTAAATTAACCAATATACGTAACATATTTATTTTATTCTCTACATACGTAATATACTTTCAAATACTTACCAATATACGTAATATTGACAGGTTGCCAGTTTTTAAAGTTACAGTAATGGTCCATGTCGTTTGCGTTAACTTTCACCGTTAGTCCTTTGACATTTTTTAACTTAAAAAAGTTACAGTAATGGTCCTTGTGGTTTACTTTGAGTTTCTCCGTTAGTCCTTTGACTTTCAACTTTTTAGTATACGTTTTTATATATGATTTAATACACATTTTTATATACGTTTTTATGCACATTTTTATACACGCTTTTATACACTTTTTTACACACTTTTTATACACTTTTTTACACGTTTTTATATACGTCTTTTACACGTTTTTACACACATTTTTATATACATTTTTACACGTTTTTTATACAAGTTTTTATATACGTTTTTTACAAGTTTTTATACACATGTTTTTAAATACGTTTTTACACTATTTTGTGCATGTTTTTACACGTTTTTATGCACGTTTTAATACACATTTTTATAGACGTTTATTTTTTTTTATAAACGTGTATAAAACCGTGTTAAAAAACGTGTAAAAAACGTATAAAAAAACCTTGTATAAAAATGTGCATAAAATCGTGTCAAAAAACGTATATAAAAACGAGTAAAAAATGTATATAAAACCATGTAAAAAAACGTATATAAAACCGTGTATAAAAACATGTATAAAAACATGTAAAAAACGTATAAAAACATGTGAAAAAATGTATAAAAACATGTAAAAAATGTATAAAACCGTGTATAAAAACGTGTATAAAAACATGTAAAAAAATGTATAAAAACGTGTAAAAAATGTATAAAAATGTGTTAAAAAAAGTATATAAAAATCTGTATAAAAACGTGCATAAAACTGTGTAATAAAATGTATTTAAAAATATGTGTAAAAACGTGTAAAAAACGTACATAAAATTGTGTATAAAAACGTGCATAAAAACGTGTATAAAAACGTATATAAAAATGTGTGTAAAAAAGTGTATAAAAATATGTAAAAAAACGTGTATAAAAACTTGTAAAAACGTATATAAAAAAGATGAAAATCAAAGGACTAACAGTGAAAGTCAAAGCAAACCACAAAGACCATTACTGTAACTTTTTTAAGTGAAAAAATGTCAAAGAACTAACAGGGAAAGTCAACACAAACGACATGGACCATTTTTGTAACTTTTCAAAGTGGTAACCTGTCAACGTTACGTATATTGGTAAGTATTTGAAAGTATATTACGTATGTTAATAATAAAATATGTTACGTATATTGGGTTAATTTGAGAAATTTTGTTATGTATATTCCGCTTTCACCCTACATTTTATTATGTTTAAAGCTCGGGGTTGCCATAAGAATTTAACATTTTCTAAAGGAATGATACACATGTCGATATTTTATATAGATGATAATGTTCTTATTTTGTTGAATGAGATGAAAGTAATGTTAATTAGTTATCATTAGACAAATTTTTAATAAGCATTATAACTTAAAGCATGAAATCACTTAATATTTCAATAACTTATTTAAAGTAATATAGAATAAAAAGTACACGTGAGCAAAGGCCAGCTAGACGGGTCCAACACAACTTTTTGGCCATGATGAAACCAATTGATTGCTACCCACTTCCTGTTTAGATTAAATTACGAAATTCCTTTCGGGACAATCTTAACTTCTATCAATTGTAATGTACATTTAAAGATTATTCGTTTATAGATTACTATATCATTTAAAATAAAAATAAACTATCCATGTTTCTTAGAAAGTTATGCATATCTATACTAGTTTATAATGCATTTAGGCCTTCTTAAATTAGAAGGCTTAAAAATTAAGCCTTCTAATTTTAGAAGGCTTAAAATTAAGATAAGGAGCTCCAATCATGAGATGACATGTGTCACTTCTTAACAAACTCCAATCCTAACTTCTAACAAACTCCAAGCTTAACTCCTAACCACAAAAAATTAAGATAAGGAGCTTCAATTATAAAATAACATGTGTCACTTCTCAACTAAAAATTCATCTTTATTTTCAAATTAAAATATCTTTTTAACTACTTATTTATATTATAATTAATTTCACCATATTTTCTAAAATTTTATGCTTTTTAATTCAACATCCATTTTAATATATTTTTATGAGTTTTTATTTTTTATATTTTTAGTGGGTTTTTTTTATTTTAATTCAAATTTTTACAACTTTTACCTTTATTTCATTTATTCCAATCATATTATAGTCATCGGGTACCCGCCGCCGCATTGCGCGGGTACCCTTCTAGTTATTACTTCATAAATATAGAGCGTTATATTTTCATCCTTGAATTCTTTCTGTGTATTTCAACTCCAAGATACAGTTTATCAATTATACGTGTTTTATGAGACTTATTCATGTACTTATAACTGTGCAAAATTGTAAATGAACAGGAGTAAATCTATCATGACAGAGACATAGTTTCTTACTTATTTGTATAGGCTCTGTTGATAATTAGTTAGTTAGTTATTAACTTATTATACATATTGATAGACAATTAGACATGAATTTTTAATTTTATTAATATTATTTAAAACAATGGTAAAGACGAATTATTGTACTAGTAATATATATATATATATATATATATATTAGGGTAAAAGCTATAAAATAACAACGTACTTTTCAAATTTTGCCAACTTGAAACACTTATTTTTTTATTACATTAGTTCATCAACGAACTTTCAAAATTTGTTTCGACTTCACCCATATGACCCGTTTATATTAAAATAATAACTGAAATGTCTATATTAACCTTGACATATGGGTGAAGTCAGAACAAATTTTGTAAGTTTGTTGGTGAAGTCGGAACAAATTTTAAAGAATACAAGGGTAATATAATATTATTTTAATATAAGCGGGTCATATGGGTGAATTAGGAACAAATTTTAAAAGTTCGTTGGTGAACTAAGGTAATAAAAAAGTAAGTGTTTCAAGTCGGCAAAATTTGAAAAGTACGTTGTTATTTTATGGCTTTTACCCTATATATTTATTAAGAGCTTGAACTACTTTAGAACTCTTTTATGTGTGACTTGAAATTATTGGTTTACGATTTTACGTGAGCCGTAGAAGAAACGTATATTTGTTGTCATGAAGTGTCTACAAGTTAAAAAGTACAAGTGTACATCCAAAAGATTTAACAAAAAAATATTTTTAAAAGAGAAGAACAAAAATATCGTTACAGTATGTATCTACTAGTAAGGGTTGCTTGGATGTGCATGAAACTATAGTAACTCACATGCAAGTATGCCAAACACGTCACAAACATAACCAAGCAACGCTTAATCATTAATTTTCTTTATATACAGATTCTTCTCTTACTTCTACGTCTTGTTCGTGACTCCTTTCACATCAATTGACTACACTACAAAACCATTTTTGTAAGGTATATTATCGTCAAGTACGCGCGATCAATTATCTGCTAATTATTCATTGATACCAGACTTAAGTCTATATATATATGTACATTATTTTATTTGTAAGATGTAATATTGCTAGGTTGTACGTACTAGTTTAACTAAATTTAACTTTGCTACTGCTTTCTTGAACCTTAAGAAATATTAAATTGTGATTGATAAGCCTCTCTCATGTTAAAATTTTCAATGTGAAAAGAGATTCGTGTTTTTGTTTGTTTATTTGAAACGTGTAATAGTGAATATGCTCAAAATAACAAATCATGTGTTAATTAGTCTCTCTGAATAAAATATTTCCACTTATTTAGATATATCATGATTGAGTGATTGACTCAAATGATTAAGGGTGTGATTCGACAACCACAATATCGTATCAGATAATTAATTCCTATATATCTATGTTTTTAGGCATATTAAAATTTAACCATAATGTTAAGAATGAGAATTCGAAACTGTTTGTTGTTAAAGAATTTACAATAATGACCATAAAAAAGGCAGCATGTGGTCATTCGAAAAGCAATGTAATGGTCTAATAAAGGCCTTTGATATGAACAAATTAAATTGTATATATATGCAACTTGATCGCCTAATTTTCACTTTGATGTTCTTGATCGACCGCAACGTAGGATTTATCATAAGATATTAGCTTCTTAATTATTTTCTATGCGTTTTGAAGCTTGTCATGATATGTTTTGAAAGATCATTAAAGAATTTAATACGCTTGTAGGATTGCACGTAATAACTTTCTAGCTGGCGATTTAGGCTTGATTTTTCAACAACTGCAATATCACGTATCATAATCCGTATAATATTTATAATAAAAGAGTTCATGCAAAACCTAACTGATCACAAAGTATTATCATTATTTAACCAATGCCAACTCAGAAAAGTTGATTTCCAAGGAAGTTACATTACTCATAAAAGGGCAAAACAGTAATTGTACCATATGCAAGAGTCTACTTAAACCCTTAAATATGAACCGGAAATCTTTAAAAAAAAAACACAGAAGAACAAAATGGAAATCCAACTGTCCACTATGCTATTTTTTTTCCTCTCAACTGCGGTCTTACTTGCATCAACCACCTTCGGCCAACCAATCCAATCATCATCAAACGAAACTGATTACATTCGTACTAGTTGCAACATAACTCGCTACCCCGAAACATGCTTTGCAACTCTCTCAAACTACTCAGATTACATTCAACACGACCCTGGCCGCATGGCTAAGGTCGCAATCCACGTAGCTCTATCTAATGTCACACACACGACTACTTACGTGACAAACATATCCCAACAAACGGATGTAAATAACAATAATACAAGAGAATCAGCCGCAATCGAAGACTGTGTGTCAGTGCTAGGAGATGCTATAGATGAAATCCACAAGTCCAGCAGACAAATGAAACATTTGGGTAATTGGAGTGGTGAGGTTATTAGGTTCGAGCTTAGCAACGTACAAACATGGATGAGTGCCGCTTTGACAAACGAGGAAACATGTACGGATGGATTTGATGAAGTTGTCGATGGTGACATGAAAGCGGATGTTTGCGCACGTGTGGATGCGGTTAAGGAAGTTACGAGTAATGCTTTGGCGTTGGTTAATAGTTATGCGGACACTGTATCCGCATAATGGTTAATTTTTTTCTGGTAACAAATGCAAGTGAATCATATTTATTTGGGGTCAATTATTTATTCTGTATATGATAACACATTCAAGAGGATAGTTTAAATTGTTTTTTAGGTATTTTTATTAGTTTTTGTGTGTATATTTTTATTTATATACGATAAAACAAAAGAAATCGTATATTTTTGTGTGAGGTATGTAAGATTTTTGGTGTGTTTCTCAAATCTCATGTGGAAAAAGAATTACGTACAAGCCTAATTTCTAGTAAATTATGAAACGTATTGATAAGCAAAGCCCTGTTTACTTTTTATAGTCTGAATCACATTGTTCATATAATCTTCAATTATACATTGTTCATATAATATTGTTATTTTTTTTTAATTTGGGCTCACCAATTCTTTTGCATCCTCTGTCAATAAGGGGAAATCTCATACCTCTCGCTTATATAGAAGAGAGACCCACTATATTTATAAATATTTTAAAAAATAATAATAAAAAATAAAAAATAAAATAAATCTTAAATTTGGTTGGTAGAAGATTATGGGTTTGGTAAAAGTATCTGTGAGTTGTAAGCAGTAGCTATGAGTTGTAGTCGTAGCTTACTGCTCACAACTTCTTAAAAAAACTTTGAAAAAATGAGTATTCTTAAAAAATAATAAAACTCACCGCTCTTTTATCAAACGACTACTAAAAAACAAAATGCTCATTGCTCACTGCTCATCGCTCCAAAAAACTAAACACCACTCAATGCCAAACATACCCACAGTTGTAAGATTTATCTATTCTTTTTATTAGTCAAAGATATCATATATCATGTATATTTAGCATTAATCTCATTACCTTATATTATTGATAGTTTGTTACAAGTTTGTTATACTAGTGATAGGGTTATCATACATTGTACACATCTTAAATTGTATGAGGAGAGTTATTTTACATACCAAATTTTTCTTACATACTAAGGAACTTATCTTCACCATTTATTTAAAAATAAATCAATTGCTGAGATTAAAAGCATTTTATTATTTCACATATTTTTTATAATTTAAATATATCTTAAACCGTTAATTGTTAAGCAAAAACAATTCCACCATCGCGACGAGCATTTAATTATCTTTCTATAGACGGGCACTTTGATATACTTTCGAAAAAAGAAAAAAAAAAATCGTTTTTTTCACGTTTTTTCGTCTTTTTTCGTTTTTCTTCGAAACTGAAATTTGCATGAAATGTCATATATGATTTAACACTAATTTGAAGATCACATTTGATATTAGTGTTAAATCACATATGATATGTAATATCATATGTGATACTAGTGTTAAATCGTATATGATAAATCACATATGATATACATATCATATATGATTTAACACTAATATCACATGTGGTATTCAAATTAGTGTTAAATCATATATAATTTTTTCATGCAAATTTCAGTAACGTAAAAAAACAAAAAAAACTTAAAAAGAAAACGTGAAAAACACGAAAAAAAATTGTCGAAAGTATATCAAAGTGTCTATCTATAGAATGATGATTAAATGCTCGTCGTAATGGTATATTTTTTTTTCGCTTGATGATTAACGGTTTGAAAGATATTTATATTTGAAAAAAAGAAGATGAAAGTGGGTTTTTTTAATTGTTGTGATTAATCTCATCCATTAGATCTAATAAAAATGGAAGGCGGAGATTGATCCCTTAATATGTAAAGAAGTTTTTGTCCTCAAATGATCTTAAATCAAATTGTATTTATATCCATGAGGGAATGGAAGGAAATCACGAAACATTATATTCTTAGGGACAATTTCATATATGCTTTTATTTTAGTTGAAAATTTAATAGATATATCTAAAAATGCATTAAAAACATTATACATTATGCATTCAATATTTGTACTTTAAGTATATACTCCGTATAACATTAATTATGAAAGTAAGATGATATATGAAATTAATCAATATTCTTATATGATATTATGCTTTCTACTGATCCTTAAACCTTAAAATTCGGCTTCTCCATATATATACACTAGCAGGATACCCGCGCGTTGCAGCGGCGGGTATCATATGATTAAAATTTCTGGCAATCCCATATTTTTGTGGCAATAATGTTTTTTTCGAGCAATTTTTTAAAAATTCTAAATGAATATGCAGTTGCATCATTATCTCTACTAACAATAATTGTAAAATTACTAATACACTCTAACTCCGTGTTCATTCTAATTTATACTTTACATCTACCTATCTTTTCATGTTTAATTTTAATTGACCAAACTTCAATAAATGATAACGAAAAGTCGTTTGATCGAAGAAAAAATATATAGGAAACAAAATTGGTCTGGCTCGGTTCACCGGTTTTACCTGGTTTCACCGGTCCGTTGCGGTTCGATTATGAACGTTTTTTAGTAGCCGGTCGAACCGGTGGCTACTCCAGTTCCCGATTGAACCGGCTGGTCCGTCCGGCTTTCCAAACGATGGTGTACCATCAGCTTGTTTGCTATTTGTGTTTTATTAGTTCTAGGTATAATAACATGTATTTTTTCATTGAGGGGTATTTTATAAATTATATTAACTAAATAAATGTTTTAAAAATGACATTAAATTATATTTTTTGGTTATATAACTTGTGTTTTATTTGTTGTAATGCTTAATTTTTTAAGTATTCAAAGTCGTAGTTAATAAATGCAAAAAAGTGATTTCTCCATTATATGATAGTAAGATTTCTCACATGAAACGTCGTCGTTTCATATTGGGTTTGAAAGTGGATTTGTTTTAGCCCGGCCCAAAATGTGTTTGCGTACGTGAGTTTTTAATTAGAATTTTTTTAGAGTAAATTGCAAAAAATCGTCCCTGTGGTTTGGTAAAATTGCACTTTTCGTCTTTGTGGTTCATTAAGTGCAAAAATCGTCCGAATTTTTCACTGTTACATACACTTTTGGTCCCCCATCACGTTAGCCCTTTTGGCTAACGGCCGTTGCAGCGCCCGTCCTTTAACTGTTGTAGCGCCAGTCCTTTAACCTAACGGCCGTTTATAATTTAATTTTTTCGCCCGTTTTTATATGTTTACATACGTTTTTATCCGTTTTCGTCCGTTTTAATACGTTTTTGTCCGTTTTCATCCGTTTTTTGTCTGTTTTATCCGTTTTTCTTACGTTTTGTCCGTTTTATCTGTTTTTCTTAGGTTTTCGTTTTTATTCGTTTTTGTCCGTTTTTTTACGTCTTGTTCGTTTTTCTTACGTTTTTGTCAGTTTCCATCTGTTTTTATCCGTTTATCTTACTTTTTTTCCTTTTTCTTACATTTTTTTGTTTTTTTCTTACGTTTTTTTGCCATTTTCATCCGTTTTTGTCAGTTTTTATACGTTTTTGTCCTATTTCGATATATTAAAAAAATCATTTTTTTTTAGAATTTAAGAAAATATTCAAAAAAAATTATAAAAAAATGAAATTTTTTAATTTGTCAAAAATACCTTTTTTTCAAAAAAAAAGTTTTTCGGAATTTTTGTTTCAAAATTTTTTGCTCGAAATTTTTTTTCAAATTTTTTTTTTCCGAAAAAAAGTATTTCGAAAAAAAATTGGAAAAAGAATTTTAGAAAAAAAATGTAAGAAAAACGAACAAAAACGTTAAATAAACGGACAAAAACAGATAAAACCGAACAAATATGAATAAAAACAGACAAAAACAAAAAAACGGACAAAAACATAAGAAAAACAAACAAACTTGTAACAAAAACGGATGAAAACGAATAAAAACGTAAGAAAACGCACAAAAATGGATGAAAACGAAAAAAACAAATAAAAACGGACTAAAACGTAAGAAAACAAGCAAAACGTAATAAAAATGGACAAAAACGGATAAAAATGGACAAAAACGTAAGAAAACCAGAAAAAAAACGGACAAAAATGGATAAAAACGGACAAAAACGTATTAATACAGACGGAAACGGATAAAAACATATGAAAACGAATGAAAATTTTATATTATGAACGGCCGTTAGGTTAAAGGACTAGCGCTGCAACGATTAAAGGACGGGCGCTACAACGGCCGTTAGCCAAAAGGGCTAACGTGTAACTATTAACGGAACTCACTTAAAGCATAGAGTGATGGGGGACCAAAAGTGCACGTAACAGTGGAAAATCCGGACAATTTTTTCACTTAATGAACCACAAAAATGAAATGTGCAATTTGGCCAAACCACAAGGACGATTTTTGCAATTTACTCTTTTTAATTATGCAGTGACGTAAAAAACATCTGATGACGTATAACACGTACATCTGATGACGTATAACACGTACATATAGAAAACATACTTTTAGAAAACATAAACACTACATCTGATGACGTATAACACGTACAGCAGGTCTATTGGGCTCAACTTGTGCTATAGGTATTTCAGGCCCAGGCCCAACAACAAAACAACCACTAGTACCGGAGCGACAGTAAGCCCAATAACAAATTAGCTGCGGTTCGGACTCAAAGACGCACACAGAGCACCCAGCAGACCAGACCCATGGCCGCGGAAGGTGATCTGTGTCCGCATCCACGATTACTGCGGAACCTTGCCCGACAAGGGTCCCACTCCGGCCACTAACTTTTATAAGAGAAATGCTAAGAAACCCTAGCATTAGGCTCACCTATAAAAGGAGCTATAATCCTTTCATAAGGTACGACTTTCTCTCAAATACTAATACACACACATTTATTCTCTGACAAGAATGTATACTTACTCTTACGCCAGAGCTTAATCGTGGGGTCCGTCCCCACGGTAAGGCTAACGTTTTGCTTTCATTTGTGCAGGGATTCAATCCATCACTTGGTTTAGTACAGATTTAGCCCATCGATAACTTGTTTGCCCATCCCAACATACGTCCTATTCACATATTTCAACCCGTCACACTTTTTATACTAAAAAGTTGTCGCCATCCATGGGACCGGTGCACAACTGCGTTTTAGAAATACTTACCATGAGCACTCGGTCTGAACCTACTCTTGCCCTCGCGTCCACCATACGGAACACAACAGGAAGGGGAAACAATGCATTTCTGGCAGAACGGGAGAAGCATGCGTCCGACGCAGCTCTCAGGGAATACTGTGACAAGTATTACCACCAGATCTTGCCAATCATGTCTGAGAAAGTTCGTCAAGAAAGAAAGCAAGAGGATAAGCTCAAGTCCTTAGAGGCAATGAAAGCCCGACTTGACTTCCAGGAAGCTTCGCAACATTCCGAGTCAAGGGCACCGAACGGAAGGAAAGATTGAGGGAAAAAATCGAGTCTAAAAGACATCGAGGCGCATACGAAGGTTCCGACCGAAGAAGCGATCAATATAGATCACCAAGAAGGAAAAACACGGAAAGAGAAACGGTGTCTAAAAGATTAGAAAAAAAGCGTATTCCATAGGTTGGGAGATAGAGAGAGGAGTGTTTCAGTACACTCCGAAGACTTCAAACGACTAACCCGCCGTAGTGCCCAAAGAAGGGAGGAAAGCTACCACCAGAGATCTTACTCACAAAGGACATAGCCCACTACCAAAAGGCACAGGGATAACAGGGCATCCTCGCGGAAGACGAACGAGCTCTCTGAGAGCGAAGACAGTGGAAGCGGACATTGGAAGTCCGGATCCAAGAAGCAAAAGTCAAGTATCGAGGACGATGACCTAGCGAGGCCGTGGGTATTTAAGGAGACTAATCCGTTCACTCCTCACATTCATTATTTTGACCTACCAAAAAAGACCCGCATGCCAAATAATGTCAAGATATATGACGGTAGTGAAGACCCTGAAGATCACCTCAATATTTTCCAAACAACAGCAAAGGTGGAGCGTTGGGTTATGCCGACCTAGTGCCACATGTTCAATTCCACACTTACTGGATCCGCTAGGGTTTGGTTCGAAAACCTTCCCCCCAGAGTCTGTTGACAGCTATGATGATCTGAAAGAAGCATTTCTAGCAAATTTCCTCCAACAAAAGAAGTGCATCAAGGATCCTGTGGAGCTTCACCATATCAAGCAAAGGGAAGGGGAATCTACTGAGAACTTCGTAAGAAGATTTAAGATAGAAAGTAGGGATGTAAAAGGTGCTCCAGAAGTCATGAAAATTTCAGGTTTTATGCACGGAATCATTAACCCTGAATTGATCAAGGGCCTTGTTAGCCTTAATAGTTTTTATTAGAAGTGATGGTCATTCACATTTAGGAACTTTATAGTTTTTATTAATAGTTTTTATTAAAAGTGCGAACTCTACCTGCCTTGCCTAAACAACATGTTGATAAAGGAAAAGCGGTTATTGAGAAACCAAAAGTTTTAGCTCCTGGCCTTTTTAAGATGAGTACCACTAGTGCGTCTGCCTCCACATCTAAAACATATGGAACAAACGACATATGTTTAGAAAAGCACTCTAAAGAGACTAGGAAAGCCGAAACCACTTCTCTAGATAAAAATGTTAATCCTAATGAGTGTGCCTTACCTTCTACAGGACTAGGAAGCACCTCTAGGAGCAGCAGACTAAAGCCTAAGAGCAATACAAGGAACAATAGAGTCTCGCTTGCCTCTAAGAGTAGTAGCTTAAATAAAGAGAAGAAAGTAGAAGAACACCCTAGGAATTTACCGCTTTGTAATAAGAAAGACATTTCATCTGAATGTAATGAACCTATGAAATCTGCTAAGTTTAATGAATCTGTTTGTTTAACTTGCAAGAAATCTTTAACTACTGTTCATGATGATTGTGTTTCTAAGAATGAGATTGTTAAGCCTGTTAAGAAGAATGTTCCCAAAAGAACTTATGCTAAACGAATAGGAAGACTAGTTGCGAGACTTAGGCTTTACACTACTGATAGTGAGCATAATGTTTACTTTAGGGATGACATTTGGAAACCCACGGGTAGAACTTTCACACTCGAGAATGGTAGAATGAGTGATGCACCTGTCTTACCAATAGATAACTTCTATGAGTGTGATCAGGATTTTACCTCTAACCCAAAGGAACCAAAATCAAAACGGTTTCCAAAATCTTCTTCTTCTGTTATTGGCAGGTTAATTATCGAAATATGTCTTTGGATCGTCGACTCGGGTTGCTCCAAGCACATGACCGGGAATCTGAAGCTGCTGATCAATTTCGTCTGGCAATTCATGGGAACCGTACGTTTCGGAAATGATCATGTAGCAGCTATCATGGGTTATGGAGATCTACCTTTCGAAAATTATTTGATCACTCGAGTTTGCTATGTCCAAGGGTTGGGACACAATTTGTTCTCAGTCGGGCAGTTCTGTGATGCAGATTTAGAGGTTGCTTTTAGGAAAAATGCTTGCTTCGTTAGAAACTTGGATGGCACTGATCTCTTAACTGGGAATCGTGATACAAACTTGTATGCTATCAATATCAATCAAATGGCCTCTTCATCACCAATATGTCTTATAACACGAGCATCTGGAACACAGTCCTGGTTGTGGCACAGACGGTTATCCCATCTCAATTTCGACACCATCAACAATCTTGCCAAAGACAACATCGTCAACGGACTTCCAAAGTTCAAATACACCAAGGATCACTTATGTCCATCATGCGAACAAGGAAAAAGCAAAAGAGCATCATATAAACCCAAAACCGTACCTAGTTCGGAAGCAAAGTTGCATATGTTGCACATGGACTTATGTGGCCCAATGAGAGTTGAAAGCATTAATGGAAAAAAGTATATTCTTGTTATCGTCGATGATTATTCGAGATATACATGGGTTAGGTTTTTGAGATCAAAAGACGAAGCACCAGACATCATCATCACCTTTCTGAAACGTATTCAAGTACTTCTTCAAACTCTAGTAAGGGTTGTGAGAACAGACAATGGCACAGAATTCACTAATCAGGAGTTAAGAACTTTCTTTGAATATGTTGGAATCACTCATCAGACATCAGTTGTTAGAACTCCACAGCAGAATGGGGTAGTTGAAAGAAGAAATAGAACTCTTGTGGAAGTTGCTCGCACAATGCTAATTTATTCTTGTGCACCGTTATTTCTATGGGCTGATGCTGTTGCCACTGCTTGTTTCACTCAGAACCGATCCCTAATCCATCCAAGATTCAATAAAACCCCATATGAGCTTGTGAACAACAGAAAACCTGATATCTCTTACTTTCACGTGTTTGGCGCTTTGTGCTATCCGACAAATGACAGAGAAGATCTAGGTAAATTGAAAGCTAAAGGTGATATTGGAATCTTCATTGGATATTCAGATAACGCGAGGGCATTCAGGGTGTATAACAGAAGAACTAGGAGGATCATGGAGACGATGAATGTGAAATTTGATGAACTTTCACACATGGCTTCTGAGAGACTCGCTCTAGAACCCGCACTAAACCCGCAGACTTCTGGATACATCAGTTCAGGACTCGTACCTCAAAGAGCTCAATCAACTTCGTTTGACAATCCTAAAGAACAAGAATGAGAGAATTTCTTCGAGTTAATGTTCGATGAATACTATGGTGGAACTTCGACAAATGCATCAAACCATCATTCCGCTGCACCCGCTCAAAATCATCCTCCACCACCAACAGAAGATGCATCTACAACGGTCGAAACCAATGCACCAACTCAATCTACATCATCTACATCTACTACAGTTATTGCACCCATTCTACCAACAGTTGATGAGCAAAACCAAAACCGAAACGATGCAACGTTAGATGACGACTTATTTGAAAACCCGTTTGCTACGGAATCAGCTGAATCTTCTTCAAGCTTACGAGAACCATCTAACTCGCATACATTTAACCAACGGTATCCTTCTACTCTGAAGTGGACAAAAGACCACCCAATTGAACAAGTTATTGGTGAACCTTCAAGGCCAATTCAGACGAGACGCCAACTTGCCACCGATTGCGACTTATGCATTTACCTTTGCTCAATTAGCAATATAGAGCCAAAGAACATTCGCGAGGCAATGGCAGAACCCGCATGGATAGAAGCGATGCAGGAGGAACTTCTCCAATACCGTCTTCATGACTCTTGGGAAATGGTTCCAAGACCAATTGACATTCGCGTAATTGATCTCAAATGGTTATGGAAGAACAAAAGGGATGAAGAGATGACTGTAATTCGTAACAAAGCTCGTCTTGTGGCCAAAGGATACAGACAAGAGGAAGGGATAGACTTTGAAGAGTCATTCGCGCCGGTAGCTAGACTTGAAGCAGTCAGGATATTCTTAGCCTATGCAGCTCACAAAAACATCACGGTTTATCAGATGGACATTAAGATCACGTTCTTGAATGGAACTCTGAAAGAAGAAGTGTATGTGAGTCAGCCAGAAGGCTTCATAGACATGGAACATCCAGACTACGTCTACAAACTCAAAAAGGCAATCTATGGTTTAAAGCAAGCTCCGAGAGCGTGGTATGACGAACTGTCCTCTTTCCTTATCCAAAACAATTTCACCAAAGGAACAGTTGATCCTACCTTGTTTACACAAAAATGCAAAAACGACATTTTGATTGTTCAGATTTATGTGGACGACATCATCTTTGGGTCCACTAATCCGAATCTTTCAAAACACTTTGAAAATCTCATGAAAAGCAAATTTGAAATGTTCATGATGGGGGAACTAAAATTCTTTCTTGGTTTACAAATACATCAGTCCCCTCGTGGAATTTTTATAAATCAAGCTAAATACACAACTGAGATTTTGAAAAATCATGGTATGGATAATTGTGATTCGGTCGGAACACCAATGGTAACTTCACCAAAAATTGGAGCCGATTTGTTTGGGAAACCTATTGATCCGAAGAAATATCGGAGCATGATTGGTTCTCTCATGTATCTTACTGCTAGTCGACCCGATATTCATTTTGCTGTTTGCTTATTAGCACGGTTTCAGGCTAAGCCTACCGAACTGCACCTCAAAGAGGTTAAAAGGATCTTTCGGTACCTGAAGACATCCATTCACATGGGACTTTGGTATCCGAAGGAATCCGGATTTGATCTAATTGCCTTTTCAGATGCGGACCACGCAGGTGATCAAGTTACAGCAAAAAGTACATCTGGAGGAGCACAATTTTTGGGTGAAAAGTTAGTAAGCTGGTCTTCAAAGAAACAAGATTGCACTGCACTTTCAACCGCTGAAGCTGAGTATGTGTCTCTATCTGCGTGTTGTGCTCAAGTTCTATGGATGAGAACACAACTCACAGATTATGGCTTTACTTTCGATAAAATACCTATGTATTGTGACTCGAAAAGTGCCATAGCCATATCATGCATTCCTGTTCATCACTCAAAGACTAAGCATATCAGAGTCCGTCACTTCATCAAAGAGTACGTCGAAAATGGTACTGTTGAATTATTTTTCGTGACGACAGATTACCAACTCGCCGATCTATTAACTAAAGCCCTTCCAAAAGAAAGGTTTGACTATTTAGTTCGACGAATTGGAATGCGAAGCCTAACCCCTGAGGAGTTAGAACGTCTTCTCGAATCTTCTTGAAAATGATTTTCCAAAAAGCTTCGCTGTAAATATTTTTGAAAAACAAAATACAAAATTTAAAAAACCAACAAAAGCAAAATATAAAAATATAAAACTTTCAAAAAATACAAAAACTATATAAAATCAAAAATCAAAAAATATTCTTCTCACGACATGTCTCTCGTATAATCGATATTCTGTACGTTTCTAGAAATGTCATTCAACAATGATACGGGCATGTACAGATGCTTGAGCGAGAGTTATTTATATGTTTTCTAAAACATGTCGTTTCTCAAAATTTCTTCAATAATGGCTTTCGTATACATCAGTACGAAACCCGGACCGAAATGATGACTTTTGATTATTTCAGATCAAAACTCGTGATTTTAAAGATAAAATCAAGTGTACGCTTCAGTGCACTACATTTACAAAAGGTGAGAAATCATCATCATCTTGAGCACCTTTTCAAGATTGTTCAAAAAGATTTTTTCAAAATCTTTCAAAATATTTTGTGCTTAAGATAACTCCCTCTAAAACCCTTTAATTGATTATGCTTTATTAAAGGGGGAGTATAAAACAAAAATGTTCCAAATTCATGCTTAAATCAAATCCGTTTGTCTCCCCAAAAGATTCTAAAATGTTGTTTAATCCGATGATATCAAAAATATCACGAATATGCTATTTTTGAGGGGGAGGAGACGTGATTAAAATGTGATCAAAAAGTTTAATGATCGTTGTTTGAATCTCATAATGAGCTCGACTCAGCTGAAACCAATGAATTGACGAGGAAAAATGTACCATCTCGAGAAACTTTTTATGGACTTGACCAGGACGGGTAATAATTTCAAGCTAGTTCTCTAGTGATGTAAACGTGTCTCGAATCGGTCTTGTTCATTTAAATTCGATCAATTCAAAAGTGCGAACTCTACCCTCTATGTGCAGATTTCTGTCAAAACTTATAAGCACATGTGAAGGGGGAGTGTTTCTGAAAATATAAAACTCTCGAAGTGTTCCAAACATGTTTTCCATCAAAAACACTTTGAGAGATTTTCAAGAAAAATGGTTTTATGGCAACAATAGGACAGTCATGGAGTTATAAGGTGACTAAGGATAGGAAATTCGTCCTATGATCCGCCAGAGCCGGAGGGATCTACCCAAGGACATCACAAATAGTTTAGAACTAGAAGTCCTCAGGTATGATTGAAAAAAGGATTAATGTGAGAAAGGATAAAGAAGGGGTTGAAGAATTAAAAAGAAATATAAAGAAATGGTGAAAAGAAATAGCCCTCCATATTCAACCTTAGGGCAGAAACCGGGTTCAATACATATGCTACTGGTTGTCACTAGATGACACTGGTATTGAAGACAAAGACGTCATGGACCCAGTGACGCACTGCACTAAACCTTCTAGCCACTCAATTCCTCTCAAAAGGGATTTGTTTCATTCTGACTGGGAACCCTACATAATCTATCGACTATCTCTTAGAGATCGTTGGTATTGAAGAAGGAGACCCTCTCCCTAGTCTCCGCTCAGGAAAACCAAAATGCACTATTGAGTCTAGAGCCACGAGATTCATCAAAAGATCTCATAGGAACACATGACATATTATAGAGTCCTACGCAGATCTTAGCAATCTGCCAGAACATTTATGAGAAGTTTCACATCTGTGATCTTCAGTGATTGAATGGAAACTCCTGCCAGGGTCAACATCAAGCAGCCCTGACAGCAGGTCACTTCGGTAACTCCCCGTGGATTACGCTTAGTGTGTCTCAAACGGTCTACAGTCGTGGGGTGATGCTTCGGTGTACCTCAGCGACTCATCTGAACTGTAGATGTACTTCGGTATATCGCGTTATCTCACTTGTGGGACTCCAGTTCAGGAACGGCCTCTGTGAGAATTAGAGACATGTTTTCACACTATGCTGTTAACACCCTCAAAATTCAAACTTGTAAGTGCCGGAATCCGCTTATTACTAACCTGTTTTATGTTTTCTTCTTATGGAAGCTCCGGAGCGGATTGATCGTGCAGACTCTCCACATGCTCATACCAAAAACACATGAAAGTTCTCATCATAATCAAAGGCTACACAAAGTTAAAGATGATTCTTCGTCAATGTCAAAGAATCTACAAAGTTTAAAGACTCGAGAACTACATCATTGGTAACCAAAAGACAAATAGAAGTGTGAGCATGGTGGAGAAAGACGTGGAGACACCTAACCAACGAAGTTGACAACAGCAGACAACCACATTAACTGATCACAAAGCATGAAGGAACAAAGAATCAAGACTATTCTATATCTACACACAAAGTTCTAGCTCAAGAAAAGTAAAGACCAAATCAAGTGGAGCATCTTTTGAATGACCACCCCTTAGGGGGAGATTGTTAGCCTTAATAGTTTTTATTAGAAGTGATGATCATTCACGTTTAGGAACTTTGTAACGTGTGTTAGATATCGTGCTAGAATAGTTAACGGGCTCGTGGATTGGACTAAGCTAAATGGGTACTAGTTATGTTAAGCTTGCCTTTTATCCAATCCAACCCAAGTCCATATCCACGAGGCCCAAGCAAAGCCCATTAGGGCATCTTGTATTTAGAGTATAAATACCCCTCAAAGTCTCATTTGAGGGGTGTGCTTGAAAGTGTGTGTGTGTGTGTTCTTCCTTTGGAATATACAACTTTATTGTGTTTATCTTTTCTCTACACATACACGATTTATATATCATTCAAGTCACCATCTTTCTCATCTTATTTCTACGCTTTGTTTGTGTTTGTGTTTCACGTTTTATACGCGTAACTTGGGTTACGTGTGTTGGGTTTGCTTGGTAAAGTGATAAGGTTGATAAAAGTAAGGTCCTACAGGCCTACACGACAAAATCCCTAAATCAGTAGACGAAATGATTAGGGTAACCGCATCTTTCCTCCGAGGAGAGGTGGCCACTGGAAACCAAGAAAAGAAGAAACCACTCCCACAAGTGCTATGGAAACAACACGAACTCGGACAGAAACAAAGTTTCAAGAAGCCAGCCATGACGGAAAGAAAACAAAATAGATTCACTTTCCTCTCCAAAACATAGAAAGAAATCTTAGCACTGGAAAAGGTGAAGTTTAAGACCCCACCTCTGATGACCACACCGGTTGAAAAAAGGAACGTCAATAAGTTTTGCGAGTTTCATGGGGAAGTAGGACATAACACAGATGAGTACATGCACCTGAAAAGACAAATAGAAGAGCTACTTAAAAATAGAAAGTTATCAAATGTAATCAAAGAGCTAAAACAGAACAGCAGGAAGGACCAACCTAAGGTGCCCAAGAAGGGGGATACGTCGGGAAAGGATAAACCTCTCGCAATCCTAACAGTACAAACCCAGCAGCGTGTAACCCGAAAAAGAAACACACAAAGTTTCTCCCCCGACCCTAGTATCTCATTCCCACCTCTTGGAGCGGAGGAGGGAAATGAAGGCCCGATGATAATTGAAGCGAAAATTGGAGGACACTTCATACACCGCATGTATATTGACGGCGCTTCATAAATTCTGTATGAACACTGTTTTGAAAGACTTCGGCCTAAAATCAGAAGACAAATGGTGCCGGCCATGATACCCCTTATCGGGTTTAGTGGAGAGGTTATAAGGCTGATAGGACAAATATCATTGTTGACCAAGATCGGTAATGAAGAACGCTCAGCATCCGCATGGATGAATTTCGTAGTGGTAAGGTCCCAATCGCCATATAATAGAATCATAGGAAGGCAAGGAGTCCGGAAATTACAGGCGGTACCCTCAACAGCTCAGAAAATGATAAAAATCCCAGTAGAAGGAGGAGTGCTTACGCTACAAAGTAGCAGAATTGTCTCGCTCGAATACACGATGGTTTCTGGCCCAACACCGCAAACCACGGCTAAAATCCAACCAGCAGAAGAACGAATTAAAGTGGCAATCCATCCGGAGCATCCGGAACAAATAATAGCTATTGGATCTACTTTAACAATGGAAGGTCGGAAAAAATTGTGTGACCTGCTCAGGAAAAATTTGGATATATTCGCTTGGTACCCAGCAGACATGACGGGTGTCCCAAAACATATAGCCGAACACAATTTTAATGTGCACGAGGGATACACTCCTGTCAGAAAAAATGGGAGAGGCCATGCATCGAAAAGAAATAAGGCAATCCAGAAAGAAGTAGAAAATCTCGTGAATGCATGCATTCTGAAAGAGGTGCACTAAAATAGTTGGTTAGCCAACCCAGTAATGGTAATGAAGCACGACGGGAATTGGAGAATGTGCGTGGATTTTAAAGACCTAAACAAGGCATGCCCCAAAGACAACTACCCGCTTCCAGAGATAGATTGGAAAGTGTAGACGCATATAAAGGCTATCATCAGATTCAAATGGCGAAGGAAGACGAGGAAAAGACAGCGTTCATCACGAGCCAAGAGATATTCTGTTACACTAAAATGCCGTTTGGATTAAAGAATGCAGGAGCAACATACCAACGACTGGTAGAAAAGGCCTTCCATAAACAAATCGGCAGAAATCTAGAAGTATACGTTGATGATCTGGTAATAAGAATTTGCTCAGAAGACGAGATACTAAGGGATGTGGAGGAGACCTTCAAAACCTTAAGGAAGATCAATATAAAGTTAAATCCTAAGAAATGCACTTTCGGAATGGAAGAAGGGATGTTCCTCGGATACACCGTAAACACCAAGGGGATCAAAGTGTGCCTAGATAAAGCAGAAGCTGTTTTAAACCTCCCATCCCCGAAGTGCCTCAAAGATGTTCAAAATCTGAATGGAAAGTTGGCAAGCTTAAATAGGTTCCTAGCTAAATCCGCTGAAAAGGCGTTGCCTTTCTTTAAAACACTCAAAAAGTGTACAAGAAATAGCGATTTTCAATGGACAGCAGAAGCAAAGGAAGCATTTAAACAAATGAAGAAATTAATAGCGGATCTTCCAACACTAACGACACCAAAGGAAAAAGAAGAACTTATTATCTACCTTGCGGCAACAAAGGAGGCAGTAAGTGCAGTCCTGATGACAGAAAAGGAAGTTAAACAAACACCGATCTACTTCGTAAGTCGTGCTTTGAGAGGCCCAGAAGTCAATTACATACCCATGAAAAAATTAGTGTTGTACTTGGTACATGCTACCAAGCGATTAAAGATATACTTCCATACACATACAGTTGTAGTTTTTATGGATCAACCAATCGAGCAAATACTATCAAAACCAGAAGTAGCAGGAAGCTTGCAAACATAGAGCATCGAATTGGGAGAATATGACATAAACTATAGACCAAGAGTATTGGTCAAAGGACAAATTTTAGCAGATTTCATAGTAGAGCGTCCGAAAGATGATCCGGAGGACAACTCAATGGAGGTCGAAGAAGAACTTCCACAACCATGGACCCTATTCATGGACGGTTCATTTTGCATAGATGGTTGCGAAGCAGGGCTAATACTCACAAATCCATAAGGGATAGAGTTTCCCTATGCTCTAAGGTTTCGGTTCGAAGCAACAAACAACAAATTTGAATACGAAGCTCTAATAGCTGGACTAAGGATAGCAGAACAAATGGGCATAAAAAACCTCTAAGAAAATGTGGATTCAAGACTTGTCGTTAATCAAGTTAATGGATCATACATAGCAAAGGAATCAGGGATGGTTCAATATCTGGAAAAAGTAAAGGCACTCATAAGTAGCTTCTGAATGTTCTCTATTAAACATGTCCCTCGGAGTGAAAACAAAAAGGCTGATGCTTTAAGCAAGATGGCATCTACCAGCTTCACACACTTAAGCAAGCAAGTTCTCGTTGAGGAAGTTAAACAAAAGTCGATAGAAGAAGTAGCAGTACTAGCAATAGTGGAAGAAGAAGGGCACACTTGGATGACCCCGATATACGAGTACCTAACGGAGGAGATACTCCTGAAAGAACCAAAGAAAGCAAGGGAAATTAAGCGAAAGTCACAGCGATTTGCCGTAATCAGCGGTGTGGAAAACTAGAAGGGGGGTTGAATAGTTTTGCCGATTTTAAGTTAGTTTCTAAAAACTTTAGATTTGATGTTATGTGAAATAGTATGGATGAAGATAAAGTATAGATCTAAGAGTAATGCAAGCAAAGAAAGTAAAGTAAGGGATAGAAATGACACAACCTGTTTATAGTAGTTCGGCTACAAGGAAACCTTCCTTGCCCTACTCCACTCCCCGAGTCACCTACTCGAGAGTTCAAGCACTATGTCAACAAACTCCTTCAACTTGGCGGAGAAGCCTTCACAACGTTGCTTACACCTTTTTCCGGTACAAAGCTAAATACCGAGTCCGTAACACGGAGGACCAAACCAACACGACTATTACACAACAACTATGTGAAATATCAAGTACAAGATCTTTGCTACAAAAATCTTGTGGAGGGACAAATAAATCAAGGACCCCTTGCTTGGATGACTTGTAGAAAGCTCGTGATCTCGCCTTAGAGAAGGACCTATATGAGAATCACAATAGAAGAAAGAAGAACAACTCTCTAGATCAAGTGATCTTTTGTTAGAAGAGTGTAAGAATATATGAGAGAGTTAGTAAGAAGAGGGGTGAAGAGAAATGAAGAAATGGCTCTCTATTTATAGGCAAAATCTTGCCACTGTTCCACGGCATCCCACGGATCCCTCCCTTAAGGGATCCGTCTAGTGTAACCTCAGGGATCCGTGGGACGCTCCTCTTTGCCCATGGGTTTTTTGGTTATGGGTCATGGGTCATGGGTCATGGGTTATGGGTTGGTCCATAGGTATTTCATTAGATACAATGTATCTAATAGACGCAATGCATCTAGTCAAATGGATATGGATCAATACCATGGGTTATGGATATGCTCCATGGGTTGTGGTTTTTACCCATCCTAATAAACTATTACAACAAATGATTTATTACAACAATTTGTATTAAATGACTATATGTAAATGCTTTACAAAAATAACATGTATCCTTATACTTTTACTTATGATAACATTATATTTGTTATCAACAAAACACAAAGAGATCGCTAAATATTAATAAACATTTTTATGGTTTATTTGTATTAACAATCTCCCCCTTTTTGTTGATGACAAAACATAATGTTATGATGAGTAAAACTTAAGATTAGATGTATGTTTTGAAAGCATAAGTTTTACTTCTTCTCCCAATTATTGTCGAAACAAAAAGTTAACCCAACGAAGAAATAAAGTGTGGAAAAATAGTCCACGTATCGCTAACTCCTCCTTGACGGTAGCTCCCCCTAGAATGGGGCGTCAAGTGAGAAAAAAAATCCTACAAAGAAGGGGTTAGTAGTAACATGCATAAATAATCTTGTGATTGACGAGAATCAAGATTGGGAGCCAAGGTATGTAAACAAGGCCTTGTAATAAAAAAACAAAATGTGGTGGTACTTATGCCACATACAAGCATGTAAAAGTAAGAACAAGACTTGTTCTTGAAAAATGACCCAAAAGAAAAATACTAAAGGTAATAAAAATGATTCCTTCCATGCTTACATAAGGTTATGGATGGAGGTTTTGATGAGTAATGATGTTGATGCGATCAATAATGAGGTTAAGTATGACTCGCATTTCTTACCTAATTTCTATTGCAATATCCCTAGTGGATTGGCAATGTTCACAATGTAAGTGATGTGGGTAATGAGTGCGGAAGTTTTCCGGACGACTTTGATTGTGAGATGCGGAAGTTGTGGTGGAAAAGTTTGAAAATACGGATCAAAGTCCAGAATGTTTGGTAGTGGTGGTGGAAAAGAACCTAGATGTTCTTGTAACACAATGGGAGCTATAGGTGGTGAGGTTTCAAGGTCTTTGAAAATTGTGTTTGGAGAAGTGAGAGATGTCAAAAAGACTAGTTCTTTTTGCTTTGTTCGTGGAGATCTTGTTGGAGTCTTAAGGAGTTCCAAAAGAGTGACCTTTGGTGGGGATGTGATGGGTGATGAAGTGTGTGTACTTGTTGGTGATGAGGGAGGTGCTATAATGGAAGCATCTTGTGGTGAATTAGTTGTTGGTGATGAACCATTTGATGATGATTTTGCTAAGCAACAAGGCCGGATGCTAATCCGTGCGGTTTTTCTAGATTTTGGTGGTGGTACTTTAGAAGGTGGTAGGACAAAGTTTTGGATATCTTGAAAAGGGTTGTTTACTAGGTGATTCATCTATGTTGGAAGATCTTTTAAATAACATGATGAAGTGAAGTTGAGATTTGATGAATATGCAAGCATTTTGGGAATCATATTTATAGAAAAATAATGCATTGTAATGAATGCTTGACCCAAAATGTGGATTAAAATCTAATGATTAGATATGAATTTAAGACATGTGATCATGAGAACACAAGCATTAAATAGCATACCCAAAAAAATTAAAAGAAATGATGAAACTTATTGAAGTTTTCATCCAAAGTGAGAAAAATAGAAGATAAAATTAGCTTCTGTCTCACGGATCCCACGGATCCTTCCCTTGAGGGATCCGTCTAGTATTAAGGCTGGGATCCGTGGTACTGGTGATTCAGGCATCTCAAAATTTTCCTTTTTGGAAACATTTGTGCCTAGTGTGTGCCTATATGCAAACCATTTGGAGTTGCGGTTATCTCGACTCCTAAAAAGAAGAGAAAAATAAACTAGAAGTGAAAAAAACACACTATTATATGAGATAACCCCAGTGCTCCTAATTCATTGTTGCTTAAATGAATGTACCCGAAAAAACATATTAGTTATGTGTCCTCTTTAGCATTCAAAAGACATGAGATGCAATGAAAACGGGTTTTTACTTTGTACTAATAATGAAAAAGCGATTTGTCATAATCGTGAGAAATGGCTTTTATGAAAGTGATACGATAAGAGGTATCCTTTTAGCAAACATTTTGAAAAGAGGTTTCTATGTGTCAATTAAACGTTTATTCTTTGAAAGAGAAAAATATGTATGCAATTACGTCTTTGCAAAAGGTACTTATCTTGAAACCTAAGAGAAAACTATGAATTATAAACAAAACTTTATCTTGGGTTTTGAAAATTCCTGTATTACTTGTGAGTTGTGCGTGAAATAGAGATCCTAGACTCAGAAAGAAGAAGACTAGTGTTTACATACCTTGTAGAGTTTAAAATCAAATTACGACGATTGTTCCATGAGACCAAGACCAAGACGAAGTAGGTTGAATTGTTCCCGCTTCAACGGTTTGGTGAGGACGCCGGCTATGTTGTCTTCGGACGCTACCTTCTCAATAGAGATGTTCCCCTTTTGAACATTGTCTCTTAAGAAGTGATGACGAATCTCTATATGCTTTGTGCGAGAATGTAATACCGGATTCTTGCTTAAATCGATGGCAACCTTGTTGTCACATAGGATGGCTATGTCACTTAGTTAAATGTCGTAGTCAACTAACGCTTGTTTCATCCATAGTTCTTGTTGGCATGCTTTGCCGGCGGAGACGTATTCGGCTTCGGTTGTTGATATTGCTAATGTCGTTTGCTTCTTTGAGAACCAAGATATTAAACAACATCCCATAAAAGTACATACCCCACTTGTACTTTTTCGGTCAACATAATCACCTGCATGGTCAGAATCTGCATATACAATTGTTTCTACTCCCGTACCCTTAGGATACCACAATCCTAATTGAGTTGTACCCTTAATGTATCTAAATATCCTTTTGACGGATTCTAGATGTGATGTTTTAGGATCTTCTTGAAACATAGCACATAGACAAACACTAAACATGATATCCGGCCGACTAGCCGTGAGGTAGAGAAGACTACCAATCATGCCACGATATTTTGTGTTATCAACGGATTCGTCGTCTTCATCTTTTGTGAGTTTAGTGTCGGATGACATTGGTGTCTGAATTGGTTTTGATTCTTCTAAACCGAATTTTTTTAACATCTCCTTAATGTATTTAGATTGATTAAAGATGATACCATCTTCTACTTGTTTGATTTGTAGAACAAGAAAGAAACTAAGTTCTCCCATCATACTCATCTCGAACTCGTCATGCATGATTTTAGAAAAATCATCACACATGTCTTGACAATTAGATCCGAATATAATATCATCTACATATATTTGAACAATGATTATATGTGACTCTCTTTTCTTAGTAAAAAGTGTGTTATCAACTAACCCCATGGTGTAGTTGTGTTTGATTAAAAATGACTTGAGTCTATCATACCAAGCTTTTGGAGCTTGTTTAAGACCGTAAAGGGCTTTCTTTAACTTATACACATGTTTAGGTTTTTCAAAATCGATGAAGCCCGGAGGTTGAGCTACATATACTTCTTCATTAATAAAACCATTTAAAAAAGCACTTTTGACATCCATTTGATAAAGCTTTAGATCATTAGCACAAGCATAAGCAAGAAGTATTCTTATAGACTCTAATCTAGCCACGGGGGCATAGGTCTCATCAAAGTCTATTCCTTCTTGTTGATTATACCCTTGGGCAACGAGTCTAGCTTTGTTCCTAGACACTATACCGTTTGCATCTAACTTGTTTTTATATACCCAGTTGGTTCCTATTATGGTTTGATTACTAGGTGGGGGGACGAGTGTCCAACCATCGTTAGAAACAAATTGATTTAACTCTTCTTGCATAGCCACTACCCAACTTTCATCTTTTATGGCTTCTTGTGTATTCTTAGGTTCTATGGTTGAGACAAAACAAAACAAGCTACTTTGGTTTTGAACTTGAGACCTTAAGGTTCTTTCGTTTAGCTTTCCTATAACCTTATCTACGGGATGATCTTTGGACTCTTTAATATTTATGATTTTATCATTTAAAGGTTCTTCTTCTTCGTTTATCTTTTTCTTTATTACAATAGCTTCACTTTCGACAATCTCGTCATCGACAAGAGGTGGAGTAGGTTTGGGTGGACTTTCATCAAATTTTACGTTCAATGACTCTTCAAGCTTCATTGTTTCTTTATTTAATATGACGTAAGCTTTGCTATTAGGAGAGTAACCTAAAAAGATACCTTCGGTTGATTTAGGATCAAATTTTGTAAGGTAATCTTTAGTGTTAAGAAGAAAACATTTGCTACCAAAGACTCTAAAGTGATCTAACGTAGGCTTTTTGCCTCGAAGTAACTCGTATGGAGTTTTTCCTAAAAGTGGTCTAATTAAGACTCGATTAAGTATGTATGTTGAGGTATCAACGGCATTGCACCAAAACTTTTGAGGTATGGATTGCTCATTCAGCATGGTGCGACTCATTTCTTGTAGGGTTCTATTCTTTCTTTCAACTACCCCATTCGATTGTGGAGTGCGAGGAGCCGAGAAGTTGTGAGTAATACCATTAGCGTCACAAAAGGCTCCAAATTGCACTTCATTATCGAATTCCCTACCATGATCCGTTCTAATAGACACTATAGGACTTCCTAGTTGTCTTTGGATTTTTTACTTAATATTTCAAAGTAATTGAACGTTTCAGTTTTGTTCTTTAAGAATTTAGTCCATGTGTACCTAGAGTAATCATCCACTATAACCAAAGTGTAGTAGTTGCCTCCATAACTTTGGATAGCGGATGGACCAAATAAATCCATGTGTAGTAACTCTAGACACTTAGTTGTAGACACCATGTTTTTAGCTTTGTGACTAGAATGGACTTGTTTTCCTACATTACAAGCATCACAAAAGTGATGTTCATATTTTAATTTAGGTATATCTCTTACTAGATCTTTGGATGATAGCGATTGAAGAAGTTGCATATTGGCATAACCCAATCTTCGATGCCATAAGGTCGAAGTATCATCCATAGAAGTAAGACAAAGTTTGTCTTTAGGTTCATTACCAATTTTAATGAAATAGACTCCATGTTTCCTAATTCCTCTACCTATGGTGATACCGTTTTTCAATATCTTACTACCGGTTTCGCTAAAAAGTACGTTGCACTTTTTATCACATATTTGTCCTATACTTAGGAAGTTAAAGTTTAGGTTTTCTACGTGACACACATCGTTAATGGTTAGAGATTTGTTAGAAATCGTACCTTTACCAATGATTTTGCTTTTGCTATTTCCAAATACCACATTTCCTCCATTGAAGGATTCATATGTGGAGAATAAATCTTTATTGCCGGTCATGTGCCTTGTGCACCCGCTATCCTTGACCCGCTCATCCGGATCTAGGTTGACCTTTAAGCACACCTAAGAAAATAATTAACTCAAAAGTTTGGTCCCCATTTGTTCATGGGTCCACTAGTGTTAAACATTCCATTCATATTAGACATGTATGGATAAGGTGAATATGCGTTCCATGGTGCAAAGTTTTGAAATAGAAAGCCATTTTGCATATTTGGACTCCATCACATTTGATGATTACTTCTCGGATAAATATTATTAGGTCTCCTAGATGTGTTTGGTTTTGAAAATGATGGACCTTTGTTTCTTGTAAAACTTTGATTATATCTTGGAGGTGGTTGTCTAATGGTAACATGAGTTGGTTTCTTCTTATTAACAATAACAAAATTAGTTCTAGAAGAGGAAGCTATGTTATTACCACTGTTTGCTTCAGCAGACCCATAGATCCCTGGCTGCACACTAGTTGGTTCCCTTTTTGTGGGATCCGTGGGATCCGCCACAACAATGGTTTGTTTTTCTAGTGCCTTTACGAATTGTGTTTCTTTGCTTTCATTAGTTGACACATTAATTTCTTGAAAACCTAGACCTTTTTTGTTGTTTTCTGTTTTAACACTCTCTAATATCATATCTAAGGTATTAGTGTTCATTCTAGCAATCTTAGAGTCTAGATGATCAACTAGTGTTTGAAGTTGAACGCAAAGTTCACATTCGCCACTTGCTATCTTCCCCTTTTCTAGACGTTTTAATTTTGCCTTTAACTCTATGACTTTCTTTTCTAAACGTTGGTTTTGACTTTTCAAAAACTTGTTTTTGTTGATTACTTTTAAACTAATTTTGCAAAGTTTATCATATTCATTATGCAATGAGTCATCATCTAATGAAGAGCTACTATAGTATTCGTGACATACCTCGTCATTTGCCATGAGACAAATTTCTTCGTCCTCCTCCTCGCTCATTCCCCACGAACCGCTCACGAATGCTTTTTGATCGTCACGTTTGGGACACTTACTAATAAAGTGGTTTGGGTCCCCACATTTAAAGAAAGCGCGATCATCCCTTGGCTTCTCGTCCTCTTTGCTTTTCCGGAATCCTTTCTGTAGGATCGATAATATTATTGTGTTGATGATTCGGGTGGTCTTGGATGATGAAAATACATGTTTGCCATTTGAGAGAGAAAGAGATGAGAGGGAGTTTCTTGGTAGAGACTTGCTTCACAAATGTAATGTTAGATTATGAGAAAAGCTCCACCCCTTCCATGGATGGAAGGGGTATTTATAGTTACAAAGAAACCGTCCTCCAATTCGACTGTGGATCAGGGATACAGTGGGTAAAGACCCGTCCTTCCTCCACGGTGTTACACTAAACTAATCTACGCTACAAACTAACTAATAATCTGCTAAATAACGTAAAAAAACGACATGTCTATGAGCTAACTAATGCTAGATAATATTTGGGGTGACCGACACTTCACTAATGGAATTTCCAATTCCTAACAATCTCCCCCTAAGGGAGGTCACCCCATGTTTTACATTTTGAATCTTAGCATTCTATTCTTGACTTCGTTCTTGAGCTCATAGACTTTAATTCTTCACTTCCGCAATCTTTGTGCTTTAGTAGCGATTCTTCAAAGTCCGCATTGATTTGTACTTTTAGTGGAGGCCTTTAATTGATCCACATCCTTGATGATCTTCGAGCTTTCTTTGAGATCATCAGCCACAGTAAATCTCTGGATCACCCTTTGTTGTGTTGCCATCATGTGATGTTGTGACTATTGGACCGACATGCTCACACTTTCTGGATCATGACATCTTTCCATCAGAGTAGCGGAAGCTTTACTGGTTCATGATATTTGCAGCAGCGTAGCAGAAGCATAGTATAAAAATATCATAACCAGGTTATGTAGATATGCACCAGTCATGATTTCTTCAATTAAGTGTGGATGTTGTGAGCATGCGGCATTAGATTGACTCCTCAATTCTAATTAGCTGCAACCGTCCAAATGTACCTGCAAACAACAGTTAGCAATAAAACATACGAAAGTGTCTTTGATCACTTTCATTGAAATGAGGTACACGGCCCACGGTTCCCCGTTGATCAGTACAAGTACTGCCTGTGATTAGGTAGGATTCCGAAGAATCTCCTTGACAGGGTTTCGCAACTGTTCTAGCTGTTCTCAAACCGGAACGTCTCAAAGAAGACAACACGGAGTGAGTGAACCAGCAAATTGAGATTCACTGATTGATGAAAACTTGATTTGAAAACAATCGCTTATTGCTTAGAAGAAAGAGTTTTACAATACGACAAAGGTTTTATGAGAAAGATCAATTTTCAATCATAAATACTTTTTGTATTAGAAAATGAGTACACATTCGATGTGCTAGAGAAAAGAAGAGATTTACACATCGAACGGTTTTTCCAAAAGTATTTTTCAACCAGAGATACGTTTTGTGTTTGAAAATGAATACACATTCGATGTGCTAGAGAAAAGAAGAGATCTGCACATTGAACGGTTTTTCCAAAATTATTCGTCAATTCATTTCCTGGACCAAGGTTGATTCAAGATTGAATCTCCCCATCGTTTCTGTCCAGTTGTCACAAGCTTGATCTTTTACAAGATCTCACATGTCACCCAGCAAGAGCTTGTTTGATGTTGGCTCTAGAAGGATTTCTATCTTCATCGTGAATATTTTTACATATCACTCGGATGTTCTGGCAATACCACAAGGATAATGCGTAGGACTCTCAATATATACTTACTTTCTACATTGTGTGAAACAGCAAGTCATCATTAATTTTGTGTCCTAACGAGATATTGTGGATGATCTCTTAGCTCTAGACTCAATAGTGCACATTTTTGGTTCCTATGCCGGAGACTAGGGAGAGGGTCTCCTTCTTCAATATCGACAATCTCTAAGAGAAAGTCGATAGATAATGTCAGTTCCCCGTGAGAATGAAACAAGTCCTTTTAAGAGGAACTTGAGTAGCTTGGGAAGTTGTAGTGCAGTGCATCACTGGGTCCATGATGTCTTGTCTTCAATACCAGTGTTACCTTAGTAACCACCAGTAGCATATGAATTGAACCCGGTTTCTGCCCTAAGGTTGAATTATTGGAGGGTTGTTTCTTTTCACCCTTTTTCACATTCATTTCTTTTTCATTCTTCAGCCCCTTCAGTGCTTACCGAGACTTCATAACTAGAACCTTGTTGGGTTTATTCCAGTACTAGCTCTGTCTCAGTCCACACTCTTCCGATATTCTCATTTTCTCCTTTTTTCAACATTCCTAAGGACTCTACACTATCTAGTGGATTGTCCCTGGGAAGATCCCTCCGGTTCTGGTGGATCGTGGGAACTAATACCTAACCTCACCATCCTTATAAATCCATGCATAAAGTAAAATGGTCGGACTTTTGGTACAGTTCATTCTTCCTTGAAACCAATGGAAAAATCATTTGGAAAAACAATCAAGGTACTTGTGATACGAGATCAAAGCATTTTGTACCTTAATAGTTTTGATCATTTAGAAAACCTCCCCCTCAACATGTGCATATGATTTAGAAATTGTTTAGCACATGGAGGCAAGAGGACTTTGAAATATTTTCATTGATCACAATTTTCATAGAAAAAGCCATTTGATTTTCTTGGTAAATTCTCCCCCTCAATATGTGCATAGGATGTTTGAAATCATTTTATCACATAGAGGAAAGAGTTCTTTCGAAGCACTTTTCACGATCACAAAAGCCATTAAGTAACCATTAGAAAATCAATCAAGGTACTTTATGTTAAAACATAAAAGCGTTTGTACCTCGATAGTTTATTTTCTTTTGAAATGCTCCCCCTCAATATGTGCTTTGAGATTCGAAAGTGTTTAGCACATATAAGAGAGCAGCCTGCACTTTTGAATCAAAACAATCACCTTTTATCAAATTTCATTATTAAATCACAAATTCTCCCCCGATCAAAAATATCAAACCCTTTGAGATTTTGGATCCCAAGTGATTTAATACGGTTTAGAAAATATGGGAGAAAATGTGCCTGATTTAAAAACTCATCTAGTTTTTGGATAAATGCTCCTCCTCAACATGTGCATTTTATATCATAAATCGTTTGGCACATGGAGGCAGGAGTGCCTTTAAAGGACTAAAACCAATTCCATTAAAACAAATTTGAGATTTAAATCACGATCTCTCCCCCGATCAAAAATTTCAAACCTTTTGAGATTTGTGATCCCAATAGATTTAAATCATTTAAAAGATTTTGGGGAAAGACGTGGCAAGATTTGATTAATGAAAAATGACAGATAAGGACCATTTTAAGACATTAAAGATTGTTATTGTCAGGTATGAAAGTTTTAAGAAATCTTTAAGTAAAATAAAACAATTTCACAATCAAACAAGAACAGAAAAAATTTCATTTTGACAGATCTTTGAGTTTTAAAGAAAATCATACCATGACATAACATTAAATCTTTAGATCACCACATTTTAACGTACAAACGGACTTTTATGAAGAAGTATTGTTTGAAAATAATTAATTTTAAATCACTCTCCCCCTCAATCGATGACCGTAGTCGATGATTGAGTGACTTATATTTTTGATAAAATGAAGTCAGGTGATTTTCAAAATTTAGTCCAATTTATTTTCAAAAAAAATATTTTTTCATTTTCAAAACACTTTTAATCAAATATTTCAAAATTGTTTAAAAATGGTATCCTGCACAAAGATACGTTAGGTGGTTGAGAAGCTTATGTTGTAGCTGTAGGGCTTGGAAGAAAAACCGTCTGCTGATGCAGTGAGACTTCTTACGTTGCATTTTAATGCCAACTGAGGTCAAATTAAGCTCCGTTTCTTCAATCACTTAGAAGAAAACCATCTGCTAATGCAGTGAGACCTCTTACGTTGCATTTTTCCATGCCAATACTCCATAGAAGTCCAATTAAGCTCCGTTTCTTCATTTGTCAACCCAAGATATAGTTACTGTAGGACCACTATGATATATCAACCTTATCACAAACCCAACACTTATACCACGTTAACACAAACAACACAAACAAAGCTTAGAAATAAGATGAGAAAGATGGTGACTTGAATGATATAAAATCGTGTATATGTGAGATAAAGATAAACACAATATGTTGTATATTCCAAAGGAAAACACACACACACACACTTTCAAGCACACCCCTCAAATGACCATTTGAGGGGTATTTATAGTACAAGCAACTTAAAACCCTAAAGGCTTTGCTTGGGCTTTTCGTTGGACTTGGTTTGGGCTTCGTGGACTTGGATTGGATTACACATAATAGAAGGCTAGCTTATCTTAACTATTAGCCATTTAGCTTAGCCCAATCCACGAGCCCGTTGACTATTCTAACACGATATCTAACACACGATACAAAGTTCCTAAACGTGAATGACCATCACTTCTAATAAAACTATTAAGGCTAACAATCTCCCCCTAAGGGGTGGTCATTCAAATGATGCTCCACTTGATAAGATCTTTACTTTCCTTGAGCTTGAACTTTGCGTGTAGATATAGAATAGTCTTGATTCTTTGTTCCTTCATGCTTTGTGATGAGATAATGTGGTTGTCTGCCGTTGTCAACTTTGTTGGTTAGGTGTCTCCACGTCTTTCTCCACCATGCTCACACTTCTATTTGTCTTTGAGTTTCCAATGATGAAGTTCTCGAGTCTTTACACTTTGTAGATTCTTTGACATTGACGAAGAATCATCTTTAACTTTGAGTTGCCTTTGATTTTGATGAGAACTTTCATGTGTTGTTGGTATGAGCATGTGACGAGTCTGCACGATCCATCCGCTCCGGAGCTTCCATAAGAAGAAAACATAAAACAGGTTAGTAATAAGCGGATTCCGCCACTTACAAGTTTGAATTTCGAGGGTGTTAACAGCATAGTGTAAAAACACGTCTCTAATTCTCACAGAGGCCGTTCCTGAACTGGAGTCCCACAAGTGAGATAACGCGATATACCGAAGTACATCTACAGTTCAGATGAGTCGCTGAGGTACACCGAAGCATCACCCCACGACTGTAGACCGTTTGAGACACACTAAGCGTAATCCATGGAATTACCGAAGTGACCTGCTGTCAGGGCTGTTTGATGTTGACCCTGGCAGGAATTTCCATTCAATCATTGAAGATTACAGTTGTAAAACTTCTCATAAATGTTCTGGCAGATTGCTAAGATCTGCGTAGGACTCTATAATATATCACTTGTGTCCTTATTGATGAACAACAAGCGATGTCATGTCATGTGTTCCTATGAGATCTTTTGATGAATCTCATGGCTCTAGACTCAATAGTGCATTTTGGTTTTCCTGAGCGGAGACTAGGGAGAGGGTCTCCTTCTTCAATACCAACGATCTCTAAGAGAAAGTCGATAGATTATGTAGGGTTCCCAGTGAGAATGAAACAAATCCTTTTAAGAGGAATTGAGTGGCTAGAAGGTTTAGTGCAGTGCGTCACTGGGTCCATGACGTCTTAGTCTTCAATACCAGTGTCATCTAGTGACAACTAGTAGCAGATGAATTGAACCCGGTTTCTGCCCTATGGTTGATTATGGAGGGCTATTTCTTTTCACCCTTTTTCATTACATTTCTTTTTAATTCTTCAACCCATTCTTTCTCCTTTCTCACTTTACTCGTTTTTTCAATCATTCCTAAGGACTTCTAGTTCTACACTATTGGTGAAGTCCTTGGGTAGATCCCTCCGGCTCTGGCTGATCATAGGACGAATTTCCTATTCTTAGTCACCTTATAACTCCATGACTGTCCTATTGTTGCCATAAAACCATTTTTCATGAAAAATCTCTCAGAGTGTTTATGATAGAAAACATGTTTGAAACATTCCGAGAGTTTTATATTTTCAGAACACTCCCCCTTCACATGTGCTTATATGTTTTGACAGAAATCTGCACATAGAGGGTAGAGTTCGCACTTTTTGAATTGATCGACTTTAAATGAACAAGACCGATTCGAGACACGTTTACATCACTAGAGAACTAGCTTGAAATTATCACCCGTCCTGGTCAAGTCCATAGAAAGTTTCTCGAGATGGTACATGATTGCTCGTCAATTCATTGGTTCCGTCTGAGTCGAGCTCATTATGAGATTCAAACAACGATCATTAAAACTTTTAATCACGTCTCCTCCCCCTCAAAAATAGCATATATGTGATATTTTTGATATCAACGGATTAAACAACATTTTAGAATCTTTTGGGGAGACAAACGGATTTGATTTAAGCATGAATTTGGGACATTTTGTTTTTATACTCCCCCTTTAATAAAGCATATTCAATTAAAGGGTTTTAGAGGGAATTATCTTGAGCACAAACTATTTGAAAGATTTTGAAAATCTTTTTGAACAATCTTGAAAAGGTGCTCAAGATGATGATGATTTCTCACCATTTTTAAATGTAGTGCACTGAAGCGTACACCTCATTTTTCGATCAAAGCACGAGTTTTGATTTGAAAATAATCAAAAGTCATCATTTTAGTCCGGGTTTCGTACTGAAGTATACGAAAGCCATTATTGAAGAACTTTTGAGAAACGACATGTTTTAGAAAACAAATTAAAGAACTCTCGCTCAAGCATATGTACATGCCCGTATCATTGTTGAATGACATTTCTAGAAACGTACAGAATATCGATTATACAAGAGACATGTCGTAGAAGAATATTTTTGGATTTTTGATTTTCTATTGTTTTTGTATTTTTTGAAAGATTTTATATTTTTATATTTTGCTTTTGTTGGTTTTTCAAATTTTGTATTTTTATTTTCAAAAATATTTACAGCGAAGCTTTTTGGAAAATCATTTTCAAGAAGAATCGAGAAGACGTTCTAACTTCTCAGGGGTTAGGCTTCGCATTCCAATTCGTCGAACTAAATACTCAAACCTTTCTTTTGGAAGGGCTTTAGTTAATAGATCGGCGAGTTGGTAATCAGTCTTCACGAAGAATAATTCAACAGTACCATTTTCGACGTACTCTTTGATGAAGTGATAGCGGACACGAATATGCTTAGTCTTTGAGTGATGAACAGGATTGCACGATATGGCTATGGCACTTTTCGAGTCACAATACATAGGTATTTTATCGAAAGTAAAGCCATAATCTGTGAGTTGTGTTCTCATCCATAGAACTTGAGTACAACACGCAGATAGAGACACATACTCAGCTTCAGCGGTTGAAAGTGCAGTGCAATCTTGTTTCTTTGAAGACCAGCTTACTAACTTTTCACCCAAAAATTGTGCTCCTCCGGATGTACTTTTTGCTGTAACTTGATCACCTGCGTGGTCCGCATCTGAAAAGGCAATTAGATCCAATCTGGATTCCTTCGGGTACCAAAGTCCCATGTGAATGGATGTCTTCAGGTACCGAAAGATCCGTTTAACCTCTTTGAGGTGCAGTTTAGTAGGCTTTGCCTGAAACCGTGCTAATAAGCAAACAACAAAATGAATATCTGGTCGACTAGCAGTGAGGTACATGAGAGAACCAATCATGCTCCGATATTTCTTCGGATCAATAGGTTTCCCAAACAAATCGGCTCCAATTTTTGGTGAAGTTACCATTGGTGTTCCGACCGAGTCACAATTATCCATACCATGATTTTTCAAAATCTCAGTTGTGTATTTAGCTTGATTTATAAAAATTCCACGAGGGGACTGATGTATTTGTAAACCAAGAAAGAATTTTAGTTCCCCCATCATGGACATTTCAAATTTGCTTTTCATGAGATTTTCAAAATGTTTTGAAAGATTCGGATTAGTGGACCCAAAGATGATGTCGTCCACATAAATCTGAACAATCAAAATGTTGTTTTTGCATTTTTGTGTAAACAAGGTAGGATCAACTGTTCCTTTGGTGAAATTGTTTTGGATAAGGAAAGAGGACAGTTCGTCATACCACGCTCTCGGAGCTTGTTTCAAACCATATATAGCCTTTTTGAGTTTGTAGACGTAGTCTGGATGTTCCAAGTCAATGAAGCCTTCTGGCTGACTCACGTACACTTCTTCTTTCAGAGTTCCATTCAAGAACGCGGTCTTAATGTCCATCTGATAAACCGTGATGTTTTTGTGAGCTGCATAGGCCAAGAATATCCTGACTGCTTCTAGTCTAGCTACCGGCACGAATGACTCTTCAAAGTCTATCCCTTCCTCTTGTCTGTATCCTTTGGCCACAAGACGAGCTTTGTTGCGAATAACAGTCATTTCTTCATCCCGTTTGTTCTTCCATAACCATTTAAGAAGTTCCTCCTGCATTGCTTCTATCCATGCGGGATCTGCCATTGCCTCGCGAATGTTCTTTGGCTCTAGATTGCTAATTGAGCAAAGGTAAATGCATAAGTCGCAATCGGTGGCAAGTTGGCGTCTCGTCTGAACTGGCCTTGAAGGTTCACCAATAACTTGTTCAATTGGGTGGTCTTTTGTCCACTTCAGAGTAGAAGGATACCGTTGGTTAAACGTATGCGAGTTAGATGGTTCTCGTAAGCATGAAGATGATTCCGTAGCAAACGGGGTTTTCAAATAAGTCGTCATCTAACGTTGCATCGTTCTGATTTTGGTTTTGCTCATCAACTATTGGTAGAACGGGTGCAATAACTGTAGTAGATGTAGATGATGTAGATGGAGTTGGTGCATTGGTTTCGACCGTTGTAGATGCATCTTCTGTTGGTGGTGGAGGATGATTTTGAGCGGGTGCAGCGGAATGATGGTTTGATGCATTTGTCGAAGTTCCACCATAGTATTCATCGAACATTAACTCGAAGAAATTCTCCCATTCTTGTTCTTTAGGATTGTCAAACGAAGTTGATTGAGCTCTTTGAGGTACGAGCCCTGAACTGATGTGTCCAGAAGTCTGTCGGTTTAGTGCGGGTTCTAGAGCGAGTCTCTCAGAAGCCATTATTGAAAGTTCATCAAATGTCACATTCATCGTCTCCATGATCCTCCTTAGCCTTCTGTTATACACCCTGAATGCCCTCGAGTTATCTGAATATCCAATGAAGATTCCAATATCACCTTTTGCTTTTAGTTTTCCAAGATCTTCTCTGTCGTTCGTAGGATAGCACAAAGCGCCAAACACGTGAAAGTAAGAGATATCAGGTTTTCTGTTGTTCACAAGCTCATACGGGGTTTTATTGAATCTTGGATGGATAAGGGATCGGTTCTGAGTGAAACAAGCAGTGGCAACAGCATCAGCCCACAGAAATAACGGTGCACTAGAATAGATTAGCATTGTGCGAGCAGCTTCCACAAGAGTACGATTTCTTCTTTCAACTACCCCATTCTGCTGTGGAGTTCTAACAGCTGATGTCTGATGAGTAATTCCAACATCTTCAAAATAAGTTCTTAACTCCTGATTAGTGAATTCTGTGCCGTTGTCTGTTCTTACAACCCTTACTGGAGTTTGAAGAAGTACTTGAATGCGTTTCAGAAAGGTGATGATGATGCCTGGTGCTTCGTCTTTTGATCTCAGAAACTTAACCCATGTATATCTCGAATAATCATCGACGATAACAAGAATATACTTTTTCCCATTAATGCTTTCAACTCTCATTGGGCCACATAAGTCCATGTGCAACATATGCAACTTTGCTTCCGAACTAGGTACGGATTTGGGTTTATATGATGCTCTTTTGCTTTTTCCTTGTTCGCATGATGGACATAAGTGATCCTTGGTGTATTTGAACTTTGGAAGTCCATTGACGATGTTGTCTTTGGCAAGATTGTTGATGGTGTCAAAATTGAGATGAGATAACCTTCTGTGCCACAACCAGGACTGTGTTCCAGATGCTCGTATCATAAGACATATTGGTGATGAAGAGGCCATTTGGTTAATGTCGATAGCATACAAGTTTGTATCACGATTCCCAGTTAAGAGATCAGTGCCATCCAAGTTTCTAACAAAGCAAGCATTTTTCCTAAAAGCAACCTCTAAATCTGCATCACAGAACTGCCCGACTGAGAACAAATTATGTCCCAACCCTTGGACATAGTAAACCCGAGTGATCAAATAATTTCCGAAAGGTAGATCTCCATAACCCATGATAGCTGCTACATGATCATTTCCGAAACGTACGGTTCCCATGAATTTCCAGACAAAATTGATCAGCAGCTTCAGATTCCCGGTCATGTGCTTGGAGCAACCCGAGTCGACGATCCAAAGACATATTTCGATAACCTGCCAATCACAGAAGAAGAAGATTTTGGAAACCGTTTAGATTTTGGTTCCTTTAGGTTAGAGGTAAAATCCTGATCACACTCATAGAAGTCATCTATTGGTAAGACAGGTGCATTACTCATTCTTCCATTCTCGAGTGTGAAAGTTCTACCCGTTGGTTTCCAAATGTCATCCCTAAAGTAAACATTATGCTCCCTATCAGTAGTGTAAAGCCTAAGTCTCGCAACTAGTCTTCCTATTCGTTTAGCATAAGTTCTTTTGGGAACATTCTTCTTAACAGGCTTAACAATCTCATTCTTAGAAACACAATCATCATGAACAGTAGTTAAAGATTTCTCGCAAGTTAAACAAACAGATTCAACAGATTCATTAAACTTAGCAGATTTCATAGGTTCATTACATTCAGATGAAATGTCTTTCTTATTACAAAGCGGTAAATTCCTAGGGTGTTCTTCTACTTTCTTCTCTTTATTCAAGCGACTACTCTTAGAGGCAAGCGAGACTCTATTGTTTCTTGAATTGCTCTTAGGCTTTAGTCTGCTGCTCTTAGAGGTGCTTCCTAGTCCTGTAGAAGGTAAGGCACACTCATTAGGATTCACATGTTTATCTAGAGAAGTGGTTTCAGCTTTCCTAGTCTCTTTAGAGTGCATTTCTAAACTTATGTCGTTTGTTCCATATGTTTTAGATGTGGAGGCAGACGCATTAGTGGTACTCATCTTAAAAAGTCCAGGTGCTAAAACTGTTGGTTTCTCTATAACCGCTTTTCCTTTATCAACATTTTGTTTAGGCAAGGTGGGTGGAGTGACTGGTTTTGATGAAACATTTTTCTCATTGACTTTTGGAGGAGGCATAGAAACAGACATTTTTTGTTTAAAAACCGGTTTGGGAACATTTGCTTTCTCCCCAGTCAATGGTTTTGTAATCACAGTTTCCACTACCTTTCCTTTTTGACTTTCCATCTGAGCCCTCAAAAGATCATTTTTCGCTTTCATGTCATTGTAGGCACGCTCATATGACAATTTGTCATACTTGCATTCCTCAGTTTTACGATCAAGTTGTTTAAAATATGAGATATTTTCTTTTTCAAGTTTCTCAAGTGCTTTTTCATATTTTGAAACAATTTCGGAGGTCTCAGACTGGAGTCTTTCATGATCTTCAACATAATATGTTTGCAAAATGATGGACATAATATCAGTAGTCAGAACATCTTCGAAGAGAGAATCATTTAACTTTTCCAAAATGTTAATGTGTTCAACACTGTCATTAGCTTGTTTTACCAGGGATTTATGGTCCTTAACAAAGTTAGCTGTTTCTTTCAAAAAGGCTTGTTCAAAATGAATTACCCTTGCCCTGATGGCATTCAGCTGAGGGGCAATTTGAGTTTCAAAAAACTTTCTTTGTTCGATGTCAAAACTAGAGAACCAGTTGTTAGGTGTAATAGTGGTTTTAGTTTTAACAGTGTCTTGAAGATCCACAATTCTAGTTTTTACATTGTCTAAAATACTTCTCGCATCACTTGTGTTAAAAGGATTGTTTGAAGACATTTGTTCAATGTTCGAAAGAGAATTTGAGACAACAACTGATTTTGAAACAGATTTTGAAACAGATGTTGACTCTTTGTTTGAAACACTTGTTGTGATGGAAAACTTTGACTTTTCTTTTTGATTAACAAAAGTAATTCCGTTAATTTTGTTCCATTTGTTATAATCAATAGGTTTGATTTCCGGATTCTTTTGTTTCATTTTTGATCTACTCTCCTTAGATAGTTCTAACGTTTCAAGAGAATCACGAACAATTATGGGTTTATGCAAAACCTTTCCATTGTTTAACACATTCTGAGATTTCTGAGCTTTCTTGAGGAACGAAGAAGGGTCGTTACCAAGTGCCATTCTATTATTAGTATGAAAACACGGATTTACTTGATTAGAAAGCATCTTGATTGTTTGAGCAGAATGACCCGTTTTAAGAAGCAAGTTTTCCAAAGTTTGGATTTTCTCATTTTTATCAAGAATTTCATCAAGAAGAGAGTCTTCTCGTTTTGAAAAATCAGTGATCAACTGCTTCTTCTCTTTTTCAAGATTAGAAAACATTTCTTTTTGTTTAGAAAGTTGGTTATTTAAATCAGAAATTTCCTTGTTTAAAGATTTAATTTTTAAGTTCAAATTCACATCAAGTATGTTATACTTGATTTGCAAAAGTTATTCTTTAGAAACCAAATTTCGATAACCAATTTCTAATTCTGATTCTTTGTTTTTCTGAAATTCAAAGGCTTTTGCGTTCTCCTTGTAACTCTCAAGCTCAGCGGTCAATTTGGCATTCGCGGCCTTAACATCGCGATTGACCTTTTTAACTTTCTCAATTTCAATGCCACAGTTGTTGATTAATGATTCAAAATAAGCACGTGTTTCCTCATCAGTCTCAGTATTTTGTGCCACACAGTCTCCACTAGGATCCACATCTGGAGTCTTAGAGTTAGTATTGCTACAACTCGGATTGTCCAGGTATGTATCATAAGTAGGTGCTGATGTCACAGAATGCTGTTCGTCATGAGTAGACACATCAAATATGACATTTTTATAGCATGGATCAATGATTGGTACCTCAGATACTGCGTTGGCGTCATAGACAGGAGGTGCGTCAGAGTCAGTGTCGTACTTAGTCTCCTGAAGATTTGCCATGAAGATGCAGTTTGCATTGAGTTCCTCGAGGTCTTCCAATTCATCCACAATAGCGAAAAAGTCATTTTCCTCAGCACTCAACTGTAACCCCGCTTCTTGCTTATCTGTTAACAAAGCAGCTTTTCGAAGAAAATCACCAGTCTTCTTGTGCGGTTTAGTGGGACAGTTTCTTGCCATGTGACCCACTCCTTGACAGTTATAACACGTAACCTGATTACCCTGATTCACATTTCCATAATTCCCAACGACTGGAGCTGCAACATTCCCATTCTGATTACCCACTGCTCTATTCCCAACATTCTGACCCATCTGATTACCCTGATTCGGAATTGCCTGATTACCCATGCGAAATCCAGTAGCATATCCCTGCTGATTCCCAATAACTCCAACCATTTGACCTTGACGACCCATATTCACACCCGGCTGCGCAACTTGCCTGTTGCGAGTGTTTGATGAAATCCTTTGGTTGTTGTTAGTTGGTGTGGAATAGCGACCTCTGAATGCTTTACCCAAGAATGCAAATGCTTGTGACAAAGCTTCTTCTGGTTCCATTTCAAGATCATTGATTCCTTGTTCCTGGTAATGTTGTTGATCAGGTGGATAGTTTTGTTGTTGAGGGATGTACTGCTGCAAGTTGTTGTTAGTGGAAGATGATGAAGGTTGTTGTTGTGTATTCACTGGAGTTTGAGTCTTTGCAATGAGTGCCAATGGATCATGATTCTTTGCTAATCTTTCTTGCCTGACTTCATTCACTTCAGCTTGATTTTGTTTCAGAAAATCGTTGAGTTGATCAAAGTTCACTTGATGTAAGTCTTTTGTTTGGTTGACAATAGTGACATATCGTCCCCATTCTTTTGGTAGATTGTTCAAGAACTTGATGTTGCTCACGATAGTTCTGGGTGTCAACTTTTTTCTGATCAGCTCATTCATTAGAGTGCAAAACCTTCCATAGTAGTATTCAATGGATTCTCCTGGAGTAGATGTAAACTTCTCCCAAGCAGTTAGCAGCTTGTTCTCCGTGTCTTGTTGACCAATTTCTGTTCCATGACAAAGTCGTCTAACACGTTCCCACATATCGAAAGCAGTTTCACAACTGTCTACAGCAGCAAAGATGTCTCTTGGTAGACCCAGTTGGACAATATGAATTGCCATGTCATCTGCTTCGACTTTCTTCTGATCCTCTTCAGAGTATTCCGATTCTTTTTGAAGACGAAAAAATGGTGGGACGGGAGGTGTTGCATCAGCATTTCCAGGGTCTTGGAGTTGTCGAGGTATGAAGGGTCCATCCTGAATGGATTTGATCATCAATTTTCCATTAGGTTTTGTCTTGATGTAACGAGGCATTCGACTTGTCCATTGAAGATAACCACCTTTTTCCAACATAGGAGGACGGTTTTCGGCACCTGCTGCATGAATGTCTTGTTGAGTTGCCATTGATGAAGATGTGATATGATAAAGTTGATGTAGGATCGATTCAACGATAAAGGAGTTGTGGTTGATGAAGATTAAGCTCAGTTGAGGTGTTTCCGAAAGTCGTACTTGTAAACTCGGTTCTTAAAAAATTTTCGCCCAAAATTTGAAATTCACTATAAAAATCAATTCTAAGGTCGTATGAAAATTTTGAGTTATGACAATTTTGACGCCAAATTTGACCCGAAAAATTTGAATTTAGGCCCAAAAATTTGAATTTTTGACCAAAATTTTCACAGTTAAACCAAAATTTGAATCTCGCGTAAAAATTGAACGTTTAGTCTCCTCAAAAATTTAATTTTTACTCAAGTTTTTTTTTTTTTTTTTTTTTTTTTTTTTTTTTTTTTTTTTTTTTTAAATCTTTATGCGTAGAAAGAGCTTAGGCGTAGAAACACAAGTTACGAGTAGACACTTAGGCGTAGGATTCCTTAGGCGTAGGATCTTATGCGTAGGTTTAAAGTTACGAGTAGAAAAAGTTATGCGTAAGATTTAGCTTATGCATAAGAAAAACTTAGGCGTAAGAAAAATGCTTATGCGTAAAGTATTCTACGCGTAAGTCGAAACTTATGCGTAAGATTAGGGTTTTGCCCAAAAATCCTTTACACTATCACAGTGTAAGAGATATCCAAAAGTCGAAGTGTTCCACACACTTATCCAAGTGAGGGAAGCACTGAGTCACCGTTAGAGCACGAAGATTCTTCACCAAAAAGTTACGAGTAGAAAACTATGCGTAGTTGACTTTCTTACGAGTAGAACTAGGGTTTTGACCTACTCGTAAAAAAATTTCAATGATTCAACCGATTTCTCTTGCACAGATATCCTTAAAAACACTCGAATAACCCAAAAATGTTGACCTTTTTCACCCAAAGTGCCTAGAAAAGTTACGAGTAGAAATGACCAAAGAACCAAATACGAGCTTAAAAATGAAGAAAAACACGTAAAGCTTCGAACTTTTTGAAAAAAACTGAAACTTTAGCACCAAATAAACCTTAAACCACAAGAATCTTGAATTTTTGAGTGCAAAAATTAAAGCTTTAAGCTTGACAAAAACGTATAACGAGAGCCTTTACGCGTAACCCTTCAAAACAAACACAAACACTCCTAAACCATTGTTAGGCGATTGATACCAATTGTAGGACCTTAGTTTTATCAACCTTATCACTTTACCAAGCAAACCCAACACGTATACAAGTATAACCACGTGAAACAAACACAAACAAAGCTTAGAAATAAGATGAGAAAGATGGTGACTTGAAGATATATAAATCCGTGTATGTGAGAGGATAAGATAAACACAAGATGTTGTATATTCAATAAAGAAAAACACACACACACACACTTTCAAGCACACCCCTCAAATGACCATTTGAGGGGTATTTATAGTACAAGCAACTTAAAACCCTAAAGGCTTTGCTTGGGCTTTTCGTTGGACTTGGTTTGGGCTTCGTGGACTTGGATTGGATTACACATAATAGAAGGCTAGCTTATCTTAACTATTAGCCATTTAGCTTAGCCCAATCCACGAGCCCGTTGACTATTCTAACACGATATCTAACACACGATACAAAGTTCCTAAACGTGAATGACCATCACTTCTAATAAAACTATTAAGGCTAACAGTTACCCTTTCCTTTCGGCATCCAATCATATTCAATTGTGGGATCCGGATCGGGAATATTCTTATAATCCATGATATTTGCATACGTTAGTAAACCCAAACAGATATATGGTGGTCGACATCACCCAAACAGCCATCGACTAATAACAGTCAATCCAACATATCAATCAGTTCGTATAAAGCATGGGAATTATGTGTTTATCAAACTCTAATCATCTAATCCTAGCAATCATATCCTAGGCACCTAGTCCTTCAACATAGGTTAACATCATTTTTAATTAAGCATATTAGGATAATTAGAAAAGCCCGATAGATGATATAAATTTGAAAACATTCTCCCCCTCAATCAATGACTCATTTTTTGAAAATTTAAAAGCGCTGAAGTCATTGATTGAGTTTTCAATTTTAATAAAATTCTCTGAATCTGATTGATTTTCAAGCAACTCAATTTTACCACCATTTCTGAAAAACAACAAATATTTTTCTGAAGAATTTTAGACGGAAAAATATTTGAGTAGGAACAGCAGTCCTTCGACATACTTTCCTCATTTCTGTTTTAGGATAAGTGCACGAAATATTTGAAAATAGGTTTAGCGCAACACTTTCCTTTCTTGAAGAGCGGGTTGCTATCTGAAATAATAGCAAGCCATATTTTGAGACATGTTTTGAAAATAAATATTTACACCTTCTGCTCGAACTTCATCTATGGTCCCGTGCCATTGTTGAATGACATTTCTAAGACCGTAGATGTTATCGATACCAGAAGACATGTCTTGAGAAAACATATTTTTGGAATTTTTTAAATTTTCTGATTTTTTATGGATTTTTGTAGATTTTATATATTTTTTTCTTTTTGTTGGTTTTATATTTTTGTATTATGGTTTTCTGATAAATATATACAAAGATAAAGAAGATGATATAGTTTAAGAAGATAATGATACGAGTACCGAGATAAGGATATCGAGCAGCACGTCGTAGAAGATAGAAGTCATCATCCCTAAAACTTTCACCACCAAAGCTTCCGAGGCTCTTGTATTGAAGAAAGAAATTGAACCATCAGAAAGTGAAACTCTGGCAGCTTCCCCCCAAACCGAAAATCCTTATGTTGAGCAGATTCAAAGCTTTCTTTCAAGCTTCCAATAGCCAGGTGTACAAAGAAGCACACCATTATCATTGATCCTGCTGCTCCATTTTAAGAACGATAATCGAGGATCTCCATTCGGGGTAATATCATCAACAAGAACAGCAACGTATCATCCCACTCTTTAAATTTCTTCTCATATTTCATTACCACTGAAGTCTGAAGCAATCCATTCCAAAAAGTTGTCAAGAGACCACTTCCCCCGTGTAGTTGAAATGATGCAGTCCGTCTCTTAGTATAATGCTCAAGAACTCTCCCGAATACACTTCATGAGGGGAATGAAGAACACCTTCCCATGTTCACATTTTTCTTCCCTGATGAACATGTATGAAGCTCAAGAACCCGAAGTACACCAATATCCAAGAACTCTCCCGAATACACATCATGCCCGGAGAGAAAAACACCTCCCCAATATTTGTGATAAACAATGGCTTTCTTCCCTGATGATCGTGTATGAAGCTCAAGGACCCCGAAGTACGCACATTCCCCAAAGAGAGAACAACCGATAACATTGAAGAAGCAGGCCGAATCACTGATTATCTCTGCGGATGTCAATTCCGGAATAAGTGATTATATCTATGAATCACTGATTAAGCACTCAAGTGAGACAGCTGAGCGCCCCCAATGTACACAATTCTCTCTCCCCTGATGATTGCGATAACATCGAGATCATCACACACTTGTGTACCTCTTATATCTTCATAAACTTTCTCTAACATCACTTCCCCCACATAGTTGGAATAATAACAATAAACGCCTTGATGAGTAAAACCTTTAGTTTCTCTGCGGTCATGACATACGTCTTCCCGGGATATCTTCAATCACTTAGAAGAATTAAGTTCATCAAGTTTACTTGCCATGAGTCAAACCTTGAGTTTCTCTGCGGTAATAACATTTGTCTTCCCGGGATATCTTCAATTAATTAGAAGTATTAAGTTCATCAAGTTTACTCGCGTTTAGGTGCTTGTCTCCTTCCCCCTTGCTGGTTTTGACACTTCAGAATCAGCAACATAATATAAGCCCAAATACTTGAAATCTTTTGGGAAGAACAATTTTAATCTTTGTGAGAATCAACTTGCTGAAGCAGAATGTGAGCAAGTCTAATTGGGGATTAACTTTGGCTTTTCACTCTCCCCCAATTAGTGCTCTCCCCAAAACCGACAATCTGTTTGACAAATGCCCAGAATAAGAAGAAGTCTTTTGATAATCAAATGCAACTCGTCTTTTAGTCTTCTAACATGTAGCATAGAATGTAGAACCGACTGTAGACTCGACCTTCTTCAAGATTGTTCAGTTGGGGATCAAAAAGTTAACATCTTCATCTCACCAAAAAGGCATCCCAATTAACTTACCTCTTGTAAATCCCCTTAACTGAAATCCCTCCCAATCAAACAAGAATAGAAAGATGTTCATCAAGGAAATCAACAATCAGCCCGCAACGAACACACGAACTGGTAACACCAAGCAAACAATCACATCAAACAAGAACAGAAGGTTGTTCGGAATCATCATGTTGATGTGCACGTGAAGCATTAACCGGAAGCACTTTGTCATTAAACACATATCAGCTTGTGAAGATGTCAACCAACGGCTCTTAGAAGAAAACTCCATGTAAAAAAGACCCGATAAGAAGAAGATCTGTTCTTACATGAGTTAGGAGCCGTATGACCATATATTCTCATTTGTCAATCAACCATGCAGAATTATCACACTTCTTCTCCCCCTCAAGAATTGCATACGGAGATGCCATTCTTGATTACACAAGTGAAAATCGTCCAAATGTAGTCTATTCACAATTCTCGCCCGCAAAATTAGCACTTGATGTCGCCATCGTCATTATAGTTGAGCAAGTGGAATAAGAAAAGCAATCAACGGTAGTCCGGTTCACTTGATGTTTGAAAGCGCAAGGAAAAAGCATGAAGCATGTTGATGAGAATGGTCATAATAAGAAGATTTCTCTTCTTCAGAAGATAAAGCGCACTGAAACGTACACTTTTCTTTTCTTTAGAGAACGAGGCTTGAACTGAAGTATTCAAACGTCATCAGAAGATTTCTCTTCATCAGAAGATAAAGCGCACTAACACGTACACTTTTATTTTCTTTAGAGTACGAGGCATGAACTGATGTGTTCATACGTCATCATCTCTCTCTTTTCAGCTCTCTTGGCAAAACTTGTAATCAACCCCATTATCATTCAGTAGGCTCTTTGTCGTGACAGCTGATGGAGAAAACCCAGTATGATGAATTTGACCCTGAAGTAAACTAACCCGAACTCGTGACTTAAACTTGCACATATGAACAAAGAGCGGTGCCGAGACTTCATCCACCATAGAATCTCTAAGTACTCTATACTCTTCATCCAACCAACCATCAAGTAATAGACGTACATCACCTCTTGAAAATCCACAATTGAATGTGACACTGAGCACTACACCGTAACTCCTTAAAGTGATAGTTATTTTGTGGTGGTAAGAGCCCAATTCCCCCAAGTGGTAAAAGAAAAGGTAAAAGACACCCAATAATAACTAGATTTCCAAGTCTTCGTTTTTGATAATAAGCTCGAACAAGGATCTTGAAGAATCTTCATCCATCCATCCCCGATACCTTCAGATACTAAGTACACTCGCCCGTGATATTTCACTTCAACCTCAAATAAATAATAGTGAATTATCCCCGTTGTCACATCTTCTGGATAAAAGCTCAAATCTAGCCTCCTTTGAAGTTTTAAGTGAACTCTGATAATGGTTTCATCCCGACCATGGTTTAATGAGCATAACCCCGTAAAACTTTGAAGTAACCAAACCGCCATGACGAATATCCAAACACACATCCAATTCATGAAGTACACCCTTTTATCCCTTCTGCGAAGCAGAAACCGTAGCACCAGCATCAAATGAGATCCCGAAATACACTTTCCTTTCTCCTGGATGGTTCCATCATTACGGGATTTTATAATTCTATGGTTTAAACCGAGAAATAGTTTCTTTAGCGGGATTTTACAAAACCAAGAATAAACCGTAAGATAGATCCGGAAACGCACTTTATAATTACCAGGATGTTTCCATTTTTCACGGGATTTTACAAGTCTATGATTTAAACCGAGAAATAGATTTTTTCGCGGGATTTTACAAAATCAAGACAAAACCGTAAACAATGTCAGCTTGAGTGTGTTATGACAACTTTGGTTTCGGTGAATATCTGTTTTAGGGGAACATGCAGCGGTTTAATATCCAATATCAACAATATCATCAACCATCCAATAAACACTTTTGGTAAACACATCATTCACGCATTCTGTCGGCTGTTGCAGTGACAACACGGTGAAGTAAACCAGATATGCCAAACTTGATCATGAAGTGAACTTTCCTAGATTTGTTACTTAAACTTGTACTAATCCTCGTGAAAAAGAAACGGTGTACCCAATGTACAAAACCTCTTGACATTCTCAACTGAGTGAGACACCGAAGTGATATTTACGTTGTGGGTTAAACGAGAAAGAATCACAACCGTAATTAAATAGCCAAGTCTTTATCACCCTCAATAAACGCCCAAACAAGTCATCTTCGCGGAAGGGTAGAAAGAAAGAATATGAAATAAGTAAACGCGCCCGGAAATACTCACTTCAAATCCAAATAAGAAATATTGTACAACAACCCTGAAGTCAACTTTGTTCAACCATTAATTCAAGCCGCAACACAGTATCCTTTGTGAAAATGTAGAAACCAAAGTATCAAACCCATTACACAAAAAATCTCATCATCATACCCAATCTCATCATCGAATCTCACTATCACAAATAATCATCCGATCTAAATTCCATTAAGCTCAGTTCAATTCAAGAGCAGTTCCAATCAGAATAGGCCCCTTAAACAAGTATATCTCACCACGTTAGATTAAAATCTCGTACAACCCATTACATTAGAAATAATCCACGAGGCCAAAACAATCCACGAGGCCTAAAATTTACCACATAACCCGTTCCAAAATTAATACAACTTATCACATGGTCCGTTGAAATCATATATCCCATCCAATCGATCAAATAACTCACAAACGACCAAGGATAAAATGTTATTAGCCGGAAATCTCGTGTTCACAGTTATCAAACCCAAATCACAAATAACTCAACTAACTTGAAATGTGATTTTCATCTCATGCTTAAGTGATTTCATGATTGCCGATAATTCTCAAGTCCAAATCCTACACATAATAAAATTCGGCCCATGTGAAAAATAAATAGAAAAGCCCACTACATTGAAATACACGGAAGTCCATCAGCTTAAGTCATGGCCCAAGATTTGACTACCCTAAATTTCGGGTATTTAAATGTAACACATCTCATAATAACCCTAATAATCCTATCATATCACACGCCCCCATCATAACCGGTTTTCTCACACTATCCTTTCTCCTAAATATTCTCACAAGACAAACCCTAATCTCTTATAGTAGACGCCTCCATCCTTACTTTCCCACATATCCAAAGAAAGAGCAGTAAGCTTTATTCCCAAATTCATCTCACACCTCAACACCTAATATCAATCATCTTATATCCTCTTTAACACATCATATACGAATCAAGCACAAGACTTATCATCCATATCAAAGAGCCTTCGTTCATATGAGTTAGCCACAGGCATGGCACGGGCTATGATTCGGCTTCAATAACTAACCACGAAAGATGCAACATAGACACGTTCTTCAAGACCTAATACGGGTCTTGATGAGTGTGTAAATACTCATCATTTTTGGTCAAATCTGAACTGTAAAACATTTAAAAACACTCAGAAATGCATCAAAATACTGAAAATATCCCAAAATTGCGTTTTATATGCTTCAGATGCAAAATTATTGAAAAAAAATGAAAAACGAACAAAGTTTGCATAATTGGCATTTTCAGTCCCCCGACTTTCAAAAATTGGCAGAAATAGTCCCTGAGCACTTATTTTAAAAGAAAAGTCACCAAAGGTCCTTTTGAAATCATAAGTTGTCATAATTAGTCCTTTGGTGAAAAATTTCAAAAGTTTTGAGAAATTACAAGTTTAGTCTCCGGAGTTTCAGATATTGGCAAAAATAGTCCTTGGAAATGAAAAAAAAATGGAAAATACTTAATTCAGTCCTTGTACTATTAAAGATTGGCAAGAAAGTCCCTTGTGATAATTTTGGAAGTTGGCAAGATCACACCTTGAAGAATTGGAAAATTACACATTTGGTCCTTGTGATTAATACCAACCAAACCTGCCTTTTGTTTTTAAAAAACCCAAAACAAAAACAAACCCAATCCAATCCCAAAACCACAGTCAAAACCAGCCAACCTTTTTCCTCCTCCCTTTCTCCTTTCTCCCACCAACTCTGCAAAACAACCTGCAACACTCAACTTCCCATCCCCTGTTTCCCACGCCTGCTTCTCAACCCATCACCCAGGGCAGAGTTTTTTCAGAAGAAAGCACAAGTTGGGTTTTGTTTAATCTCACAGAAGCATAGAAGAAAGAGAGGGAGACATCTAGTAGTAGTATAAAAGCTTGTAGCCATATTAAGGAGTTAGTTTTTTAGTTTTAATTTAGTTTTTTTTTTTAGTTTTAGTCTAGAATTCTAAAGTTCTAGTCCCAATTTACTTACAATTTTATTTACCTTAATTGTCATTTTAAATTCCATGTAACTTTTAATTTCAAGTTAATGCATTTTCAGTTCTTTTGAATTCCAATTGTTACAGCTTTGGTTTTTATGCTTGGTCACTAAATCTTAAGTTTTGTTGAAAGTTGTTTGAAGTTATTTTGAAGATTAGTTGTATTGATACAAATCGAGTTTTCTTAAATCTCATTTTTTTTAAAAACCAGTTTCAAGTTTTTCTGCTAGATAGGGTGTTTGGGTGAGTTAGCTTGGTGGGTCAAAATTCACTTTCGACCCACTTTGGGATTTGCATTAAGAAATTTGAAGCTCATTCATGCTTGCATAAGTGAAGGTTGTCACAAAATCAAGACTTTAGCTGAATTTTCAAAGGTAATCAGTTGAACCCTTGTTCTGTGTAACTATTCTTGCAGTCCCCCATAGGCACTTTTTTGCTTAATTTTAAGTAGTTTCTAGTTAGGTTAGGGACTTAGTTTTGTTTTTACAAGTAGATAGCAGATTGAGTAAGATTTGTAGTGGCTTAGTTTTTAATTTGGAACTCTCATGTGGCTTATTTATAAGCTACAATAGTCTCTTGTGGGACTGTTTGTCCCCTGTCACAGCAGACCCAACAATGCCCTTTTAGTTTTCATTTTAAGTTAGTTAAAGTTAGATTGAACTTTTCATTTTGGTAGCATAAGCAGTTAGTAGCACTAGGATTGCGTTTCTGAGCTTATTATGTAAGTAGGGTAGCTTTTGATAGCTTGTTTTTGCCTTTTAAGCCACCACCTCAGCCCCGTTTGTTATATATATATATATATATATATATTTTTTGTCCACTGTTTCAGCAAAAGTATAGCAGTTTAAGTTGTGGGTTGAGCTTATTCTCTTTTTCTTGTTGTTTATCCATGATCTCTTAAGCAACTTTGAGGATTAGTGTTAGCCATTAGTAGCTTGTAGGTGGATTTTGATAGCTTTTTGTGGTATTTTATGTGTTTGGCAGCCCTGTCCCAAACGGCCCTTTAGGCTGTTTTCACTGTAGCAGCAGTGTAGGGTGTCCCATAGAGCTTAATTAGCTTATAAGCTAGCTTATTTAGGGTCCTTCAGTTCTATTTAGGATTAGTTAAATTAATTTTGTTTGTCATTAGCTTATTTATGTTCTTTTGGATAGCTTTCGGATCACTTGATAAGCCTTTATACTCATGAATGTTCTTTTTTTTAGTCTGCTGTTGTAATCAGCATTTGCACAGCTTATTTGAGTTTTGAAAAAGTTTTATTTTAGTGAAAAAATCTTATTTTTGTTTATTTATTGGTTTGCAAAAGAAAATTTGAAAAAAAAAAGAGAGCAAAAAGGTTGGGGAGGCAGGCTCGAACCTGAGACCTCCCACCTTTGGCAAAGTGATAGTGTGTACCTGTATGACCATGCGCCCTTGGGTCTTGTCTTGGTTATTTCTTGCAACATCTATTACTTAAGGTCGTATGCTAGTTTAGGCTTATAAGTTTTAGCTTATTCTTAACAGCTTATCCGTATAAGCTGTTGATCCCATTTTATTTTTCTTAGGTCCCCCATAGTGTAAAGTAATTTCTGTGATTTTTGCACATTTTTATAAAATGGTTTAGTATTTTTAATTAATTAATTAGATTAAATTAGTTTTTAATTCGTAATTATAATTTTAATAGTCAAAAAAATAATTTTCTTTTTCCAATAATTTTCTTTTATTATTAGGATTGTAAAAATATATTTTCCATATCCGTAGGTATTTTACTTCTTTATTTTCACGTTTTATTTCGTACGTTACGTAGTTTTTAATTTAAACGTACGTTTTAGGTTTTAAACCTTAATCGATTTTAAATATAGAATTAAAATGACTTCAAAGTCTTTATTAGATTTAAATTCCTTAGTGTAAAATCAATCGTAACCTTTTTCCTGTTCAATATTCACCCGGTCACAGATTCGTTGTATTACAGTTTTCACGCCTCGTTGGGACTTAACGACCCGGGGATATAACACTATACTCCTCTGGACTTAATTGCATTCTGTTCTGAGCTGTTTGACTTTTATGGTTGACCATTCACAAGTGGTTGACTAATAAAAAATAGACCGTTCGGAGCGAATCAAATTTTGGCAAAGTGATAGTGTGTACCTGTATGACCATGCGCCCTTGGGTCTTGTCTTGGTTATTTCTTGCAACATCTATTACTTAAGGTCGTATGCTAGTTTAGGCTTATAAGTTTTAGCTTATTCTTAACAGCTTATCCGTATAAGCTGTTGATCCCATTTTATTTTTCTTAGGTCCCCCATAGTGTAAAGTAATTTCTGTGATTTTTGCACATTTTTATAAAATGGTTTAGTATTTTTAATTAATTAATTAGATTAAATTAGTTTTTAATTCGTAATTTTAATTTTAATAGTCATAAAAATAATTTTCTTTTTCCAATAATTTTCTTTTATTATTAGGATTGTAAAAATATATTTTCCATATCCGTAGGTATTTTACTTCTTTATTTTCACGTTTAATTTCGTACGTTACGTAGTTTTTAATTTAAACGTACATTTTAGGTTTTAAACGTTAATCGATTTTAAATATAGAATTAAAATGATTTCAAAGTCTTTAATAGATTTAAATTCCTTAGTGTAAAATCAATCATAACCCTTTTCCTGTTCAATATTCACCCGGTCACAGATTCGTTGTATTACAGTTTTCACGCCTCGTTAGGACTTAACGACCCGGGGATATAACACTATACTCCTCTGGACTTAATTGCATTCTGTTCTGAGCTGTTTGACTTTTATGGTTGACCATTCACAAGTGGTTGACTAATAAAAGATAGACCGTTCGGAGCGAATCAAATTTTGGCGCCGCTGCCGGGGAGGTGTGCTGCGTACTACGAATTTGAAGCATCAGTGTTGTTGAATATACATCCATTGTATATTTACCATCCTTGTTCATATTTTCTTATTATTATCATATAAAAACAAAACGGTTCCCGAAAACATTTTAAAATCAATTTTCAACAAACACAAAAAACCCAAAAAGATTTTCTTTCTTATATTTACAACATGTTTTTCAAAAATACCAAAAATATTCCTCTTTACCCTCTTACCCTTTTGATTCTTCAATTCTTACCCTCTGGAACCCTTTGATTCTTTCTATGTCTTATCCTCACCTTCTTGGTTATGAATGGTGTGGTGGCCCTCATAATGATGATAATTGTCTCAGTTTTAGCATGGTAGAGTCAGGAAATGGGTCTGTCTATAACCAAGATCCCTATTCTTACCATGACACGACTAATTTATTTCATCAGCTACCACATCATGAGATTCAGACATAATTGTGTGAATTTTGTGGAGGTCCTCACCAAGGATTTGAGTGTCAGACCAGAGACACGTTTTTCTATGAACAAATCTCTAATAACACTCTGAACTTTGGAAATGATCAATATCCATGTTATTCACCAAATCAGTCACAACAATCATTTTGTTGTGAGAACTGTGGAGGTCCCCATTTCAGCTCTGATTGTCAAACAAGGAATCCATTTCCTTGTAACAATTACGACTATCCATATCACGACCAACCTCCACAGTGCCAAATAACTCAAACTCCTCAGCAAACCCAACAAGACACTTATCTAGAGCTTCTGGAGTTAGTGAAAAGAACTGAGGAGTTGAGTAAAACAGCATTTCGAAATGCTCCCAGTTGTTCTTGTGTATATTGTGGGGGTCCTCATGATGATTATCAATGTCAACCTTCCGGTTTTGACAAATCTCCACTCCCACAATGTCCCGTCATTCAAAATTCACATGAGAAATCCATGGAAGAATTGCTAGCTGAAGAGCAGGCTGCTAAAATAAATTCCCAAATTGCGTTTGAAAAATCTATTAGGGAATCAATTGCAAAAGAAAAAGCAGCCAGATCTAGCTCTCAATTTCGTTTTATTCCTGATGACAGTGATGATGAGGATACACTTGATATCCTTCAATTCTATAAAGATTCATCAAGTTCATCAGTTGATATCCCATCAGTTGAGATTCATTCTCAAACAACTACTATCACACCCGAAGCTCCCACTCACTCTCTAAACATTGGGGACGAGCATCTTGACATTGTTCCTGAAAAGGAATCGGACGAATTCATAAATTCTAGTGTTGAGAACCTTGTCCCAATCCCGAGAGAGTCACAGGGAACTTTTGACCATATGTGTGATATCCTTTCCCCTCTTGAGTGTTCAAAAGATCATTTTGAAACTTTCTCTGATCTTAGCGACGATTGTGCTTCCTATGGAAACATCGAGTATGTTGAGGCATCACTCCCACAGCTGATCCTCTTCTTGAGGAGTTCACCAATGAACTCACTCACATCAGTCCACTTTCATCAGAAAGTGACGATGGTCTCTTTGATTTCGAAGCCGATCTGGGAGAGATTGAAAGTCTCCCTTATAATGATCGTTCACCCACTTCTTATCCCAACAATCCAATAGAGAATGTTGACCACTTTGTTCCTGAAGCATTCAAAACAACTCTCACTAATCCTCTATTTGAATTCGACTCTGAATTCACTTTAATTTCTGAGAATCCACTCTTTGATACTCAGATTGAGGATAGTGATGAGTCTACAGTGGAACAAGAATTCACAGATTTACATCTTGTGATTGATTCTCTTCACGAGGAGTTCGCCGGTGAACTCACTCATATCATATCTCCACCGGAGTATGATAACTTCCACTTTGATCATGACACACCTGGGATTTGTCTTGATCACGTGAGCTTAAATGATGAGATTCATAATACTGAAATTATGGATTCTCCTATGGATGAAGATGAGTTAGTCATGATTTTCATCATGACTTTCTTTCTTTTCTTCACCTATCCCGTGACTTCTTCTCTTCTTCACTCATTCGGGAGTGAAGATACCATCTTTGACCCCGGCATTTCCATGTACCATTTGTGAGCCGAGTCTGTCTATGTATATCTCGTCGGTGTGGAACTTTCGCGTGCTTCAATGTTTATACAAACATCTTGAATGAAAGTCCGATGGAGATTGTCTCTTCCACTTACTTCCCCATGAACAAATTAATTCGGGGTCGAGTCAAGCTAGCGACTCGGTAATCAAAAACAATAGTTAGACATGGGTTTTCACCCGTGTGTACCACCCTAGTGTGGGGGAGTTGCCCCCCGCTGTTGTATATAAGTTTTCATATAAAAAAAATAAAAATAAATAAATAATAATAATAATTTCAAAAATAATGGCCGTAATATTTCTCTTTTACGTTCTAAGTTTCGGCATAACAGCCGGTACTTTGAATATTGAGGGCAATATTCATTTCTAGTGTGGGGGGGAATTCTCACGAATTTTATCATGTAATTATACCACCCAATTCCCCCATTTTTGGCCAAAATTTTTTTTTGGAGTAAGTGTTTTGCACTTACTCAGCTTACGGTTATCAGTCCGCCATGTCTAATAAATAAAAGGATTGGCTAATCCAGGAGCAAACGGCTCTTGGTAAAGATATCTCAAATCCGTTGACGGCTTGCAATTTGCCCAAAATTGTATGGTGTTCAGCTCACCATATCTTTAATTAGTGAAGAGTTGGCTAGCCCGCAAGTTTAAGGCTTGTGGTAAAGGCTGTTGGAAAACCATAATTGGTAATTGACTCACCAAAGATATTTTATCTAAGAGTTGGCTAGTCCAGAAGCAAACGGCTTCTGGTAAAGACAAATCAAAACCGTTGAAAGCTGGTGATTTGCTCAAAATCATTTGGTTATCATTGTACCAAAGTTCTTACTTGAACTGAAACAATTGGCTACTCCAGAAGTAATGGCTTTTGGTAAAGAGATTCAAATCCATTGAGTTTTCTCAAAAGATTGCTAGGGACTAGCAATAGTTTTAGTGTGGGGGATTGATGAGTGTGTAAATACTCATCATTTTTGGTCAAATCTGAACTGCAAAACATTTAAAAACACTCAGAAATGCATCAAAATACTGAAAATATCCCAAAATTGCGTTTTATATGCTTCAGATGCAAAATTATTGAAAACAAATGAAAAATGAACAAAGTTTGCATAATTGGCAGTTTCAGTCCCCCGACTTTCAAAAATTGGCAGAAATAGTCCCTGAGCACTTATTATAAAAGAAAAGTCACCAAAGGTCCTTTTGAAATCATAAGTTGTCATAATTAGTCCTTTGGTGAAAAATTTCAAAAGTTTTGAGAAATTACAAGTTTAGTCTCCGGAGTTTCAAATATTGGCAAAAATAGTCCTTGGAAATGAAAAAAAATGGAAAATACTTAATTCAGTCCTTGTACTATTAAAGATTGGCAAGAAAGTCCCTTATGATAATTTTGGAAGTTGGCAAGATCACACCTTGAAGAATTGGAAAATTACACATTTGGTCCTTGTGATTAATACCAACCAAACCTGCCTTTTGTTTTTAATAAACCCAAAACAAAAACAAACCCAATCCAATCCCAAAACCACAGTCAAACCCAGACAACCTTTTTCCTCCTCCCTTTCTCCTTTCTCCTACCAACTCTGCAAAACAACCTGCAACACTCAACTTCCCATCCCCTGTTTCCCACGCCTGCTTCTCAACCCATCACCCAGGGCAGAGTTTTGTCAGAAGAAAGCACAAGTTGGGTTTTGTTTAATCTCACAGAAGCATAGAAGAAAGAGAGGGAGACATCTAGTAGTAGTATAAAAGCTTGTAGCCATATTAAGTTTTGTTGAAAGTTGTTTGAAGTTATTTTGAAGATTAGTTGTATTGATACAAATCGAGTTTGCTTAAATCTCATTTTTTTTAAAAACCAGTTTCAAGTTTTTCTGCTAGATAGGGTGTTTAGGTGAGTTAGCTTGGTGGGTCAAAATTCACTTTCGACCCACTTTGGGATTTGCATTAAGAAATTTGAAGCTCATTCATGCTTGCATAAGTGAAGGTTGGCACAAAATCAAGACTTTAGCTGAATTTTCAAAGGTAATCAGTTGAACCCTTGTTCTGTGTAACTATTCTTGCAGTCCCCCATAGGCACTTTTTAGCTTAATTTTAAGTAGTTTCTAGTTAGGTTAGGGACTTAGTTTTGTTTTAAAAGTAGATAGCAGATTGAGTAAGATTTGTAGTGGCTTAGTTTTTAATTTGGAACTCTCATGTGGCTTATTTATAAGCTACAATAGTCCCTTGTGGGACTGTTTGTCCCCTGTCACAGCAGACCCAACAATGCCCTTTTAGTTTTCATTTTAAGTTAGTTAAAGTTAGATTGAACTTTTCATTTTGGTAGCATAAGCAGTTAGTAGCACTAGGATTGCGTTTCTGAGCTTATTATGTAAGTAGGGTAGCTTTTGATAGCTTGTTTTTGCCTTTTAAGCCACCACCTCAGCCCCGTTTGTTATATATATATATATATATATATATTTTTTTTTTGTCCACTGTTTCAGCAAAAGTATAGCAGTTTAAGTTGTGGGTTGAGCTTATTCTCTTTTTCTTGTTTTTTATCCATGATCTCTTAAGCAACTTTGAGGATTAGTGTTAGCCATTAGTAGCTTGTAGGTGGATTTTGATAGCTTTTTGTGGTATTTTATGTGTTTGGCAGCCCTGTCCCAAACGGCCCTTTAGGCTGTTTTCACTGTAGCAGCAGTGTAGGGTGTCCCATAGAGCTTAATTAGCTTATAAGCTAGCTTATTTAGGGTCCTTCAGTTCTATTTAGGATTAGTTAAATTAATTTTGTTTGTCATTAGCTTATTTATTGTCTTTTGGATATCTTTCGGATCACTTGATAAGCCTTTATACTCATGAATGTTCTTTTTTTTAGTCTGCTGTTGTAATCAGCATTTACACAGCTTATTTGAGTTTTGAAAAAGTTTTATTTTAGTGAAAAAATCGTATTTTTGTTTATTTATTGGTTTGCAAAAGAAAATTTGAAAAAAAAAAGAGAGCAAAAAGGTTGGGGAGGCAGGCTCGAACCTGAGACCTCCCACCTTTGGCAAAGTGATAGTGTGTACCTGTATGACCATGCGCCCTTGGGTCTTGTCTTGGTTAAATCTTGCAACATCTATTACTTAAGGTCGTATGCTAGTTTAGGCTTATAAGTTTTAGCTTATTCTTAACAGCTTATCCGTATAAGCTGTTGATCCCATTTTATTTTTCTTAGGTCCCCCATAGTGTAAAGTAATTTCTGTGATTTTTGCACATTTTTATAAAATGGTTTAGTATTTTTAATTAATTAATTAGATTAAATTAGTTTTTAATTCGTAATTATAATTTTAATAGTCATAAAAATAATTTTCTTTTTCCAATAATTTTCTTTTATTATTAGGATTGTAAAAATATATTTTCCATATCCGTAGGTATTTTACTTCTTTATTTTCACGTTTTATTTCGTACGTTACGTAGTTTTTAATTTAAACGTACGTTTTAGGTTTTAAACGTTAATCGATTTTAAATATAGAATTAAAATGACTTCAAAGTCTTTATTAGATTTAAATTCCTTAGTGTAAAATCAATCATAACCCTTTTCCTATTCAATATTCACCTGGTCACAGATTCGTTGTATTACAGTTTTCACGCCTCGTTGGGACTTAACGACCCGGGGATATAACACTATACTCCTCTGGACTTAATTGCATTCTGTTCTGAGCTGTTTGACTTTTATGGTTGACCATTCACAAGTGGTTGACTAATAAAAGATAGACCGTTTGGAGCGAATCAGGTCTCAGGTAGGTACTAATTGATGAAGTCTTGAGTTATTGATGTAGGTCATATAACGAATTAAAGAAATGATTTAACATACTTGTTAACATCATATATTTATTTTCGGATAACATCAAAGATCTGTGAGGATGTTGGTTCAAGCAAATAAAATCTTGTTTTAAAAAGATTGAAACTTGTAGACCGTTTCTGAGATTATGTTAATTTTGTTTTGTAAGATTATTGGAGTTGAGGTGATAATCTTAGACTTGAGATGGAAGGTGTCATGTTAGGTAGTGTAGGAATTGAAATTGAATGATTTGGTTTGAGTTGTCCGTGGTTGTCAAAGATTTTGATCGATTCAAATGGGTAGATTCTTTTCAATATGTTATAAATTGAACGTGGACTGATGTTGTGAGTTGACTGAAGTCGTAGTAGAGTCTTGGAGAATGGTATATTGTGGTCGTGTCTTGTGGTCAAGATTCTTGTTTTCAGCTTGTGTATTGTTGTAGAGTTCATGGTCAATTTGACGATTCTTCTTCTTCATCACATTTCTGTCCATGTCAAGTCGCTAACCATCAGTCAAGTTGCTACCAAATTTTTGAGTCAAGTCGCTAGCAAATTTTCCAAAGCAAGTCGCTGGGTCAAGATTTGTGCCAAGTCGCTAGCGAGTTATGTCAAGTCGCTATTGACTTTTACAAGTCACTATTGACTTGAGTTGACTAAAGAATCAACTTGCTACATGTCTCAACTCGCTACATGTCTCAACTCGCTACCATGAGTCAAGACTCATGGCAAGTCGCTACCTAGATTCATTTCATCAGGACTGTTTTGAGGGCAAGTCGCTAACATGATATTCCGGCGAGTTTTCCGACCATAATCAAAGAAACCCAGAAACATCATAAAAGATGCTTCATTTTTTGACCCATTAAGACTTCGTAAATGACCACAAGATTCTGACCAAATTACCACATGAAAACGACCATGTTGACAGAATATGTACCAAAAACTTGATATGTGAGAGATGTGAGAAATTTGTACCAAACAAAACTGATATTACAACTTTTGAAAAAGCTGTTAAAACTGGTTTGACACACATAAAAACTGTTAAAATCTGGTTAACCACAATAATAGAGAAATGGAATTTTTCGTCCGAAACAATGATTCAGAAATAGTTTTAACAAGATTTAAAATCACACAAACTCAACACAACACAAAAACCATGGTACAAAACCACCATAAATCATCAAAACACAAAAACCTTGGCTCTGGTACCATTTGTAGGATCGATAATATTATTGTGTTGATGATTCGGGTGGTCTTGGATGATGAAAATACATGTTTGCCATTTGAGAGAGAAAGAGATGAGAGGGAGTTTCTTGGTAGAGACTTGCTTCACAAATGTAATGTTAGATTATGAGAAAAGCTCCACCCTTTCCATGGATGGAAGGGGTATTTATAGTTACAAAGAAACCGTCCTCCAATCAGACTGTGGATCAGGGATACAGTGGGTAAAGACCCGTCCTTCCTCCACGGTGTTACACTAAACTAATCTACGCTACAAACTAACTAATAAACTGCTAAATAACGTAACAAACGACATGTCTACGAGCTAACTAATGCTAGATAATATTTGGGGTGACCGACACTTCACTAATGGAATTTCCAATTCCTAACACTTTCTTGTCGTCATATGGTTGTTTGACGTATCTTCCCTTTCTTCTAAAGAACTTTTTGAAGTCCCTTACCACCATGGCATACTCCTCGTCATCACTACCCGAAGAGGAGTTCTCTTCATCGCTTGAGATTTTCTTGGCTTTAAGGGCAAGATATTTTTGCTTCTCTTTCACCTTTGAGGCTTCAGAATCTTTAGCTAGGACAAGCTCATAGACTTTTAAATTGCCTATGAGTTCATCAATGGTGAGGATTGACAAGTCTTTTGATTCTTCGATTGCCGTCACCTTAGATCTCCACTTAGATGGAAGTGCCCTTAGATATCTCCTAACATGATTACGGCTAGAGAAAGATTCATCAAGTGCTTGTAAAGATGCAATTATAGTATTAAAGTTAGCAAAAGAATGATCTATAGTATCCTCCTCTGATATTGAGAATTGTTCATATTGTTGAATAAATAAATCTATTTTATTGTTCTTAACTTGTTGATTACCTTGATGAGTTACAACTAAAGAATTCCAAATTTCTTTAGAGGTTTTAAGCATTGAAATTCTTTCGAATTCCTTTTTGGGTAAAGCATTATATAAAACCATTTTAGCTTCACTATTTTTGGAAAGCTTTTTCTTAATATCATCGGTGAGTTTATCATGAGGTATGTTAAATAAATTTCCATTTTCATCTTTTGAAGTAGCTTCAAAATCACCTTCAACAATGATGTACCAAAGATCAATATCTTTTGACTTCACATACGTTTTGAATCTATTTTTCCAATATATAAAACCATTGGTTTCAAGTAGTGGAGGTCGTTGCATAGATTGCCCTTCCTTGTAATTTTCAGAACCCACAGTGATCGAAAAGTTTTTAAAATATGGTTTACTTTAAAACTTTTATAAATTAGCTCTTGATGCCAATTGTGGAAAACTAGAAGGGGGGTTGAATAGTTTTGCCGATTTTAAGTTAGTTTCTAAAAACTTGAGATTCGATGTTATGTGAAATCGTATGGATGAAGATAAAGTATAGATCTAAGAGTAATGCAAGTAAAGAAAGTAAAGTAAGGGATAGAAATGACACAACCGATTTATAGTGGTTCAGCTACAAGGACACCTTTCTTGCCCTACTCCACTCCCCGAGTCACATACTCGAGAGTTCAAGCACTATGTCAACAAACTCCTTCAACTTAGCAGAGAAGCCTTCACAACGTTGCTTACACCTTTTTCCGATACAAAGCTAAATACTGAGTCCGTAACACGGAGGACCAAACCAACACGACTATTACACAACAACTATGTGAAATATCAAGTACAAGATCTTTGCTACAGAAATCTTGTGGAGGAACAAATCAATCAAGGACCCCTTGCTTGGATGACTTGTAGAAAGCTCGTGATCTCGCCTTAGAGAAGGACCTATATGAGAATCACAATAGAAGAAAGAAGAACAACTCTCTAGATCAAGTGATATTTTGTTAGAAGAGTGTAAGAATATATGAGAGAGTTAGTAAGAAGAGGGGTGAAGAGAAATGAAGAAATGGCTCTCTATTTTTAGGAAAAATCTTGCCACTGTTCCACGGATCCCACGGATCCCTTGCTTAAGGGATCCGTCTAGTGTAACTCCAGGGATCCGTGGGATGCTCCTCTTTGCCCATGGGTTTTTTGGTTATGGGTCATGGGTTATGGGTTGGTCCATGGATATTTCATTAGATACATTGTATCTAATAGATGCAATGCATCTAGTCAAATGGATATGGGTCAATACCATGGGTTATGGATATGCTCCATGGGTTGTGGTTTTTACCCATCCTAATAAAATAGTACAACAAATGATTTATTACAACAATTTGTATTAAATGACTATATGTAAATGCTTTACAAAAATAACATGTATCCTGATAATTTTACTTCTGATAACATTATATTTGTCATCAACAAAACACAAAGAGATCGCTAAATATTAATAAACGTTTTTATGGTTTATTTGTATTAACAAGCGGGATTCTTTACAAGAAGTCTTTCCTTGGAGCATGGTTACATTGTGTTGGCCCACTCCAGGAAAATTACGTACTGAGAGAAATCCATGAAGGATCCTGCATCATGCACGCTGGGACGAGGTTTGTAGTAGCTAGGGCCCTGCGAACTGGATACTATTGGCGTACCATACATAATGATGCACGGAAGTTGATAATAGCATGCAAAGACTCCCAAGTACATAAACCTTTCCCAAGAAACCTACAAGAGAACCTAACTCCAATTACCTCTCCATGGAAATTTTACAAATGGGGAATTGACATTGCCGGGCCTTTCTCGGAAGGCCACGAAAAAGTTAAATTTTTCATAGTAGCAATAGACTACTTTACTAAAAGGATAGAAGCAAAGCCAGTTGCAACTATTACAGGAAATCAAATCAAAATATTTGTATGGGAAAACATAGTATGCATATTTGGACTCCTCGGAGAAATAATATCTGATAACAGAAAACAATTCCGAGACAACCCATTCAAAGATTGGTTCGAAAAACTATACATCCAGCAACATTTTGCTTCTGTCAAACACCCACAAGCCAACGGGCTGGTTGAAAGGGCAAACCGGAGCCTAGGAGAAGGAATCAAAGAACGACTGAAAGAATGGAGCAAGAATTGGGTGGAAGAATTATCGCATGTCCTATGAGCGCATTGCACAATGATCAAATCTAGCAACGGAGACACTCCATTCTCTTTAACATACGGAATAGAAGCTGTCATCCCCGCCAAAATAGGAATGCCCACATGGAGAATAGAAGAGATAAATGTAGAGCAGAATGATGAGGCTGTAGAAATAAACTTAGACCTTTTAAAGGAAAGAAGAGAGCAGGCAGCAATCTATGAAGCAAAAATGGAAAAGTACTACAACTTTAAAGTTCGCAATACAAGCTTCAAGCCAGGAGACTTAATATATCGTAACAACGACTCAAGTCATGTAGAAGAACGAGGAAAGCTAGGACCAAAGTGGGAAGGACCCTACGAAGTCATGGAAGCACTGGGAAAGGGCGCATACAAGCTAAGAGACCGTGAAGGAAACCCGGTTCCGCAATATGGAATGTTTGCAATCTTAAGAGATGTTATGTCCATCAAATGTAAGCAACTCGCCCTTGCGGACTCCGTAGGAGGGGGTTGATATTTCAAATTATTTTCATAAATTGTAATCTTTCTTTAATTATCAATGAAAAAGATGAAGATTAGCTACCTTCACCAAGCTTATTTTAAAAATATTAACTGTTCCTTTTTCACTTTAAAAAGGTTACTATACATATAAATAAGACGCGCATACATTTGGGCATGACCCATAAAGCGTTATTCCGAATAACGATAGGTTGAGTAACCTCAAAATTCACTCAAGATACGTAAGAGATATTGCAAATCCGGTATCGGGAGAATAACCCACAAATATCCAGCTAAGACTATTGCAATAAACACACCAGTGTGAAATTAAAATAATAGTTGTAACTGAAAAGTTATACAAATCAAAAGTACATACATCAGACAAAAAGTCTAAGTACAAAACGCCGTACCAACACGACCATAAAAAGATTAAATGAAAAGTGTTATACAAAGCACAAACAAAAAAGGACCATAAAAAGGTCACACTAAACTTAGTCAGAAAGATTTGATTTCGGAACGGGCCCCTCCCCAGGACGATCAAAAGCAGCCATAGTTACTTCATCACCAGCATTGCCTTGCTCAATCGCACTCGGCACCTCATAGTCACACACGGAAAGAGGTGCAGATGAAGGAGTCACTGATAAAGCAACATCAGTCGCGGTAGAGGCTTACGTTGTATCCTAAGTACCAACCATATCCGTTAAAGTCCTCACGGATAAAGGATTAATCAACGAATCCCAGATATCCGCAAGGACCGACCGATCAACAGTAACATTCTCCCTTATCTTCCTAGCCCTTTCAAGACAAGTACTTAGAGAAACATATAGGGGAGATTCACCTACAAGCGCATGACTTTCCAAATGATGAATAGGGATGGTTAGTTGCTCCGGACCAGGCAGAGAATCAAGGATGCCAGGAGTACTAGCAACAGATTGCTCAAGGCGAAGAAGATTCATAACATCTTCAATACTGGCATCTTTGAGAGCTTCTAAGGAGGACAACAGGGGAAATTTCATCGCACGAAGCGTCTAAAGAGCATCTTGGTAATCAGCTTCCGCAAAAGGATTATAGGCCTATATATATGAAAGATTTGTGCCTTTCTTCCCATGATGAATACCAGCAACAAGCTCGTCCTGCATCCCTCTCTTGATGGAACGACTAAAAACTACACCCAAAGTCTCAAGGTAATCGGGCGAATTCCAACACTTGGCAATAGCAAGCCCAAAGCCTTTAGCCAGAAGCCATCTTTGACACGATATCACAGTAAACAAGCGGAGATGAAGCTTCTCCTCCAGATACAGGGCAATCTCCGTAAATCGCTCTTTCAAATGATCAAAATCCGATATTTGAACGTGAAGGCCAGAGCATTCACCTTCCAGAGCCTGCACCTACAAAAAAAATACTTTAATAAAATAAGAAAAGAGACATACGTAGAAAGCTGAGTATCAAGATACGAACCTGACTAGCAAGATCATCATTTTGAGACTTCAGTGAAGTAGACGTACACCTGAGCTCTGCAAGCTCACGGTCTTTACTAACTGATAAGGATTTAAAACGTACACTTTTAAGGGGTCATTTAAGCCCTTAATCGCCCACTTTTATATCCGTTACTGCTTAATTTCGTTCCTTTTCACTTTTTAGGTCTCCTGGAAGCAAAATGCTGGAATGATGCATATTTTGACGAAAAGGAGTGAATATATGAAGAAAATGGCTAATCAAGATAAAGACTCTCAAGTTGCTGGAATTGAAGCTGACAGCGTCACAAACCATGGGCGACACCATCCCTCTCTACGTAATTAAATTTGCGACGACTCAGTAGACTTTTTTCTAATTTACACTTGACGGCGTCAGGCTTTGAAGAGTAAGGGCGTCACAAAGACTTTTCTTCTCAGACGGCCTAGATCCAGATTCAGACGACGTCACTACTGAAGACTGACGGGGTCACAACCACAACGTGACACCGTACCAATGATGAATTGGCCAAGACGAAACCCTAATGACCGCGATCTGACGGCGTCCCAACTATAAGGTGACGCCGTCGCAGTTGTAAAACTATATATAGAAATCGAATTTTCAGAATTTGAAAGAGGTAGATTTGTGGAGTAAAAACCTAAAACGATTTTGGTCCGGTTTGGACAGTATCTTAGGGTTCTCATACCCTATTTTACATCAAGATAATTATTGATTTCATTATGTCTTCGATTGTATGTGTGTATGCTTGCGTGTTTAACATGTTCGGCTAAATTTCTTGTGTGTTTGCTTAGATCTATGAAGCCTAGTTATTAATTATTGATTGGTTGTCTCTTTTCTTAATTGTAATTGGCTTAGGAGTGCATTAGGCCATCGTTATGTTTGAATGCTTGAGTAATCTTTGTGAACCTTAGCTTATAAATCACTTAGCGGAATTGTAGGTTAAACATCCAAAGATAACCTTAGAGTTAGTTTATGAAACCTAGAGATTTCATAGGCAATAAACTTAAGGTAGTCTCAAAGAGTTATGGATAAAAGCATACCCTACGACCTTAGAAAACACAACGCGTTAAGAATAAGGACGTGACAATTCAACCACCAATAAAAGATAACTAGGGAGTAATAGTATCTAGGTAGACAAATTTTTAATCATCATAAGAGCACACATCAATAGACATAAGACTACCCATTAGTTTAGATAATTAGATAGTAGAAGTAATCGGTATAAGTACCAAAACCCCCAAATCCAAACCCCGAGATTTTACCCTTAGCTTTCTAAAAAATATAAAAAAGATAAAAAATAATCTTCCTCAACCTCAACCTTAGCGTAGTACACTTCTCACTAGCATTCCTATTCCCCTAGAGAATGATATCAATACCCGAGGCTTACCCAATACTACGCTACAATGATTAGGTTCACTGCCTAGGGTGTTGAAAAACTTGCTCGACGAAAAGGAAGTTCCTTTGACCCCGAACGCGTTATACGCGCATCAAGTTTTTGGCGCCGCTGCCGGGGAATAGAATAGCTAGTTAGATTTCTATCTCGTTTAGGTTCCCTTACTTGATTCATGTCAAGTAAGTTTGTTGGAATCACTCCTAAACAGTATTTCAAGTATTTATATTTCATATGTAATAGGTAGCTTTATTATGGCCTTTATGTTTGTTTAAGGTCAAGCTTATGTAGAAGGCCCATAAGCTTGATCCAAGCCCAATAAGGAATAGGGAAGGAGAGGGAGTGTTGCCCTAGCTCCTTGCCTATATAAACTCTTGTAAACCCTCATTTGAGGGTTGGTTGTTCAAGTTACTCTTTCACATACACTCTACGCCTAAACCTTTCTTTACTTTTACGTGTGTGTGTGTTTGTGTGTTGTTCAACCGCCTCTATCTCTTTCTATATTACTTGTGTTGTAAAACTAGTGACCTAACAGTGGTATCAATCGCCAAATAGTTGGGTGTACTCGTTTGTTTTTTGAAGTTTTTGGTTTTGGATCTTACGCGTAGAGATAACGCATTCTTTGGTTATCTTAAAAACTCGTTTTTTACACTTTTTAATCCAAGATTCTTGTACTTTCAATGTTTTGAGGTGTTAAAATACTTGTTTTTGTCAAAAAGTTTCAAACTTTACGCGTGGATTTACGTTTTTAAGCTAGTTTTTGTTCGTGGGTGTCGTTCTACGCGTAACCTGTTTAGCAGTTTTGGTACATCAAAATTCACACTTTTGTGCTCTTTTGGTACTATTGAAGCTATTCCATAACAAAAAACTGGTTTAGAAACACATTTGGGCAGAATCAAAGTTACGAGTAATCCTACGCGTATCAAAACCCTAAAATTACGCGTAAGATTGTTCCTTGGTTTGATCTTCAATTTTCTGGTTTAATCTGTGTTTTCTTACTTGGATAAGTCTGAAAATACGTCGACTTTGGATATCTTTTGCACTGTGAAGTGTAAAAGATCATTTGGGCAAAAACCCTAAAATTACGCATAAGCATAAGCTTACGCGTAGAATTCCTACGCATAAGATTCACTTTACGCGTAAACTAAGGTCTACGCATAAGGTAATCCTACGCCTACGTTTCTACGCCTAACTTTTGTCTACGCTTAACTTTAGTGTTTTCCCTACTTACGCGTAAGCTAAAACCTACGCGTAACTCCTCATTGTTACGCGTAACTTTTGGTGTTTTTACGCATAAGTGCTACTTGGTTCTTGTCTTTTCTACGCCTAAGGATACTTCATCAACAAAGGTTCATTCGACTACAAAGATCCATCTTTACCACACAAGTTTATCATCATGTCTCAACCACCATACTCTAACTATTTCCCTCACACTTATAATCATCAACAACAACAACAATTAACTCCACAACATCAACAATGGAATCAACAACAAGCTATTTATCAACAACAATTTAATCAGCAACATACTCCACAACTTGGTGCAATTCCACAACCACAAATGGTTCAACCACAACCAAGCCTTCAAGTTCAACCCTACACAACCGATTTCAATCAACATCCATCACGGACCACTATGAAGGAACCCACTTGGTTTGCTAAGATGTGTGAAGCTTTAAGCAGCCAACAATCAATTCATGAAGCTGGATCACTTGATAGACCTCCAATGCTCACTCCAGGAAACTACGATCAATGGGTGATAAGGTTCTTTAGGTTCTGTGATCTGAAGAAGCCACATGGAAAGTTCTTAAAGAAGGTTATCTTGGAAGGTCCATTTGAGATGCCTACTGTCATTGTACCCGGAGATCCAACTGCTGTTCCACCAAGAGATGAACAAACCAACATTGCTACTGTTGCAGATTTAAATCCTACAGAACTTCTACACTATGAAGCTGATGAACTTGCAATGGAATACATCCTCTTAGGATTACCAAACCCAATTCTTCGTAGTGTTGATGCTCAAAAGACTGCACAAAAAATGTGGGATCATATTCGTCTTCTTATGGAAGGATCTGTACTCAATCAGGAGGATTTGGAATCTAAAATTTACTTGGCTTATGAACACTTCATGATTGAACCTGGAGAGACACTAGAGTCCTATCATCATCGATTTTCAGATATCATCAATGATTTGGATAAACACAACATCATTATGCCAAGAATTGCAGTGAATACTAAGTTCCTGAGTAGTCTTGGTCCAGAATGGGAGAAGTATGTCATTTTTCTCCGTCAAGCGAAGAATATGCATCATTCTACTTATGGATTGTTGTACGATTACTTGAAGCCTCATGAAAAGGAAGTTGATCGGGAAAGGATTCTCCGTGCTCAAATTGCTAAACAGTCACAACCGGACAATCAACAACTTGCCTTGTATGCTCAACATAATTGTCCCTCTCAACCATCACCTCAACCAACTGCATCAAACACACCTTCACAATCACAACCTCAACAAAATCAATTGGTTCCATACAGCAACAATGCTCAAGCATATGTCAGTGAAGCGACTGAGGAAACAGATCCGTTCGAAGCATTGCAACAAGGATTTGTGATGATTGCTAATGCTTTTGGCCGTTACACCAACAAATCCAACAATCGTATTCGTTCCTCATCTAACACACGGACTCAAGCTGTTGTGAACAATGGACGTGTTGAAGTTCAGAATCGTGATTATGGTCGTCAGATGGGCGGTGGTCAAGGGTTTAATGCTGTGGGTAGGAACACCAACAGAGCTCAAGTGGTGGAACAGGGAAATGCTCAGAATCGGTTAAATGGTCTTAGATGCTACAACTGCAATGAGAAGGGACACCTGGCTAATGCATGCCCAAAGCCAAGGACTAGGGGCAGTGCTTATTTCAAAGAGGCCTTACTTCTGGCTCTTAAGGATGAAGCTGGTGGATCTCTTACAGACAAAGAACAGAGCTTTATGGCAGATGCAGACTCAGATGATGATATGGAGGACTTGCAGGCGAATGCAGCTGTTATGTTGATGGCTAATATGCATGAGCTGCACATGAGTGATACAGGCCCAGTGTATGACACTGATGGCTTGTCTCAGGTACCCGAACAAACCATCATCATATCTGAACTAATATCTCCGCCAATATCTGAATCCGGCACGGATCAGACTGTTCAAAATGAGTCTTCTACATCTTCTTCTGATGATTTTCAAGTTAACCCAGTAGTTACATTTGACGATCAAGATGACCTTATGGTCTCCTTTGATAATCAAATTGACTCCGTGGTCGTACTTGAGGATCTAAAGAATCATCATGTTGAGACTCACGTTGAACAAGATGATCTGTTGCCTCATCCGGATTTTGCTCGGTTAATTCAAGACCATAAAATCAAAATGGAGGAATGCTATGCATTAAATCAATCCTTAAAAAGTAAAAATGCACTGTTAACCAAGGATTTTGAATGTTTACAAATGCAACTCAACTTTTTCAAAACTCAAGAAAACCGTGAAAAAGGTTTTGAAGCCGCTTTTGCAAAATCTCATCAAAACGAAAAATATTTAGAGAGACAGATGCGTGATCTAGCCGCCTCGAAGAATGCTTTGTTGTCCGAATTAGAACAACTGAAACATGAACATAAAAAGCAAATTAACGCTCTCACCTTGGAAAATCAAAAAGCTAAGGTTGAGTTGTTAAATTGTCAAAAACAGTTCTCCGCATACAAAAAGCATTCAACGAATCGGGTAGATGACCTTCTTGCAGAAATTCTCGGTTTGCAAAACAAAATTAAAGAGTTTAAAACGGTTGTTTACAAACATGGTGAATCAGTAACAGCTATTGAAAAGTTTACCTTAAAACCCAATCCAAATGGATATGGAAAAAATCTAGCTGATTACAAACCAAAGCTTTCACTAAAAACATTCAAACCAACTCCTGAAGTTTCCAGTGCAGAATACAAAATTGATAATACTGTCATGAGTGTTGTTGAATATCATCGTCAAGAGGAATTATATGCAGAAGACGAGAGTCGATCTAAATTAAAAACCGTTGTTTACAACAAACCTTTTAATTATAAAAACGCGGTCACTTTCGTCACACCAATGGATTCTTCAAACACACCCAGGGTTATCATCAAAACACCCGAGTCTTCTATTGTTAATCCCAAAAAAGTCTTTGCACAAACTTATGGTCCTTTACCTTCCATTAGCGAAGTAAACTCACAACCTGAAAATCGAAAAATTCTTCGATATTTTGACATTTTCATGGCTGACCTCAAAATTTTACAACATGAGATAGAATATCGATCTGAAATCAAAGTTGAACATTTTCAATCGCCTCTGGCGCGAGAACAAAGAGACATCTTTCAGAAAAATCTTTTACCTAATGTTAAAAACTTGAAAAGTTGTGCAATTGCCTGGGAAAAGGATTTTCATAAGGAACTTGGGGTAATGAAAAACGTTTTCGAGAAAACAGAAACATCTATTACTAACACAAAACGAAAAAAGAAACTGTTGAGAAAAGATGTTGATCGACTCTTGGAAGATGTTATCTGTGCTGATATCCATAATGTTGTGCTATTCTATTCGTTGCCATATGCATCTGATCATATCTCTGCTGATATTGTTGAAACTGTTGTAACTGTTGAGAACACCGATAATGTGCTTCAGATCGAGTCTTTAAAAGCTGAAAATAAACGATTACACACGGAAATTAACAATGCAAAACGTCGTCTTCATTGGTGTGAAAAAGATATTCACAACCATCAACTCAGTTTTCAAAAGAAAATCGCTCAATTGAGTGCAAAATCTTCTGATCCTAAAATTGAGCAACTGGATGATCAAAACGTGTCTTTGAAAAGTCAAATCTCAAAATATGAACAAGAACTTTTAAAAGTTAAACAGGAATATGGTGTCATATTTGATTTACTCAAAAAGACTCGACTTGAAACATCTAATGAACTTGATCACTATCTTGCTCACACTAGAGAAGTCATGAATTTTGCTGGTAATATTCGTTCTGAAAATCAAGATCTGATTCACACCATCTCTAAGTTACGGGAAATGTTAGGAAAGTATGAACTACTCCCGCCTACTGTGATTAAGAGATTAGCACCAGTCACACTTAGTAATCGTGAACCAATAATTCCCACTGCCAAATCACAAGTTGCTAATGTGTTTCCCTCTACTGAAACAGGAATAGTTGCATCTTTTCCAAACGTCCGCACTTCACAGCCTAGGAGCACTCAATCGAAGAATAGGAAGTTGCGACCTAAGAAAAGATCAATAAGGAATGCTAAAGTAGAAGAACACCCTAGGACTCTAAATAAAAATCATGTTGCTTCCACTATAGATGTTACGTCTGGCAAATGTAATAGAAATAGTGATGTAACGAAGGCTAAACCATTAAGTACTTTTGATACTCAGTCTGATGCACCTTGTGTTATTTGTCGAAAGAGTATGAATTCTGATTGTCATGACAAATGTGTTGCTAAAGCTATAATCTCTAGATTACGGAATCCTAAGAATCGGAATACCTCTAGGCCCACTAATCATTCTAAGTCTGTGCTTGGTAAACCACCTTCTTTAGATTCTAAGGCAACCATTGCTATCACAGTAGCTACCGCTTCACCTCCTAAGAATGTAGTACCACCTAGTGCTTTCACTAAGACTAAAGCAAAGAGTAGTTACAGATGGCAGAAATGGATATATAACACACTAGGATTTAAGTGGATGCCTAAAATTCTCAATGTGTGTATGTCTAATATACTTGCTTCGGAACCCTCTAACATTTCGGGTTCCACATCTACTTCTATTCCATCTGTGTCGTCTGTGTGTAATGCAGGTGATACAGATCATTCTCTGGATTGTTGATAGCGGATGTTCCCGACACATGACAGGCAACCTTAAACTGTTATCAAACTTTATTGCAAATTTCATTGGCACTGTCAGATTCGGGAACGATCACTTCGCAGCCATCATGGGCTACGGAGATTATGTTAATGGGAACATCGAAATCAGCAGGGTTTACTATGTGGAAGGCCTCGGTCACAATCTGTTTTCAGTAGGTCAATTTTGTGATGGAGATTTGGAAGTTGCTTTCAGGGAGAAAACTTGTTTCATTCGTGATCTACAAGGAAATGACCTTATGTCTGGCTCGCGCAATTCTAGTCTCTACACTATCTCTATGCAAGACATGGTTGCTTCCTCTCCCATTTGCTTACTTTCAAAGGCAACATCTACAAAATCCTGGCTATGGCACCGTCGTCTCTCACATCTAAACTTTCAAACCATCACCAACCTTGCTCGACACAAACTAGTTGAAGGACTCCCACGATTCCGGTACTCAAAAGATCACCTTTGCTCAGCCTGTGAACAAGGGAAAAGCACTCGTGCTCATTTTCCTTCAAAAGTGGAACACAGCTCTCAGCATGTGCTTCATCTTCTTCACATGGATTTGTGTGGCCCGATGCGTGTGCAAACGATCAACGGCAAACGCTACATCTTAGTAATTGTTGATGACTTCTCACGATGGACTTGGGTCTACTTCCTTCGTAGCAAAGACCAAGCTCCACAAATGATCATCACCTTTCTCACAAAAATACAGGTTCAGCTCCGCAACACCGTCCGAATAATCAGAACAGACAAAGGAACTGAATTTGTTAACAAAACCCTTCGTGAATTTTATGAGAAAGTGGGAATTCAGCATCTAACATCTATTGCACGTACACCTGAACAAAACGGAGTTGTTGAAAGACGAAACCGAACGTTAGTGGAAGCTGCAAGAACAATGTTAATCAATGCTAAACTTCCAGATTACTTATGGGCAGAAGCTGTATCTACTGCATGCTATACTCAAAACCGTTCTATGATCACTAAACGCCACAACAAAACACCTTTCGAGCTTGTCCACAACCATAAACCCAACCTCAAACACTTTCATGTATTTGGATCCCTTTGCTATCCGAATAATGATCGTGATAATTTTGGAAAGCTCAAAGCCAAAGCTGATATTGGAGTCTTTATTGGATACTGTGACAATTCTAAAGGTTTCCGAATCTGGAATCGTCGAACTAAGGAGGTAATGGAAACGATTCATGCTCATTTCGATGAACTCACGGAGATGGCTTCTGAGTATAACAGCTTAGAACCCGGTCACAACCGTTTAAACTTCCCTCAACCCCCATCATCAGCTGAAGAAAGCCCTCAGCTAACTCGTCAACAAATGGAAAGGTTATTTGCTCCTCTGTTCTGTGACGATATTGATGAACGTGCTCCAGGTGTATCCGCTGTTTCCGCTGCACAACCTGATAATATTCCTATACCTGATACACCTGCTACAACAACTACTGTTGAAGATGCACCTACACCAGTTGACTCCAACACAACAGTTGAACACACCGCTTCCAACAATGATGAACCAGCTGATGATATTCTGAATGAAGTACCCCCACCTGCAGATTTTGATCCAAATGCGTTCTTCAACCCGTTTGCCAATGAGACTGCTGCACCAGATGTAGCGGAATCTTCAACAAACCATTTGAATCCTCAGAATCTGCACAATGTATACCAACATCAACCCTCTACACATAGATGGACAAAAGACCATCCTCTGGCTAATATTATTGGCAACCCGAATCAACCAGTCGTTACGAGACAACGTCTTCACTCAGATGGTGAACACTGCATTTATGCACTCACTGTCTGCCAATCTGAACCTAAAAACATTAAAGACGCAATGACAAAAGACAACTGGATTGAATCCATGCAAGAAGAACTCAACCAATTCAAACGTCTTGAAGTATGGGAACTGGTTGAAAGACCAACAGGAGTCTACGTCATTGGTTTAAAATGGATTTGGAAAAACAAATTGGATGCTGAAGGGAATGTTATCCGAAACAAGTCACGGCTAGTTGCTAAGGGTTATCGTCAGGAAGAAGGAATAGACTTTGAAGAATCTTTTGCTCCGGTTGCTCGTCTTGAGGCTGTTCGGATATTTCTCGCGTTCGCGGCTCATATGAACATGACGGTCTATCAGATGGATGTCAAAACGGCGTTTCTCAATGGGCAACTTAAAGAAACGGTCTATGTCAGCCAACCAGATGGATTCGTTGATCCTGAGTTCCCGAACCATGTCTACAAACTGAACAAAGCCCTTTATGGTCTCAAACAAGCCCCTCGGGCATGGTACGATAAGCTATCATCCTTCCTCATTGCCAATAATTTCACCAAAGGCTCGGTTGACCCAACTCTTTTTATACAATATCACGGGGCACATATCTTAATTGTTCAAATTTACGTGGATGACATCATTTTTGGGTCTACACATAAAAAGTTTTCAATCGCTTTTGCAAAACTAATGAAGAAAAATTTTGAAATGTCCATGATGGGTGAACACACGTTCTTTCTAGGACTGCAAGTTCATCAATCACCCCGTGGTATTTTTCTAAGTCAGTCCAAATATGCCCTTGAATTGTTAAACAAATTTGGAATGAAAACCTGTGATACTTATGCCACACCAATGACTCATACCAAGAAGCTAGATGCTGATTTACATGGGAAATTAGTTGACCCCACCAAATACCGAAGTATTATTGGGTCCCTCATGTATCTAACAGCTAGCAGACCTGATATTGTCTTTGCCGTTTATCTATGCTCCCGTTATCAGTCGCGACCAACTGAAACCCACCTCTCTGAGGCTAAAAGAATCCTCCGATATATCAAGGGAACCATTAACTTGGGGATCTGGTATCCGAAGGATTCTGGTTTTGAACTAATCGCTTTTTCAGACGCTGATCACGCAGGATGCTTAGACTCAAGGAAAAGTACTTCAGGAGCTCTACAATTTCTCGGTGATAAACTGGTGTCTTGGCAATCAAAGAAACAGGATTGTACATCGCTGTCATCAACCGAAGCAGAATATGTAGCCATGTCCGCGTGTTGTGCTCAAGTCATCTGGATGAGAACACAACTCAAAGACTATGGTTACGTATTTGACAGAATCCCGATGTACTGTGACAATCGGAGTGCCATTGCAATCTCGTGCAACTCAGTTCAGCAGTCGAAATCAAAGCACATCGATCTACGCTATCATTTCATCAAGGACCACGTGGAACAGGGTACCGTTGAATTATACTTTGTGGGTACTGAATACCAATTGGCAGATTTGCTCACCAAAGCCTTGCCTCCCGCTAGGTTTAATGAGTTGGTCCACCGAATTGGTATGAGGTGTTTGACTCAAGAGGAATTGGATGACCTCTTAAAACAGTCTTAAAAACCTGTCAAACACCAAAACATCTTTTGTACATAAATTTTTCAAAAACAAAATACAAAAATATAAAATCCGATAAAACAACAAAAATATTCTCCCAATCTATCTTTCTTTCAACATGGCAAGTACATTTCTTCCGTCAACACTTTAATCTTTCAAAATTCAGTATTTTTCCGATCAAGTGTTGAGGGGGAGAAAATAATCCATTAACTGTTTCAAAACATCTGTGTACTTGCATGTTATCACATCTCGGTTGATTCTTTTACAAATGGTGGTACATTTCCTGGTTCAAAGACACTCCTCGGACTTTAATTAATAACCTTTCATTATTTTCTCAAGTCGAGGGGGAGTGTCGTCAAGTTTCCTAAAATCTTCATTTGGTAACCAAAAAGGAAGTTAAAAAGCTTTGGATGAAAATGGAAAAGGTGGAGGGACCAAAACTGTCAAAAACTTAAAGTTATTTTAAATGAAACTCCTCCACCTAACTATCACTTCTCATTTATTACAAAATACCTAAAACCATCCTACGCTTAAGATTCACTCAAGAAAACCGTGTTTTTGATCCTCATCTTGTAAGTGTTTTCGTAATCACAACATGTTTTTATGATAAGGTTTTGAATCTCATGTAAATCCTACGGCTAAAACTTGTTCTACGCGTGATTAGGTGTTCTACGCTTATGCGTAAGAACACACAATCAACATGTGTGTGTTTGTGGTGAAATGATTGTGTCAAAACGTTCATAATACATCAATGATACTTTTTTAACCATCAAAATCCACCCAGAAACACTAATTGATGATTTTTTGAAAATTAGGGTTTATAAGTCGAATTGGGTGTTTTCAAATGTGAAGTGTTTTGGTCAAAAAGATTGTTGGGTTATTGTCTTATGGTGATGAATTGATGATTTCCTTGCTTTATAACCACCCAGAAACTCCAAATAATCAACAATTTGGAATTAGGGTTTAAAGTTCATAAGTTTGGGTACTTTTGATTCACCATGAATTAGGTGTTATAACTCAGTATATAGACTTCCTCAACACTCTTAAGCTACCAGAAAAAGTTTGGTGCATAATCCATGGCTAGATCTCATACGCGTAGATTTAGGGTTTAGATTACGCGTATGCAGTTCTACGCGTAACTGTTAAACTGTGAAAATATGTTTTGATTTGTCATAAAACGAATGCTATGGTTTTAACTTTGTTGAAATGATGCTTTATTTCAGGCTTGCAACACGTAATATTCAGAATCAAGGTGGTTATTAATCTACGCATAAGGATCACCTTACGCGTAGCTTGTTATGCGTAAGACTAGTCTTACGCGTAGCGTCTACGCATAAGGTTCTACAATGGACTACGCGTATCCTGTGAAGGATATGCGTAAACAGTGACCTCTACGCATAAGGTCAACTCTTACGAGTAGCCTTACGCGTAAGGTAAATATATGCCTACGCATAAGCTCTACGCATAAGGTCTCCTTTTCCTACGCGTAACATTTCTTACGCGTAAGATAGGATTCTACGCGTAAGTTTACGCCTAAGCATATATCATTCCTGTCTACGCATAACTTTGCCAAAACTACGCTTATCCCTGGATTTACCTTCATGATGAATTGTTACTTGTACAAACTTGTAAATAAACTAATCATATCATCACGAATCCAAAAAATGTCACTAATAAACTTAAATCGTCTGATATGTTGTGAACAATAATTGATAAAATAAACTTTAAAACTTAATGTTAACTAACTCACGAAACATTTCACGATATCATTGAACTATTGAACACACAAGTGACATAGGACTCGTAACAATCATTATCACTGTACATTCAATAACTAGACAATAAGACCTTCTGTTGACTAACATTATGTCTTTCGATATGTTGGTTCTTTTGGCTAATGTTATTTCAGATCACGACATGGCTGAACAAATGAATGTGGATGCACCTGAAGTTCTCTCCATTGCTGATATCTATCCTCATGGCTATCCAATGAAGATAGGAAAGAATAACCTCCGTGTTGACTTTGACACCCTCACTTGCTCTGAATCTTCGTGTCTTATTGCTATTGATATTCTGAGGACTCATCCTTATCAGAACATGCTTACTCACTCTGCAACTGTTCCTGAGATCTACATCCAACAGTTCTGGAACACTATGGAAAGGGTCAAAGGACAAACTGCTGTGACAGTGACTCTGAATCACAAACAAGTCACCATTACACCTGCAGACTTAAGGGCTGTTCTCCTAATTCCTGAAGTCGATCCAACCAAACTATATGCCTCACCTGCTGAAGAGCTCACTCTCCAATTCTTAATCGATATCGGTTATGACGAGGCTACAGGAGTAATCAACAAGCATTCTCACGTAGAGCTTAAGAGTATTCCTCAACCCTGGAGAACTCTCTACATGATCATCACCAAGTCTGTTTCTGGTCGTGACAGCGGCTATGAGCACCCCAAGCTCATGGAACTGCAAATATTCTGGGCATTGGTCAACAAGAAACACATCGCTATCGAAGCTCTGATTTGGGATGACATGATGTCATTTCTCAAAAAACTTGGCTCAAAGATTCCCTACATCAGATATACCAAATTGTTGATCCAGAGAGCACTTGGACTTCATCCTGACATTCCCAAGAGGCTCAATGACCCCTACAATCACGACATGTTGACGGAACCCATTCTCTCTGTCAGAATCAAGGAAACGTCCACAAAGAAACAAGGTGCTGTGCTGCCAGATTTCCTTCTAACTGAAGATGTCAGAAAGCTCGAATCGTACCAAAGGTATCTGGAAGCAGTCAGACAAGGCAAAGTTGGTCATCTCGACGAAAAATCTTCTGGTACACCTGTAAGGAGAACCAGAAAAGGAAGTGCTGGAAGTGTAACAAGTACAGATAGTCAAAGGAATGTTCCAAAGAAGAAACCTATTCCAAAAAGGAAACCTACCCCTAAGAAGAAAGTTCCGTCTCTGGAAGCCACTCCTATCATTTCACCTAAACCGCAAAGACAGCTCAGGGACGAGGACTCTGATGCTACTGATACAGATGAAGAGATCACATACTCTGAAACTGCAAAGGATGTTAATCCCTCAGTAGCAAAACCTCCAAGTCCTCCAGCTGTCCAAGAAAAAGGGAAGACTCCTGCACTTGTACCTTATGATGAGAGCTCTGAAGAAGAAGAAGAAGAGCAACTGAATAAATCATACAGGAAAAAGTTTCACAACGTCCGACACCTTCAAAAGGCCGAACAATTTGCTAAAGATCAAATGGGTGGCCCCGGAGGATCAAGTGGTGCTGCCCACTCCTCTCCAGATCCTGATGCGGTTAATCAACCCGATAAGGGATCTGGTACCACCACTCTTGTGCAACAACAAAAGCCTGTTGAAGACACTATTGTGTATGATTTTGAGAAACAGGAAACTGAGAAAGAAAAGTCTAAGGATGACGAGGATGATTATACAAAGTTTCTTCTCGACAGTCCAACACACTCAAAGGAGAAAACCTCAGAAACTCCTAAGGACATGAAGTCTCCTCATGTCTCCTCATCATCGGACTCTTCATCTCATTCATCACCACCACCATCAACGAAGTCAACCAGATCATCATCCAAATCCGTGAAGAAACTACCTAAATCTTGGATTTCTCAAACACATGCAAGAATTTTGAAAGCTGTCAAACAAGTCAGAAAGAAGGACATGCTTCATAGAAAACTTAATTGGTATGCTGAACAAATGCAGTACTTACATGATGAGAATGACGAGATGCGGAAAGATAGGAAAGCTATTCAGGAATTCATGAGAAGTCATCGTCAGGAGGAACTGAATGAAATGATTGAAGGTTACACTCAAAAGTACCTTCAGGATATCGTTCCAAAAGTCCAAAAGGAACCGGAGAAGTCAGCAAGAGAACAAACCCACAAGTTTCTTCTCGACACTGTCCCCGGTGTGACTAGAGAAGTGTTCTCCAGACAACTCACCCCTAACATCGTCGCATTGGTTAAACATACAATGGCCAAAGAAGCTGATCTCTCTGAATCTGAGTTAATCGCTAAACTAGTGATGCAAATGTCAAAGCGATCTGGAACGTTTACTTCGGATGAAGCTAAATTTTTCGAAGGTCTACTTGCTTTTCAACTCAGTTCATCATGCAAGGAGTCAGCCGATCAACCCAAACGGCCAAGAGATGACGATGATAAGGATAAGGACTCTGCACCTAAACGTCAGAAGCAGTCTGATCAATCTACATCTATGCCACCTCCTCCACCACGGACTTCTTCTTAACATAAGTCTCCTCCACCTCGGTCTTCTACTGATAAACCTCGGGACGATTCCGAGTTACCACCCCTGACTCATACAACTGGTGACTACTTTGAGTATACGGGTGGTGACGATGAAGAGGTCCTTGAGCCCCGACAACAACCCACCTCACCCAAACAAGTGCAGAAACCAGTTTCATCATCAAAGCCTTCCAAAAAGAAGAAACAGACGACTCAGCCCGTAGTCGTATCATGGCTAGATGACGATAAAACCGAAGAGTTTGAATGGTTCTCCACACTTGTCAATCAAACTCCATACCCTGATGAAGGCCAAGAAATGGTAGACGGTTCTACATTGGAGCACGCAAAACTATTGCAAGAAAAGTTCCATGTGAAGAAAATGACAAAATCTGAGTTGAAGCGAATAAAAAATGAAGCTTTTCAACTATGGAAAGACAGCTCTGAAAGCGCCCTTGAGGTCGAATATCATCTTGAGAACATCGCTCGAGCTATGTCTAACAACATGGATTGGCTCAATCCGGAAGCAAACATTGACTTCACACAACGGGACAACCCTCCATACTACACCGACTGGACCAAACCTCTACCAACCATTGGCCAAGCAGACGAACCAAGGATTCCCTTCCGATATTTCTTCAACAAAGACCTGGAATTTCTTCTTCATGGTGGCGATGGTTCGAGAAAATACACTACATCATTGACTCTTCCATTCCCAGCGGCCATTTACTCTAACTGCATAGCTATCGAGGAACGTGCAACTCACTTGTTTTCTGACAACGTGCAAGCATACGACCAAGATGCATTGTATGGGATTCATCATTGGCCTGAACGCCGAAGAATCTACTACCGAAGCTTCCTGGTTCAAAAGTCTCAACATGCAGTGTATAGCTCGAAGGACATCGTGGCCATCAAACACATTGATCTCAAGTCTAAGTGGGACTACACATTCTTAAAGAATATCATAGTCAAACGACAAGATGAACAGGACTATGGATTCTCCGAAGCTGACTTTGAGAACTTGTCCCTCAATGACATCGAAGACATGTATCTTGCCAAAGTACAGGGTCGTATGAGACAATTCTCGACTGAAGTTCAACGTGAATTTATCAAGTCAGTTCTCATCTTCATTAGACGCATCGTGATCAAAGAACGTGTCAAAGATATCCAGATGGCTGTTGAATCATATCAGAAACGTGTAAACTTCACTCCACCACAGCTTGATCTTCCCGACATCAACCAGCTTAAACAACTCACGCTCATCAGCAAACCTTTCGGCGTTGTTTACCGCAGTGAACTTCGAAGAAACTGCTTAATGGCGTGTAGTGAGCTCCACAAATTCGGGGATCATACCTTGAAGATGGTTAGGGATGGATTGGCGTACAGATTGAAGGATATACGCCTGAAAGTTGGGAATCCTAAACGCTGGAATTCTCAGGACAGGAGGGATGTGAGACGCATCATCACCATGATTGATGAACGGTTGTTCAGAAGGGATCAGTTCAGACGATTGGAAAGCTATGTTGGTGGTCGACTCAGGAGAAACATCATCGGCTTTCAACGCCCTATGTGCACTCCTGGGAATATCACTGCACTTCCTGGTACCCCGTGAATTGTTTTCTTCATATAATTTTGGATGTATGATTATATATGTGCATGGCTTGTGCACACATAACAGTGTACAACCCGTAATTGTCAAGAAAGGACCCTGTGGTACGCCTCAGTGCCACAATCCTTATAAAAGGAGCGAAAGCTCCTTAATTTTTGAGTAAAACCTATCAAACCTTTCACTTTTCAAGGTTTTGCTCAAAAAGACAAGTACTTCCCCATATGATTTTTCAAAACCTCAACCGTTTATATCACTAGTTGAGGGGGAGTATTTGATTTAAAACTTTGTTCACAAATTGTTCATAGTGGTCGTCTTCCCGCAACACTCGAAATGGTCATATTTATTCTCAAACGTTTCAAAAATAACATTTTCATATGCCATTTTTTGAGGGGGAGAAAATTTGTGTGATAAGAAATATGTGGTGAATGCAAATAAATCTGTGAACTTCAGACTTAAACAACGAATTGACGGTACTAAACTGTTAGTAACTCGAAAAGACTTGTCCTGGACGGGTAATAATTTCAAGCTAGTTCGCTAGTGATGTAAACGTGTCTCGCAAAGGACTTGTCTGAGTAGAAAGTACCATTCGAGAAACTTTTGATAGACATGAACTCTGACGGGTTTGACAACCTTCCAAGGTTTGTCTACACCTTCAAGGTAGTTATTAGAGCTAGTTGTCACCTAAAAGCTGACAATGTATCTCTTTAACTATTCAACGTAACCGTGTCTCGCGGGAGATTGTCTATCTTTAGTGGATCAATTCAAAAAGTGCGCGCTCTTTCCTCACTGTGCATTTAACCATTAAAACTATTAAGCACATGTGGAGGGGGAGTATTTATGCAAAACTTCATCTCTCACTGTGGTTCAAACATGTTTTTCGTTAACAAACCCTTTGAGAGAGGTTTTAACATACAATGGTTATAATGGCAAACATAGGTAAGTCATGGAGTTATAAGGTGACTAAGGTTAGGAATAACCGTCCTATGATCCGCCAGAGCCGGAGGGATCTACCCAAGGACACTACCATTAGTTAGTGTTAGAAGTCCTTAGGAATGATTATAAAAAGGAGAAAATGAGAATCGGAGAAAGAAGGAGTTGAAGAATAAAAAAAAATGTAAAGTAAAGGGTGAAAAGTAATAGCCCTCCAGATTATTCAACTTAGGGCAGACACCGGGTTCAATTCATATGCTACTGGTTGTCACTTAGTGACACCGGTATTGAAGATTAAAAGTCGTCATGGACCCAGTGACGCATGCACTAAACCTTCTTAGCCACTCAAGTTTCTCTCAACAGAAACTTGTTTCATTCTCACAGGGAACCCTACATAATCTATTGGCTTTCTCTTAGAGATCGCTGGTATTGAAGAAGGAGACCCTCTCCCTAGTCTCCGCTCAGGAAAACCAAAACGCACTATTGAGTCTAGAGCCATGAGATTCATCAAAAGATCTCTTAGGAACACTTGACATTTAATCACTTGAAGATCAACAAATAAGATCATCAGTGGTTCATATCGAGTCCTTCACAGATCTTAGCAATCTGTCGAGAACATTCATGAGAGGTTCACACCTGTGATCCTCAGTGATTGAATGGAAACTCCTGCCAGGGTCAACATCAAACAGCCCTGACAGCAGGTCACTTCGGTAACTCCCCGTGGATTACGCGGAGTGTGTCTCAAACGGTCTACAGTCGTGAGGTGATGCTTCGGTGTACCTCAGCGACTCATCTGAACTGTAGATGTACTTCGGTACATCGCGTTATCTCACTTGTGGGACTCCAGTTCAGGAACGGCCTTTGTAAGAATTAGAGTTGTGTTTTCACACTATGCTGTTAACACTCTCGAAGTTCAAACTTGTAAGTGCCGGAAACCGCTTATTACTAACCGTTTGAAATGTTTTCTTCTTATGGAAGCTCTGGAGCGGGATGATCGTGCTGATTCTTCTCATGCTCACGCCAACATCAACACTAATGGAAGTTCTATTTCAAAAGCAACACAACCGTCAGAATGATTCTTCGTCAAACCAAAGAATCTACAATGATAAAGATTTAAAGAACTTCATCAGTATTGAATTCCAACGTCATAGAGCGTGTGAGCATGTTGAAGAATGACGTGGAGACACTGGAGCAGTGAAGCAGACCTGAGGCAGACTGATGCAGACAACAACATACTATCACTTTCACCACAAAGAACAATGATCAAAGAACAAAGTTAAAGATGACGTCAAAGCATAACTGTTCAAAGATAATGATCTCTCTACACTGGGGAGATTGTTCGAATCAAGACAATTCCTCTCACAAGAAAGAAGAATGTCAGAAGACGTCACAGCTACTATTACATCAACGCCTTCACCGTTTACATTCATATATACTTGAGGGGGAGATTGTTGGAATCACTCCTAAACAGTATTTCAAGTATTTATATTTCATATGTAATAGGTAGCTTTATTATGGCCTTTATGTTTGTTTAAGGTCAAGCTTATGTAGAAGGCCCATAAGCTTGATCCAAGCCCAATAAGGAATAGGGAAGGAGAGGGAGTGTTGCCCTAGCTCCTTGCCTATATAAACTCTTGTAAACCCTCATTTGAGGGTTGGTTGTTCAAGTTACTCTTTCACATACACTCTACGCCTAAACCTTTCTTTACTTTTACGTGTGTGTGTGTTTGTGTGTTGTTCAACCGCCTCTATCTCTTTCTATATTACTTGTGTTGTAAAACTAGTGACCTAACAAAGTTTTTTTTCTTATTTTTAGCTTCCTCGTAGTCTATCCCCCTTCTTCGTGAAATTGTTCGTAAACCCCACCACTCACAATGATTCGCATCTTTCACCGTAAAAACTTTGCACTACCCGCTCCCAATCCCGAAATAGAAAACACAATCCCACAAAACCTTTCACCCGTTCACCACTTTCGAAATCACCTAGGGCATAATGAAATAAATTGGCAACAACATAGTCCTTTCTATGACTCAGATTCCGATAAAGAATTTGACTATGGCGAGGAACTTGATAACGGGGAGGTCATCGATGAAGTTAATTTTGAAATGGAGGAAGACCCCTCCCAATGCTTTGACCCTAGGTGTAGAGTTGAGGTTGATTGCCCTTTAATATGCAATTCCCTTGTAAGATAGGATTTGAAAGTTTTGATGCTAACTTACACTCATTCTTACCTTTAAACTTAATCTCAAGAAATCTATATAATAAAATTAAGGTGAATGAATTAGCCTATCAAGGGGACAATGTTGTTGATGCGGTCACTTACTTGGATGTGTTTGTTGGAAGTTTTAACCATGTGGTTGAATTCATGGTCTTAGAAGATTTAGGAGAATTCATTGATGGAAGCCTCACTCAAGTAATATTTGGAACAAACTTTAAGAGAATGACTAGGTTGAATGAACAGATGATTGATGGTTTAATCACATTCTCCGATGGAGTTGAGGATTTTTTCTATCAAATGCCCGTACGCATCCTAGGTTTAAGCACAAAGATATAGAGGCATGCAATCGGATGGCTCCTATTCCGATACTTAGTGAAAGAGATAAACAACGGGGACTTAGGCATACTTATGAAAAAAATGAAAGGTACTATAAAAAAATACCTAGAGTTAGGAGATGAATACAAGAAAAGTGAGAGAACATTGGAATGGCTTAGATATGGGCACGTAAGCGTGCACGAGACCACGTAGGAGCACGACTTCGAGTCTAGCTACAAGACTCATAAATAAAGAAAAGCGTTTCGTGGGAGGCAACCCATGATTAATTGTTTGCTTGTTTGTGTGTCATATATCTTTTCATTATTGTTTGTTCTCATGTTTGAATTTGTGAAAATGGTTTATTTTGTCTTTAGCCTCGTCTTAATTACATATAAATGTATTTTACAAAAAGGATAAATGTAGGGAGGATTACACACATTTTCAAAAGAACGTGAACATGAGAACTACGATTATTGAAAATGATATATATGTGTGTTTGTTAGAGTCAAATGCTTGTATCGAGTCATAATGGATGTTTTGCAGGAATTTTTCCAGATTTTAAAGGTGTAATTTTTCCAGAATTTTTCCAGAAAAATGCAGCAGACCAGTTTCTTTCAGGATAACCTGACGGCGTCAGGATCACAACCTGACGACGTCAGGAGGAGCAGAAACAGCTTATTACTTTCTCTCGTTTTCTGTGCTAATTATAAATTTTTTGAAATTCTCAGGTCTTAATTTTCCAGAAAATCTGCAAACATCCAATCCAATAAGCATTATATCCTAGTGTAGTAGAGTCATATATAGTTTTACCGCCGATTTTACGCGAAGGTTTCGTCTATTTTCTTAAAGTGTGCAGGTTTTATTTATCAAGAAGAAGAAACATAATATTGGATGGAGCTTATCACGCATACATTCTTCTTGGAAAGAATTTAACCACTACTTCACACGGATCCTACCGAGCTAATCAGGGGAGTACTAGTTTCTTTCTCTTTTAATTACCTTCTATTATCATACTTTGATACTTTCGGGGAACATTGGGAACAATGTTCAGTTTAAGTGTAGGAGGGAGAATAAAACGGGAACTTTGAAACTATGCTTATCCTTGATCATTTGTCTTGTCCTATTTCATTTGTGTAATAAACCATGAGAAATATTCGTTAGGGCAATTTTAGCGCCAAATTTAAATTTTTTCATGACATGTACGGGTGTGACTTTAGTCTTAATAAAGCGTCTCATGGATAGGAGTTATATGACTAGCACAAAAACCCTTTACCACTCAAATTCCACCCCAAAAATGTGAGGTTCACCCCTAGATCTATAGGAATTAAAGCATTCACCTTTAATGCTTCGAGAGTGTACCGGTAGTATATGTGGAAAACTAGAAGGGGGGGTTGAATAGTTTTGCCGATTTTAAGTTAGTTTCTAAAAACTTTAGATTCGATGTTATGTGAAATCGTATGGATGAAAATAAAGTATAGATCTAAGAGTAATGCAAGTAAAGAAAGTAAAGTAAGGGATAGAAATGACACAACCGATTTATAGTGGTTCGGCTACAAGGACACCTTCCTTGCCCTACTCCACTCCCCGAGTCACCTACTCGAGAGTTCAAGCACTATGTCAACAAACTCCTTCAACTTGGCGGAGAAGCCTTCACAACGTTGCTTACACCTTTTTCCAGTACAAAGCTAAATACCGAGTCCGTAACACGGAGGACCAAACCAAAACGACTATTACACAACAAATATGTGAAATATCAAGTACAAGATCTTTGCTACAGAAATCTTGTGGAGGAACAAATCAATCAAGGACCCCTTGCTTGGATGACTTGTAGAAAGCTCGTGAACTCGCCTTAGGGAAGGACCTATATGAGAATCACAATAGAATAAAGAAGAACAACTCTCTAGATCCAGTGATATTTTGTTAGAAGAGTGTAAGAATATATGAGAGAGTTAGTAAGAAGAGCGGTGAAGAGAGATGAAGAAATGGCTCTCTATTTATAGGCAACATCTTGCCACTGTTGCACGGATCCCACGGATCCCTTGCTTAAGGGATCTGTCTAGTGTAACTCAAGGGATCCGTGGGACGCTCCTCTTTGCCCATTGGTTTTTTGGTTATGGGTTATGGGTTGGTCCATGGGTATTTCATTAGATATAATGTATCTAATAGATGCAATGCATCTAGTCAAATGGATATGGGTCAATACCATGGGTTATGGATATGCTCCATGGGTTGAGGTTTTTACCCATCCTAATAAACTATTACAACAAATGATTTATTACAACAATTTGTATTAAATGACTATATGTAAATGCTTTACAAAAATAACGTGTATCCTTATAATTTTACTTATGATAACATTATATTTGTTATCAACAAAACACAACGAGATCGCTAAATATTAATAAACGTTTTTACGGTTTATTTGTATTAACAGTATAATAGATTCTAGAACTTGTTTTGTGATGCATTCCGAGATCGCTAGTGAGACTACACTTGTGTAGTTAGGAATAACTAAATGATAAGAGGCATTAGGATAACCCTTGTTTGATACCCATATTATAATTACATCTTCCACATCGGTCGAATAATTACCCCACACCCTTGCGATGTACTCATCTTTAGTACACGATACCCCTAGTTAACCCCTCAAAGCCTATCCTTTTCGCGGTTCTCGTGATGTTTCGGTTTTCTGGAATATCAATGAAGAGCATTGTTTACAATCCGCCCCCAAATGTACACCCAAATCGCCTTAGCCTACCTTGTATGCACTCACCTTTAGTGCATTATTGTTATCATACTAAACCCTTAGTTCAATTATCTAGTTACTTGCATGGTTGCTAAGTCGATTCATATCTTTTGTACACAGTTTTGGGACGATTGGGACTCATGGGTAAAGTAAAATTTTATGGTGTGACGGGTAAGAACGTTAAATTTAAATTCCCTTTATTTACGTAATAAGGTACTTCAAGTGTTTTGATCTTTTTCAATTCGGGTCAAATTAGTGTTAGAGTAATAAAAGCTCAAGTGTAGGGATGCTCCTATAAATCCTTTATATTTTGATGTTATCGTAGAGGATGGTAGAGTAAAAGAGTAAAAGCCTATCGTTACAACCCTTTAAAAGACCTCTTAGATAGTTGTTCCTAGGTGCTTATGCCAAAGCGGTGGAGGTTTGATCTAGTCTCAAGCCTATGGTAATCTATGTACTAAGGCCGGTTAATGAGTGTTTATCTTCCATTTCCATTTACTATATTTCATATACACCCGAGAGATGAGAGAATCCAAACACCACTTGTGAGGTGCTAGTATATAATTTCTGTGCTTGTTATGACTATTGCGGTGCTTTTACTTGTTATGAATTATGTTAAACCAATGCTTCATGCCCCCTAGCTTATAAATTGATTGGCCAAAAGCACATTTGCTTGAGGACAAGCAAATATCAAGTGTAGGAATATTTGATAAGAATTTAAAACGTACACTTTTAAGGGGTCATTTAAGCCCTTAATCGCCCACTTTTATATCCGTTACTGCTTAATTTTGTTCCTTTTCACTTTTTAGGTCTCTTGGATGCAAAATACTGGAATCATGCATATTTGGACGAAAAGGAGTGAATATATGAAGAAAATGGCTAAGTGAAGATAAAGACTCTCAAGCTGCTGGAATTGAAGCTGACAGTGTCACAAACCATGGGCGAAGCCGTCCCTCTTGTTAGGAATTAGAAATTCCAGGTATTAAAGAGTCTGTCACCTCTAGTATATGTAATCGTTAGAAAGCTCGTAGTCATAGTTATTTTAAGTTATGTAGTTTTTAGTTAAGTAACACCGTGGAGGACGGACGGGTATTTACCCACTGTATGCCTGATCCACAGCCCGTTGTGTGGCGTTTTATTGTAAAACTATAAATACCCTCTACCTCCCAAGGTAGAGGGTTGGAGCTCATAATAATATTTCTTTCTCTCACTATAGTTCCCAACTCTCTTCCCTTCTCTCACTAGAACTTTCTCTCTCTAACATACTTATACGCCTACTTTGATCATGGTTTAGAGTGTTTGTGAAATCCAATATCTTACAATTGGTATCAAGAGCCATGGTTTGATCACTCATCTTTCATGCTCTTTGTTTTGGTGGATTTCATAAGGTTTTTGGTGTATTAAGGGTTTAGGAGAGTTTGATTCATTTGGACAAATTCTAGTGGTAAAGTTTGAATTTTGCTTGTACTTTTGTGTTTAGGATCATCATAAGTGTTTATGTTTTGAATTGGAAGGCTTAAATCATTGTGGTTTGGTTGTTTTGGATTGATAAAGTGGTTATTTGTGAAAAAAGGACTAAGCGAGTTGAGTCTCGGACTTGTGTTTCTTCAAAGCGTGTTGCTTTGTTATTTAATGCGAGTTGGTACATGCGACTTAGCTGTTTAGCGAGTTGATACTTATGCGACTTGGGTTCTAAGCGAGTTGTTTCTTAAAGCGACTTGAGATCTAAAGCGACTTAGCTATTTAGCGAGTTGTAACGCTAGCGAGTTTCTTTAAGCAACTTAGTGTTCAAGCGAGTTGATTGTGTTGCGAGTTGATACTAAAGCGAGTTGGCTATTTAGCGACTTGATTCATTAAGCGAGTTGACTGTGTTGCGAGTTGATGCCGATGCGACTTGGCTATTAAGCGAGTTTATTACTTAAGCGAGTTGTTAATTAAGCGAGTTGTGTGGTTAGGTACTTATTCATTTAGGCTTGTTACTTCTTGGTGATACATTCTTACGGTTGTTCTTTTGGTTTAGTAAAATCCCGTGAAAGAATCAATTTCCCAGTTTAATCAAAGAATTGTAAAATCCCGTAGAGCTTGAAACATGTCTACAAACGTTCCTACTATCATCTCCACTGTTGCCGAGGATGTTCAAGCAGCTGGTTCAGATACTCGTCCACCCATGCTTGACAGAACTGACTACGACTCTTGGGCTCAACGAATCAGATTGTACTGTCTTGGAAAGGAAAATGGAGTCAACATTCTCAAATCCATTGATGAAGGACCATCTCGGGTTGAGACGACTAGAGATGTACTTGATACTGCTGAAGATGGAACTCTGATTTACGGAATGGACAGACCAAAGATGTATGATGAGCTTGATGATAAGGAGAAAAAGAGATTCGATGCTGATATCAGGGCTTCTAACATTGTTCTTCAAGGTCTTCCAAAAGACATCTACAAGCTGATCAATCACAACACCGAAGCAAAGGCAGTATGGGATAATGTCAAGATGCTTCTCTCAGGTTCTGAATTAACTATGGAAGACAGAGAATCACAACTCTATGACGAATTTGAACACTTCAAGATGAAACCAGATGAGAGTGTCTATGAGTACTATGTGAGATTTCATAAGCTGGTGAATGATATGAGGAACATCAGAATGACTATGCCTAACATTCAGCTGAACTCAAAATTTGTGAACAACATGAATCCCGAATGGCACAAGTTTGTCACCTCTGTGAAGCTCACTAAAGGATTGAAGAATACAAACTATGAACAACTCTATGCCTTCCTTCTTCAGAATGAGAGACATGCTATGTTTGAAAAAATGATTCTTAATCAGTTCAAAACCAATCAGGGAGAGACAAGCTCATCTAATGACTCAACTGCCTTCTACTCAAACATCGGAATCACAACCAAAGCCTCACAAGTCATACCCATGGGTAATGGTAATCACAAACTCATTCCTGATCCTATGTTCAAACAAGCTGATGCTGATGCACACGTGGGTAACATCATTAATCAACTAGCTCTTCTGATTAGTCAAAACATGAATTCTCTCCCACAAACCAACAACAACCTCAGAACAGCATCTAACCCACACAATCAAGCTACTGTTAAAGATGGGAGGATCGTGGTGTAACCAGTTCAGGAAAGACAGTATGATCAGGGAAGAGGTGGAGCTGGTAGAGGTTATGTTGGTAATCAGAATCGAGGAAGGAATGGTAATCAAGGTCAAGCTAAGCCGATCAAATGTTATAACTGTGGTGGTGAGGGACACATTGCAAGGAACTGCACATCTCCAAAACGTCCACCGAATGCTGATTACTTCAGAGATAAGATGCTGCTTGTACAAGCTCAGGATAATGGTGCTGCTTTGGATAGAGGAATTGTTGTTTCTTGCTGAGGGCAATGCCAAGACCTATGATGCAGATGTGGATGAGCAGCCTATTCAGGAGATAGGTCACAATCATCAGAATGACTTTCAAGTCGCTGATTGTGATGCATACGACTCTGATGTGGATGATGGACCTACTGCACACACAATCTTTATGGCTAGCATTTCTCCAATGGTTTCTCCCAAGGTCTCTTCGTCACCACAAGCTGGCCCATCCAAAGACAAACTCATCTCAGAGGTATTAAAACTATACGATGATGTTGATGTGCAAAAGATGTATGACAAAGTACAATCAACTGAAACTTTTGAATCAAATATTGAAAATATGGGTAACATCAATGTTTTCCCATATGATCAATATGTGAAACAAAGTGAATGTGAAGTTGTACCAAGTGATGCATCTTCTGCAGTCAACAATGACTATGTTTTTGATGAATACACTGCATGTGCCCCTGATGATTCTGTAATTTCTGAACTAAATGCCTATAAAGAACGTGTTGCTATTTATGAACAACGTGCGAAATTTGAGTTGACCACTCGTGAGCAGGAAATGGATGACCAAGTGCGTACAATCATTAGAAAAAGTAATTTTAGAGAAGAAGTATTAAAACAAGAGTTAAATTCCTTGCAAGAAAAGCTTTCTAAAACTGCTAAACAAAAACAAGAACTTCACGAAAATGTGAAAATGCTTAAGCAAGAATTTAATGCAAAGGAATCAAAACTCTTGAAAGATTTTTCTAATCTGAAAACTTTGAAAAACAAACTTGAAAACAAGTTGTACATACAAGGGAACACCATTCAGACTGCTCACATGATCACTAAGCATAGAGTTCTAAGCGATAAGCATAGTGTTCCCATTATAGATAAACCCAACCCTGAGTATGGGAAGATAGCAAAAGCAGCTCAAAATGTGATCTATGATGGCAATGAGATTCTTAAACCTAGACAAAAACCTAGTTGCTCTGAGTGCACAGAGGAAGATAAGAAATTAGATGAAATCACTAGGGAGAAGATGAATAAGAAACAAAATGATCCTAAATGCAAAGAGAAGAAAGTAATTATCACTCCCCATGACTACAAAAAGGAGAATTGGATCTCCTTGAACATGTTTAAGCCTCAAACATTGTTGACTCCCGAACAAGTGTTCTGGAAAATGGACTTAGATAAACAGAAAGCAGAAAATATTGTTGAAACAAACCCTCCCCTTTGGAAAATGCCTAGAGCGACTGTGTATCCTCCTAATACACCAATGCATCTAGTTCCTAGAACTATTGCTACTAAAAGCAAGACCTTAATCAGTCAATATGTTATTTTTCAACTATTTGTTGATTTTGAGAAAACTTGTAAGAAAATGATCACACCCACTGGGATAACTGAAGGTGAAAGGGGTTTTGAACAAACAAAAGAATGCTATTTAACTGAGGTCATGCCTTTCTTTAAACTTCTAAAAGATCACTTTGAGAGTCTTAAAAAGGGGATAGATACTGATATTAAGGGAATGGAAAAGGAATTTGATGCAATGATAGTTGAGGTTAGTGACTATGAGCGAGCACTAAAATATAATGAGATTGAGAGGAAGAACTTGCATACGCTAAATGAGAACCTGATTTCTGAATGTATTGCTCAAGATGTGTTCTACACTGCTACTAACTGTTCTATTACTGCTTCTCGATTCCATGAACTGTCTGTTGCTTTGAAAGTCTCTCATGATCGTGTCATTGAGCTTGAAAAAACTAATTCTGAACTAAATGAGAAAATTGAACTGGATGATCACGACAATTTGGTTAAACATTTTTCTAAACTAGAAGTTGAGCATTTTAATTTACAACTAAAATATCAACATCTTGAAGAAAATGTCAAAACTTCAAATATCAAGACATCCTCGGATGCTCCAGAGTTTGATGCAGTTTTTCAAATTAACAAACGTGATGAACAGATCAAAGCTCATTGCAACACGATCAGAAAGTTGAAAGCCCAAATCTCTCAATTAAAGGGTCAAACGAACAATGTGACTGGTCCCCAAATGCCTCCTCCTTTAGATTCTTAGAATTCTCAAAACTCTCATCTTCAAAACTTAGTAAATGCTTTACAAAAGGAAAATGAGGTTTTTCTTGAAGAAAATGAAAAGGTTAAACGTCATTTCAATGAATTATTTGAATCTATAAAGGTCACTCGTAACAAAAATAACGAAACGGTAGCCTCGTTACAAAAAGAAATTGAGAATCTAAAGAGTCAGGTAAAAGGGAAGATGCCAATGACCAATGGGGAGAATGGTGTATCAAAGGTACATGTCTGTAATAAATATGCTTTGTCTGTGAAATATGTTCCTCCTCGTCTTAGGAATAACAAACTTGCTATTCAAACATATTTCTCATACCATAAGGACAGCCTAGAATGTCTCCGTGAGATTGTAGAAGAGGATAAGTTAGAGAAACCAGATGATAATGCAATTGGCCATGCATGCTTATATGCCAAACGATCTCAAGAACTTCTAGAATGCCTAATTACAATATTCCCTAAAACCTTAGGTGAGCAAGTCAATCCCTTGATACCGTGTTCTATGCCTAGTGCCAAGCATGCAAGTCATTCAATGCCAAATGTTATGAATGTGCCTTCAAGTAGCTCAGATTTCAAATCTGTTAGTGCTAAGAATGTGAACTCGAGTGTGCCCTCTAGGTGTTCAAATCCCAGCTATTCAAGTGTTAAAAAAGTTAATCTTAGTGTACCTGCATGTAGCTCAGATCCCAGCACATCTAAACAGGTGAAGCAAATAGTAGCCAAACCAACTAATGTTCCCATTCCCTCTACAGGAGTAATTAGTGACATTAAGGCAAGCAGGTCAAAGTCTCAAGACAATACAAGGAAAGACACGACCTCGCAAGCTAAGAATGTGCATTGGAAGAAAGTAGAAGACCTACCTAGGAACTTTAAGTTTGAGCCGAATAAAACGAATCGTGTTGATTCTAGTATTAGCCATAGGCGTACTGTAATTAATTCGAATTCTGATACTATTTGCAAACCTTGTATTAATGTCTGCTTGAATTCTGTTTCTAATCATGAATGTGGTGTTAATGTTTTGCCTAATGATGTTAATTGTCCAATTAATATTGTTAATGCTAAAAATCATGCTAAGAAGGCTAAAAGGCAAAAACGAATGAAAGTTAGAAAACAGTGGAAACCCACAGGAAGAACATTTAGTAAGATAGGCTATTATTGGATACCTATTGGTCGTAAGACTAATCAGACAATGCCCACTAGAAAATGGATGCCTACTGGTAGATCTATTCCCTTAAGAAGTGAGCACACTGTGAACAGGGCTAATACATACACTAGTACTGCATCTATTCACAATGATTCCATTGCCTTATTTTCTGATATGAATGCTTCTATTTCTGATGTGGGTGTTCCAACCAGTGTTACTAACCAAATGGAACCCATTCTTGCATGGGGATCCCAATTATCCAGTTATCCATTCTTGTTTGTGTTCAACTGCAGATCGTTCAAATTGTTCTGTGGTACCTGGACTCAGGCTGTTCCAAGCATATGACTGGCGACCGGTCACGGCTCATGAACTTCGTGAGCAAATTCATCGGGACAGTTAGATTCGGAAATGATCATTTCGGTGCAATTATGGGTTATGGTGATTATGTTGTGGGTGATAGTGTCATTTCTAGAGTATACTATGTGGAAGGTCTTGGTCACAACTTGTTCTCTGTTGGTCAATTCTGTGATTCTGATCTAGAAGTAGCCTTCAGAAAACATACCTGCTTCGTTAGAGAACTTGATGGTAAGGAACTTTTAAGAGGTTCACGTGGTTCAAATCTATACACCATCTCTATCGAAGATATGATGAAGTCTTCACCAATTTGCTTGCTGTCAAAGGCTTCTAAAACAAAGTCATGGTTATGGCATCGTCGTCTCAATAACCTGAACTTCGGCACCATCAATGATCTCACCAGAAAGGACTTAGTTGTAGGTTTACCTAGACTCAAGTATGAAAAGGATCATCTTTGTTCAGCATGTCAATTGGGAAAAAGCAAGAAGTATGCCCATAAACCCAAACCTACTAACTCTGTCATAGAAGTTCTTCATACAATTCATATGGATTTATGTGGACCAATGAGAGTGCAGCATATCTTTGGGAAGAAATATGTGTTAGTTGTGGTTGATGATTACTCTAGATTCACCTGGGTCAAGTTCTTAAGGACAAAGGATGAAACTCCTGATATCATCATCAAACTCATCAAACAGCTGCAGGTTCGACTTAACAAAACCGTCAGAATTATCCGAACAGACAATGGTACTGAGTTTGTTAACAAACAACTTAGTGAATTTTATGAAAGCATTGGAATCAGCCATCAAAGAAGTGTTCCACGAACTCCTCAACAGAACGGTGTAGTTGAAAGACGAAATCGAACTCTGGTAGAAGCCGCTAGAACAATGCTGATTTACTCAAAGGTTCCAATGTTTCTCTGGGCTGAAGCTATTGCCACTGCATGCTACACACAAAATCGTTCCCTGATTCACACTGTTCATGGAAAAACTCCATATGAACTTGTCCACAACAGAAAACCTAATCTCTCTTTCCTTCGTGTCTTTGGTGCATTGTGTTATCCAACTAATGAGGGTCAAGACTTAGGCAAACTTAGAGCTAAAGCAGACATTGGAGTATTTGTAGGGTATGCACCAAACAAAAAGGGATACCGAATCTACAACAAAAGAACCCGAAATATCATGGAAACAATTCACGTTACGTTTGATGAGCTGACCGGTCAAATGGCTCCTGGACAAACCAGTTCAGGACCCGCACTTCAAAACAGTCCCATTGGTTCATCCCTTGTTCCAAACTCTTCTCAAGAAACTCCATATGTACCTCCATCTGAAGATGATTTAAAGAAATTGTTTGATCCTATGTTTGATGAACTTTATGATCCAAGTACTAATGAGGTGTCGATTCCTACAACAGAGGTTGCTTATATTCATGTGAATGAAGTCAATCCCTCAGTCTCAATATCTTTAAGTCAAGAAGCGCCTGCTGCTGATCCTTCAGTCTCATCAACAAATCATCATTCTTCAAATGTACATCATGGAAATGTTTCTGGCATCAATGATGAAGTTAATCCCTTTGCTACTCCTGAAGATGCTCCATTTGAAAACATATTTGCTCCTGAATCTTCATCAGAACCATCTTCTTCAGAAGACATCGACTCTGCTACATCAGTCCCTCAACAACTACCACATGAACACCTCAGAAAATGGACTCACGATCATCCACTAGACAACATCATTGGCAATCCCTCTCGTCCTGTATCAACACGGAAACAACTTGCAACCGATGCCTTATGGTGCTTCTTCAACTCCATACTATCTAAGATCGAACCAAAAGATGTTAAAACTGCTATGAATGAAGATAGCTGGTTCAATGCCATGCAAGATGAAATTCATGAGTTTGATCGACTTGATGTATGGGAGTTAGTACCTGCTCCAGACTGTGCTATGATTATTGCTCTTAAATGGATCTTCAAAGTGAAACTTGATGAGCATGGTGATGTGTTGAAGAACAAGGCTCGATTTGTTGCTAAAGGGTACCGTCAAGAGGAGGGTATTGACTCTGAAGAATCTTTTGCTCCAGTTGCTCGAATCGAGGCAATCAGAATCTTTCTGGCTAATGCTGCTAGTAAAAACATGGTAGTCTATCAGATGGATGTGAAGACGGCATTTCTGAACAGAGACCTTAAAGAAGTCATCTACGTCAGCCAACCTGAAGGATTTGTAAATCAAGAGCATCCTACTCACGTCTATCGTTTGAAGAAGGCCCTTTACGGTTTAAAGCAAGCTCCAAGGGCATGGTATGATACACTGTCAAAGTTTCTTCTATCAACCGGATTTAGCAAAGGAGCAGTTGATCCAACATTGTTCACCAGGAAGTCAGGCAAACATTTAATTCATGTTCAAATTTATGTTGATGATATTATTTTTGCCTCGACAGACCCAATGGAATGTGATCGTTTTGCAAATGAAATGAGTTCAAAATTTCAAATGTCAATGATGGGACAAATGTCATTTTTCTTGGGATTACAAATTTCGCAAAGTCCCGGAGGCATTTTCATAAATCAATCTAAATATGCAACTGAGATCTTAAAGAAATTTGGATTTGATTCAAGTGACCCTGTTGACACTTCCATGATTGATCGAACCAAACTAGATGAGGACCACTCAGGGATCATGATTGACCACACAAAATATCGTAGTATGATTGGATCCCTGATGTACCTCACAGCTAGTAGACCAGACATCTTGTTCGCTGTTTGCATGTGTGCTAGATACCAGGCTAAGCCTACTAAAAAGAACCTTGAAGCAGTTAAACGGGTCTTTCGGTATCTCCAAGGAACCATCAATATGGGTCTTTGGTACCCGAAGGACACCGGCATGTCACTAACAGCCTCTTCAGATGCTGATCATGAAGGGTGTCAAGATACTCGTCGAAGTACATCTGGAGGTGCTCAGTTTTTGGGTGATAAGCTTGTGAACTGGTCTTCAAAGAAGCAAATGAGTACTTCTATTTCCTCTACAGAGGCTGAATACATAGCCATGTCATCCTGTTGTGCTCAAATCTTATGGATGAGATCTCAATTATCTGACTATGGCTTTGAATTCAACAAAATCCCTTTGTACTGTGATAATAAAAGTGCTATTGCTCTCTCATGCAACAACGTTCAACACTCAAGAGCAAAACATATCGACATTCGACATCATTTCATCAGGGAACAAGTGGAAAAAGGTGTGGTGGAACTCTATTTTGTGAGGTCTGAATATCAGTTAGCAGACATCTTCACCAAAGCTCTTCCAAGAGAACGTTTTGAGTTTATTCTTCCACGTCTTGGCTTGAAAAGCCTTCAACCAGAAACACTCAAACGTCTTCAGGAGGAAGACGAGGAGTAAAGGTCTATCTTCATCTATCTCTTGTATATATCTATTCGAAAATCAAAATACAAAATTATAAAACTTTCAAAAATCAAATAGAAAAATATAAAACCTTCAAAATCCATAAAAATTTGAAAAATCTTGAAAAATTCCAAAAAAATATTGTCCTTTTGTCATGTTTTTCCTTGATTCGATAATATCTACGGTCTTTGAGATGTCATTCAAAGAATGACACGGGACTTTAGATGTTGTTCGAATGTTAAAAAAAAAAAAAAAAAAAAAAAAAAAAAAAAAAAAAAAAAAAAATTATTTTTGGGAGAAAGAGAAAAAATGGTTTATTGTCATTTCAGGCAGTAACCCGCTTTTCAAAGAAAGAACAGAGCCATGCTTTTTCATGTTTTTCAAGATTTGAGAATTTGTTTGAACATTCATCAAAAGCCTTCTTATCAACCAAATTCCATGCTCTGATTCTATTAACATGTTATCTACTGAAAACAAATTGTTTTGAAAAATAACTCGAACTCTATCTTTGATAATCATCTGGACTTATTTGTCAAAATATCAATCTCTCAATCAACAACCTATGTCATTGATTGAGAGGGAGAATGATTTCAATTAAATTAAAAAGTTATTTGGCATTAAATTGTTTTCAAAAGATATTCATGCATGTTTTACCAATGGAGTTTAAAGTTTTTAAAATCCGATCCTTATCAGTCAAAATGCTTTCATAATCAAGACACAATTCCCCTTAAAAGCTTTCAAAATCAATTTAAATCAATAAGAGATCACAAATTTCAAATGAGTTGATAATTGTGATCGGGGGAGAATGTGTGATTTAAATTGGATTTAAACTGATAATTCGGTAAATGGTTTTATAAGGATGTACATGCTATCCTTCCCACATGTGACAAACGATTTCAAATTTTCCATGCACATGTTGAGGGGGAGCATCTATCTTAAACCTATGATTTGAAACGTGATTACTTATCTCAATGTGCAGGTTCCCTCTAGTATGTGCAAAACTCTTTTCAAATCTCGAGGCACATATTGAGGGGGAGCAAACTTATGAAAACCTCATCCTTCCCGGAAATGCTTTATCTACTTGATTCGATTAGGGAAGTGATGTTGATATCTTTTAGAAAATGGTAATCAAAGAAGTTAATACTTCCTCTTGCCTCCGTGTGCAAAACAATTTCAAACATTTGATGCACATGTTGAGGGGGAGCACTTGTTCTAAAAATATCAAAAACAATTCAGGTACAAAATGTTTTGATAATATATCACAAGTATCTGGATTGATTTTCAAATGGTTTTCAATTGGTTCCAATGGCAGATGAACAATACCAAATTGACCGACCAACTTTACTTTATGTACGGTGATATAAGGATGATAAGGTTAGGTATGTGTTCCCATGATCCGCCAGAACCGGAGGGATCTACCCAGGGACTATCCACTAATTAATGTAGAGTCCTTAGGTATGATGATAAAAGGAGAAAAATGAGATATGGGAAGAGTGCGGACTAAGACTGAGCTAGTACTGGAATAAACCCAACAAGGGTCTAGCTATGAAGTCTCGGTAAGCACTGAAGGGGTTGAAGAATTAAAAAGAATTGAATGAGAAAAGGGTGAAAACAAAAAGCCCTCCATATTTTCAACTTTAGGGCAGAAACCGGGTTCAATTCATATGCTACTGATGGTAACATCGGTATTGAAGACAAGACGTCATGGACCCAGTGACGCACTGCACTTCAACTTTCCAAACCACTCAAGTTCCTCTTAAAAGGACTTGTTTCATTCTCACGGGGAACCAACATTATCTATCGACTTTCTCTTAGAGATTGTTGATATTGAAGAAGGAGACCCTCTCCCTAGTCTCCGGCACAGGAACCAAATTTGCACATATTGAGTCTAGAGCCACGAGATCATCAATAAATCTCATTAGGACACCTTCAATGAAGACTCTCTGTTTCACACAATGTGGAAAGAGAGATTATATCTTGAGTCCTACGCATTATCCTTGTGGTATTGCCAGAACATCTGAGTGATGTGTATACATATTCACAATGAAGATGGAAAGCCTTCTGGAGCCAACATCAAACAAGCTCCTGGTAGGTGGCATGTGAGATCTATTATATAGATCAACCATGTGACAACTGAACAGAAACAATGGGGCGATTCAATCTCTTGAATCAATCCTGGTTCAGGTTATGGATTGACAGATTCCTTTGAAAAACCGGTCTTTGTGCTTAAAATCTCTTTTCTTTAGCACATCGACCATGTACTAACTTTTCAAATCAAAAGGTGTTTTTATGATTGATAATTGATTTTCAGTAAAACCTTCGTTGTATTGCAAAAACAATTTCTATTGAGCAATACACGATTGTTTTTCAAATCTCTTTTCATCAATCAGTGGACTTAAATTCGCTGGTTCACTCACTCCGTGTTGTCTTCTTTGAGACGTTCTGGTTTGAGAACAGCTTGAGCAGCTACGAAACCCTGTCAAGGAAATTCTTCGGAATTATACCTGATCACAGGCAGTACTTGTACTGATCAACGGGGAACCGTGGGCCGTGTACCTCAATTCAACTAAAGTGGTCAAAGACACTTTTGTACGCTTTATTGCTAACTGTTGTATGCAGGTACGCCCGACGTTTGCAGCTGATCAGAATGAAGCGGTCAATCCATAGCCGCATGCTCACACAATACATTCATCTCTCAAGAAATCATGATAAGTGCATCAATGACTCTGATATTTTCACTCCATGGTTCTGCTACGCTGCTGCCAATATCATGAATCAACGAAAGCTTCCGCTACTCTGATGAGAAGATATCATGATCCAGAATGTGAGCATGTCGGTCCGAAAGTCACAACATCACAGAATACCAACACCACAATGGTTGTCTCAGAGATCTTTGTTAGCTGATGATCTCAAAAGCTGGCTCAAAATTATTATCACGTGGATCAGTAAAAGACCTCCACTTGGATTAACCAAACATGCAATAAGAAGAATCAATGACTACGAGCTTCGGAGCAAAGTGCTACATCAAGAATGCAAGAACAATTTTTTTAATGTAATATCTGTTTGTATTCTATGTAATTTTAGTATATGTTTGAGGTGACCTCCCTTAGGGGGAGATTGTTAGGAATTAGAAATTCTAGGTATTAAAGAGTCGGTCACCTCTAGTATATGTAATCGTTAGAAAGCTCGTAGTCATAGTTATTTTAAGTTATGTAGTTTTTAGTTAAGTAACACCGTGGAGGACGGACGGGTCTTTACCCACTGTATGCCTGATCCACAGCCCGTTGTGTGGCGTTTTATTGTAAAACTATAAATACCCTCTACCTCCCAAGGTAGAGGGTTGGAGCTCATAATAATATTTCTTTCTCTCACTATAGTTCCCAACTCTCTTCCCTTCTCTCACTAGAACTTTCTCTCTCTAACATACTTATACGCCTACTTTGATCATGGTTTAGAGTGTTTGTGAAATCCAATATCTTACACCTCTCTACGTAATTAAATTTGCGACGACTCAGTAGACTTTGTGCTAATTTACACCTGACGGCGTCAGGCTTTGAAGAGTAACGGCGTCACGAAGACTTTCTTCTCAGACGGCCTAGATCCAGATTCAGACGACGTCACTACTGAAGACTGACGGCATCACAACCACAACGTGACGCCGTCCCAATGATAACTTGGCCAAGACAAAACCCTAATGATGGCGATCTGATGGCGTTCCAACTATAAGGTGACGCCGTCGAAGTTGTAAAACTATATATAGAAATAGAATTTTCAGAATTTGAAAGAGGTAGACTGGTATGTGCAACAACACATACAATTTCTTTACCAAAATAGACCCAAAATAACCAGAAAAGAGCCGTTTATGCCTAATATTTATTGGTTTCTTGAGTTTATACATGTGCAGGTACGGATATGGCAAAACATACAAAAGAATGACAAATCAGACAAAAACCGAGCACGAGAAGGAAGAAAGTGCAAAAGCTGAAGCCGGGAAATCAGAAATGAGTGAAATTGAAGATTTTGATGCTTAAAGGATGATTTCTGAAAGATTGGATCAATTTTGAAGAAATGACGGAATCAGTCCCTCAAGTTTGCAAAACTGGCAAAATCTACCCTGAGATATCAAGAAATGTCAAGATTAGTCCCTCATCTTTCCCACATTTGCAAAATATACCCTTGTGCCTAATTTCCCAAAATTCCCTTTAACTTTCACCCATTTTACAATTTATACCCTTTAAATAAAACTTTTTACTTATTAATCCTTAAATAAAAGCTTAGAGTTCAAAATTCATTAAAAACCCTTTCATAATACCTTGACTAGTCAAATTAAACAAAGACCTTTGGACCCCTCACCTCAAATGAACCCCTGCCAAATAACCCCGTGACCCCCACCTTTACCCTTGGTAAAAAAAACGGTCAAACTAATAAAATAACCAAAATAAACTTACCCGCCCAAAATTACCCCTCTTTTACCCAGAATACATAAACCTAAAATACCCACTTTTCAATTAAGCTCCATTAGCACAATTAAAGGGTAAATCCGTACTTTTCCTGACACATTCTAACACATAGAATGCCACCTTGGAAATCCGTGTGCCAAGGTGAGCTCTTATTGGTCCATGTGATGTCATTCACATCAAATCAAGGGCTGTGATCAAAGATGGATTGGTGGGAAGATGATCAAGGGTTGAGATTCATTGAAAGAAGCACACTATCAACTCTTCCTGAAGCTTCTGAAGGCTCTAGCTCAGCTATTTATACCCCGGATTTCACAAGAGAGAGTGTGTAGAATTTGAGTAGTAATTGTAGATTTAATTTCTGTTTTTATAAAAGCTTTCAAGTTGTTTAGTTAAATTGTATTTCAGTTTTAAATTGTATTCAGTTTAGTTGCTTAATGAAATTTAACCTTCATATCCCAATTCTTAAGAAGCTTTTATTTCTATTTCTAGTTGTTATAATCTGTTTTAAAGTTTGTATTCAAGTTAAGCTTACTTATCTGTAATTGAATTTTAGTTTGTGTTTAAATCAAATCAAAAATAACAAAAATATCTTAAAAATACTTGAAAATATAAAAATCATGTCAAAGCATTTTACAAGCTTCAACAAGCTTCATGTCCTGACTAAATAAGCTTATATAAGCTGTTTATAGCTTATTGTAAGTTCATTAAGCAGTTCTACTCAATTCTCATTCAAAACAGTCAAACAAATATCAGATACCTTTGCATAATGGGGAAGCTAAGGAAGTGGTCTAAATGGATTGGCCAGAGGGACATTTACCAGCTTATTCTCTGAATAAGCTGGAGCTTGTAGCTGCCCTTAACTGGGAGCCTCTGTTCAGCTGAGGCACAAAAGTGAGTTGTATTTCTAAATTCTAGCTTAATTTTGCATTTCGCTGTCTCATTGTTTTAGATTGGATAATATTAGCTTATTGTTGTTTGAGTAGCTTTTTCTAATCTGTTTGTAGCTTATATTGGTAGATCTAATCATAGTCTAGCTTATTTGCCATACTTGCACACATTTATGTTTAATATGAGTTAATCTGCATTATTTGGTGAAACATGATTTGATACTGTTTTGAGCTGTTATTATGCATCAATTAGATCCACTTTGATTGTGTTTATCTGATTTGAGTATTGGTTAAATTAGAATTAGTGATTTGCATTGCATCTAAGCTCATAACTGTGTTAGAAGGAGTGTTTGGATCAGTCAGTTTTTCTGCATTGTAGGTTGATTCAGTAGTTAGGATTAGCTGCATTAAACTTACTTTAGCATAATTAGTTAAGTTAGATCATACTTTGGCACCTGCATACACTGAAAAGTCAAAATCAGTTTAAATATTGCTTAAATTTTACATCAGTAGAAGTTAGGATAAAATAAACTTGCATTTAGGTTTATAATTTGATTAGAAAGCATAACTAGGTTTCATTTCAGTTTAAAATATCATCTAGAAGTAAATCAAGGCAAACAAAGTTCATCATAGTCAAACTAAAAGGTTTTCACAAAAAGTCAAAAAGTCACTTTGGTCTTCAACTGCTGATATTTATACATTTTTAAAAGTTTCATTTTAAGTCCAAATCTGTTGCAACTCTGGATTTTAGAACTCTAGTTGGTAGTGATTAACAAGATATTTTTAGAATAATTTTTCAATTTTTCTAAATCAGTGAAATCAGTGTTTCAATTGGGTCAGTTTCCACAAAGTGCCATGTATACAAGATCAGCATTTGCTGATATTGTCACAGCTTTTTCACAAGCTTGTAGCAGGTTCATCAAAGCTCCTCTTGAGCTCAAAATTGGTAATTAAGGTCTTTGCTAGGTAAACTTGAGGTTCCATTAGCTGTTTTACAGTTTGAGCTTATTTTGAAGCTGTTTGATAAGCTGAAAGTAGACCCCTCAGGAAATAATTGCTGTTTGCTGATTAGGATTTAGAATTAAGATTCTAGCTTAAAGCTTGTACTTATTTGGTAATTTTTAGTTGCAGTAGGTAGAATTCAGTTAGATTAGGCCTATTTTAAGCTTTTGTTAGCTTCTGAAAGCTTATTGTGCATTATAGCTTATTCTCATTAAGCTTTTTCATAGCAGTTTACATTCAACTAGATTAATATGCATTCACTATTTGCATTAGATAATTTTCATAGCTTCTCTAGAATATTTAGGACTTTTTTGTTATTTTTCATAATTTTCTGTAGCCATTTACTATTTTTCTAGCATTAAAATCAGTTTTTAGCCTTCTTAAATAGCTTTTATTTGAAATAAATCAGAAAAAGTTCACAAAAATATAAAATAAATTTTCTTAGGTTTAGAAAAATAAAAAAGTTATAAAAAGAATTTTTCTAGTTTTTTCCTAGTTTAAATAGTATTTTCTAAACATTTAATTAGTTTAAATTAGTTTTAAATTCATAATAAATAGAGAAAAAGTCATAAAAATATAATTTCAGTTTTGAAAATTATTTTTAGTTAGTTTAGATTTTTGAAAAATAGTGTTGTAATTTTCTTGTAAGTTTTCATAATTTTTAGCATTTTAAATCTATTTTAAAAGTCCAAAAATAGTTTTTAATTCAAATTAAATCAAGAAAAACAAAAAAAAAATAGTTTTTAATTTTAGTTAATCACTTTCTTAGCTGTAGAAAAATATTAGATCACTTTTAGGGGTTAAATTAGATTAATTTGCATTTAGTAGACGTTTTATAATTTGCGTTTTTATTTATAATTTGCATATTTAGTTATAATTACTTGTTTGCATCATAGATTCAGTAGTTTTGATTACCTTTTATTATAATTGCTTGCCCCGTAGTTTAGAAATCACTCATAAATCCTTTTTACCGATTCAAATCCCGAATTACGCGACGTGAGTTCTAAATTCCATTCATCCCTCGCTAGGAACGATCCGGGGACTCAAATCTAATACATTTGAGTTTCCAAAATACTACAAATACTTATAATTGGTTTTCCTAAATCATAGACTTGTGGAGTAAAAACCTAAAACGATTTTGGTCTGGTTTGGACAGTATCTTAGGGTTCTCATACCCTATTTTACATCAAGATAAGTATTTTACTTCATTGATTTCATTATGTCTTCGATTGTATGTGTGTATGCTTGCGTGTTTAACATGTCCGGCTAAATTTCTTGTGTGTTTGCTTAGATCTATAAAACCTAGTTATTAATTACTGATTGGTTGTCTCTTTTCTTAATTGTAATTGGCTTAGGAGTGCATTAGGCCATCGTTGTGTTTGAATGCTTGAGTAATCTTTGTGAACCTTAGCTTATAAATCACTTAGCGGAATTGTAGGTTAAACATCCAAAGATAACCTTAGAGTTAGTTTATGAAACCTAAAGATTTCGTAGGCAATAACCTTAAGGTAGTCTCAAAGAGTTAGGGATAAAAGCATACCCCACGACCTTAGAAAACACAACGCGTTAAGAATAAGGACGTCACAATTCAACCACCAATAAAAGATAACTAGGGAGTAATAGTATCTAGGTAGACACATTTTTAATCATCATACTAGCACACATTAATAGACATAATACTACCCATTAATTTAGATAATTAGATAGTAGAAGTAATCGGTAGAAGTACCAAACCCCCCCAAATCCAAACCCCAACATTTTACCCTTAGCTTTCTAAAAAATATAAAAAAGATAAAAAATAATCTTCCTCAACCTCAACCTTAGCGCAGTACACTTCTCACTAGCATTCCTATTCCCCTAGAGAACGATATCAATACCCGAGGCTTACCCAATACTACACTACAATGATTAGGTTCACCGCCTAGAGTGTTGAAAACTTGCTCGACGAAAAGGAAGTTCCTTTGACCTCGAACGCATTATACGCGCATCATTAACAACACAAGACTCAAGCTCTTTAACCCTCGTAAGCAGGGTGTCACTCTCTTTACCAGCGGCCTCAAGAGAGGAGACACGACCACGGATACGGATTACCTCCAAAGCCTAAGCCTCCGTCAACAATAGCCTTGCCTCCAGCCTAGCGATCTCGCTGCATTTGTCTTCTAACGATTTTTCCTGGTGATCACACTTATCAGATAACCTCCTCCTTTCCTTAAGATCATGCTCCGCACACATCCTAACCTCGAAACCCAAGGATAACTGACGATCAAACCAAACATTGAACTATGAAAACAGCCGATCATAATCCATACCACGAATGGAAGCAAAAAACTTGGGGGAGCAAACCCATCAAGCATCTCAGGACAATCTGAAGGGTTATCGAGGATAGAACCATTAGGTATGATTCAGTGAGAACACGTCAAGTTTACTCACACAAGCTAGCCACTTGTGAATGACTAACCGTAAGAAACTTAAAACGGCTCAGACACTGATTCTCTGATAATGAAGGCTTAAGGGTGATGTGTATGGATGAAATAGTATGATAATATCAATATCAAAATAAACGCGAGAATCGAATCGAAAACCTTTTAGGAAAAAGGTTAGTCAATCAAATCCCGTGAGTGAGATATGTGATACCGGATAAGGATATCCGGGTCGTTTCCCAACGAGGTGTGAATTGAGAATTTCGTTTGAGGTTTGTTATTAAAATGCTCGATGTTACGGGTTTTTGTTTTTGATTACGTTTCCTACGAATTAACTAAAGGGAAAGTAATTAAGGCTACGGGAACAAAGTAAATAATGATCTAACTACTACTAAGCATACGGAACAATAAAATTAAGTTACACTAAGTCCTAGAGTGATAATATGCAAAAACGTGAAAACCCGGGCTAATCCCGAGCCTCAAAAAAGTGAAAATGATGCAATTTAAGTCCTACGGATGTGAAACTAATTTTCCTACGTTCTTTTTAACTTTTTCTTTTTGGAAACTTGTTTATAAGACCACAATAAGCACTTTTTGTAAAAGCTTTTCTTATGAAAACCTTGAAATAAGCAGTTGGAACTGCTTATTTCCAACAGTGGGCAGAATCAAACAAGCACTCCCTAGGCAGATTTTATAGCAAGGAATAAGCAATGATTAAGCAGTGCATACATTCAAACAAAGTGAGGCATACAATTGGGAACCAAAGCAAGCTAGAAGATGCAGAGTTAAGCTAAAGAAGGAGGGAAACAAGCAGATAAGCAGTTTGGGGAATGAGAAGCAGTTGGGATAACAAGCTATGCTATGGGAATCTTAAGCTAGAATAAAATGGACAATTAAGCAAACATAAGCACTAATAAGCAATCTAACCTAATCTAATTTATCTAATAAGTCCCTAATATACCTAAATAAGCTAAGGCTAACCTGTGATAAGCTAAAAGAAAGCTTGGAACCTAGGCTGCTGTAGTGCGACAGAAACAGTCCACTAGGGGCTGTTTTGAGGGCAAATTAAGCTAGTAATAAGCTAAGATAAAATTCAACAAAAATGTGCATAAGCTAGAGGACCAACCCAAGATTATGCGTACCAATTTTCAGCTTATAATACCAAGTAATAAGCTGATGAAAAATCTGAGAATGGAGCCTACTTAGGCTGTTAGCTGTTGAAACAGTTAAAGCAAATGGGTTTTGGGACAGATTTTATAGGCAATTTAAAATAAAGTAAAGCTAATCTAAGTGCTAATAAAGTAAAGACACATGAAGATGGGTGTGTGATGTTGCAAGAAAAACATTTTGGAAGAAGCTTGGACCAAAAATAAGCTTGGAAAAAGCTTGTGAAACAGCAGCGCAAGCTGCTGTTGCAATTTTTTTTTTTTACCTTTTTTACTTTAGCAAACTTGTGAACTTTGTAAATTCAATGTCAACTCTGTAAAAACCAATTCAAGACATAAAAGTGAGTTTGATTGTGAAAGTCAAACTGGGTAAGAAAATGTTTTAGACCTCAAAATAAGCTTATGCCAAACACCTTTTAATGGGTGTGAAACATTTTAAAGAGAACTGATTTTAAAGAAAAACACAGATTCTAGGAATTTTTTTTGTAAAAGCTTTTATACTAAGACTATTGAATTATAAATAAGCACCTGGCTGATTAATAAGCACTTAAGTGCTTATCTAGGATAGAATTATAAACTTGAGACAGAATTTTAAACAAAGAAAACTTTCATTAAAAAAAAAGAGTTACAATACTGAAAATAAAACTGAAAACTATTTTAAAAATCTAAAAACCTAATGCCTTTCAAAGGCTTACAAGTAGTTCTATTTATACTAAAGCTAGGAGGTCTTCAAATGCCCATGTGTGTTTGTGTCACAATTCTCAAATTCCAGTCATTTCTCAAAACAATTCACGTTTCACTATTTCAACATTTATCGTAAACTTGGTTTACTTGTTCCAAATTCGCGTAACCTTAAAGGTTCAGCGGCGAATTCATGATCATAACATCCTGAACATTTCATATGGACTAAGATTAGTCTACATTTCATTTGCATCATTTGCAACACATTAATTCATTCATGACATTTCATTTCACATTTAACGCGTAATTTTTATATTAAATAAACGTTATCGCGTGAGTTATTATTTTAAACATTTAATCCGTTACTTTCAAAAATGATTCCGGTATATTTTTAAACTTACATTTAGTTGTAAAAACTATATTTTGAGTTTACTAGTGTTTTGAATTTATTTCGTATACAAGTCGTTAAATTTATATTATTACGACGTGTTTCTTAAAAATTATACGATAATTATTTTATCACCCAAATTTCGCAAGGAATGTATTTTTACAATTTTTATTATTTCATTACATTCTATTTTGACCTATTAAAAACTTACTTGTACCAAGAATTTCCATTTACCCTTACTTGTACATTTTCTACACAATTACTTACACACCTTTGACAAATTATATACAAGTAAATATATATACATTTTATTAAAAAAATATATATATATATGGGGAAACAATGACCCCTAAAAACCGGCCATGGGATTGGCATTAATTAGTTGGTGTAGAAATTTTCTTCCTTGATTTATAAGTCCATACTCTTTCATTTATTTACTCATTCACTCATTATCACAAATAATTCAAGTAAGAAAAAGTCTTCTTCCTCTTTGTTTTTCTCCACAAACCGGCCATAGAAGGAGCTCAAAGGGATCACAAAAACTTTTCAATCTCAAGTGTTAATAACAATCTAGTATACACTCTTGTTTAGGTTTTGAAATAAAAACCAAGAGTGTCTAGGCTAAACCTTGTTACTTGCCCCTCATCATATTCATTTGTAAGCATATTTCTTTCATTTTCATGTTTTCTTATCATTTCATATTTATCCTTTCATTCTTGGAGCAACATGCAAGACATATGTGATTTATACCATTTTTATGATTTTAGAGTATATTTATATATATTTGGTCATCCTATAATTATCCCCATGGTATCCTTTGGTCTTGATGGTGATTAGGAACCCATGACACCCTAAGAAGGTGTATGGTAGGATTAGATTAGCTTTGGAGTTGATTTGAAGGGATTAGAATAGGTTTTGTCCGAGAAAAACTATTTTCAATACGTATTAAATAGGTTCTGTCCTTGTTTCGATTTTCTGGAAAAACCAACAGTTGGTACGAAACTTTGGCCTTGATATTTAGAAAATATACTTTAAAACGAATCCGTGGCCTTTTGAACGGATAAAAACGGAGTTATAACGAATAAGTTATGAATTTTTAAAGTTTGACGACGAAACGTATACTTTTCAGAAAATTCAGCAAGCAGTTTTTAGTTTGTTTGGGTCAAAAACGAGCCTTAAGCTTCACAAATTATTTCGACTTATCAAAAATATATTAGTTTACTTCGATACGAAGCTAAGGACATATTATACGTAGAAAACGGATTTGAAACGACAAAGATATGCACGTTTTCATAAAGTTGCCGTAACTATTATTTTCTGAAAATCTATATTATTTTTACGTTACAAGTGTTTCATTAGCTGTAACGACCATGTTTGCGGCTGTTTTTAACGAGGTTGTGAAACTTTTTGGAACGAAATGTCTTCTAGTAAAATCAAGTTCACCGGCCATATTTTTCAAAACGACAAGCTGTTTGTAAAGCGGAGTTATAGTAAATTAATTACAGATGTTCAAACTTGGCCGAAACTCATTTTCTGCACAACAATTAGCAAAAATCACTATCTTTAACCCTTGATATCTTTATGATCGAGACCTTTTGGACGAAAACTCCTGAACTGAAACTTCTAGATATCGATACAAACTTTCCAAAACCGTCGAGTTCGTTCTCTAACGATCGACGTACACCATTTTACGACTAGTTTTCTAAAGCCATTTTTGTCATTTTTAAGGAAATTCCGACGACATTGTTTTGCGACGAAAAGTGAAAATTTCACCAAAAATCATTATAAAACCATTGTAGGATGACACTTTGACGTAAAAACTTGTAAAGTGATTTTTGATTGGTCAAGACGTCAAACGAGCATTTTTCGACGAAAAGTAATATTTTCAAAACCCGCAAATGGTATAAATAACATACGAAATGCATGCATAACATTACATTGCAACACATGACATAACATATCATTCGTAATAGGTCCCGGTTGATGCATTACATTATACCTCAGTGTACTCACTCTTGTCATCTCATCAGTTTACCAAGTGAGTTTCCATAGCCCCTGCTTTTACTTGTTTTCATAAATGTTTTGGGGGAGATACATGCTCAATTATTTTCATAACTATCATGATTATTTGAAACTACATGTTTGACTGAACTGAATGCTTAGTCATGCGTAGTAACAGTATTGCCACACTTAGAACTTCCATATCATATTCATTGAGCTAATGGTCTTGGTATATTCATTGAGCTAACGGACTTGGATAATATTGATCTAACGGACTTGGATAATGTTGAGCTAACGGTCTTGGTATAACATTGGGCTAACGGACTTGGTATATTCATGTACTAACGGACTTGGTACAATCATGGACTAACGGTCTTGGAACGATTTGATCAACACTCATATTTGTTATATCAAGTAACTATTGATACATTAAGTTAGGCACTATTTTGTGAATTCATTTGACGATGTGGGCTTGAACATAAACTATACACATTTTGGCAATGGGTTGTGAACACACAGGTTGCAAGTTTTGTATGGGCGGAACTTGGAACTGAGTGGATTTTCAATGCCTTTGCTGCATAAACGATTTTGAAAGGCTTTACATTTCAAAACAAACTCTATGAACTCACTCAACCTTTGTGTTGACACTTTTAGCATGTTTTTATCTCAGGTTTCTAAGGCATTCACTTCATGGCATGCATTTGGACACATCATGGAGTCGCGATGACGACGCGTCTCACTTGGGTTTTACGTACTTTAAAACATCGTTTGAATTGTAGCAAACTTATTTCCGCACAAGTTGATTTACATTTGGGACCTACTTTGTAAACTCTGATTATTTTATTAAATCAAACGATGTATTTTCCAAACGACACTTTAGGTCGTTCGATATAACTGTAACTTTGATGCTATGACAGTCCTCCCCCAAGGTATTCAATTCCGCTGCAAAACAGGTAATTTGGGGGTGTGACAGATTGGTATCAGAGCATCGGTTATAGAGAAGTAGGTTGCATCATTGACCCTAGACTATAACCACATCATCATAGCATCTCATCATATCCTTATAATTGCATATTCTTTGTACATGCGAACTTATGACTTAACACCAAGCATCATATGAGTCGATTAGTTCAAGCATTGTATAGTTACTCCTAAATTATACATAGCCTGATCACCTATGTCTAATTCAGGAAGAATCACGCAATGAAGGGAGTAGTAGTCTCATATGTGTAAGCAATTCCGTAATCAAGCCAAATTTTCAAAAGATTTTCTTCAAACCACTTGTTTCCAGTTTGATCCGAGTGACAGTTCTTGTTTGATGAGTTGCAAAGATCGAGCTAGAAACAAGTCGTTACCTAAACCGATTTAGCCTAATCGTATGACAGTTCTTGTTTGATGAGTTGTGGGATTAAGTAAAAATCGGTTACCAAAAAGTCTTTTGAAAATTTTGCTTGAGAATGGGAAAGCTTGTCTCATCGAACCTAATCATAAGGGAGCATGTCTTTAGAATGGGATATAGTCACGACATATGCATGAGCATTGACATAATCATTTAAACCATACATGAGCATAAACTTTTAGAACCCTTGTCGCGTTTTGGGCCATAGTATCATCAATCGAATCGCGAGGACGCGATTCCTCTAACAGGGGAAGAATGTCACAATTCTCAAATTCCAGTCATTTCTCAAAACAATTCACGTTTCACTATTTCAACATTTATCGTAAACTTGGTTTACTTGTTCCAAATTCGCGTAACCTTAAAGGTTCAGCGGCGAATTCATGATCATAACATCCTGAACATTTCATATGGACTAAGATTAGTCTACATTTCATTTGCATCATTTGCAACACATTAATTCATTCATGACATTTCATTTCACATTTAACGCGTAATTTTTATATTAAATAAACGTTATCGCGTGAGTTATTATTTTAAACATTTAATCCGTTACTTTCAAAAATGATTCCGGTATATTTTTAAACTTACATTTAGTTGTAAAAACTATATTTTGAGTTTACTAGTGTTTTGAATTTATTTCGTATACAAGTCGTTAAATTTATATTATTACGACGTGTTTCTTAAAAATTATACGATAATTATTTTATCACCCAAATTTCGCAAGGAATGTATTTTTACAATTTTTATTATTTCATTACATTCTATTTTGACCTATTAAAAACTTACTTGTACCAAGAATTTCCATTTACCCTTACTTGTACATTTTCTACACAATTACTTACACACCTTTGACAAATTATATACAAGTAAATATATATACATTTTATAAAATAAAAAAAATATATATGGGGAAACAATGACCCCTAAAAACCGGCCATGGGATTGGCATTAATTAGTTGGTGTAGAAATTTTCTTCCTTGATTTATAAGTCCATACTCTTTCATTTATTTACTCATTCACTCATTATCACAAATAATTCAAGTAAGAAAAAGTCTTCTTCCTCTTTGTTTTTCTCCACAAACCGGCCATAGAAGGAGCTCAAAGGGATCACAAAAACTTTTCAATCTCAAGTGTTAATAACAATCTAGTATACACTCTTGTTTAGGTTTTGAAATAAAAACCAAGAGTGTCTAGGCTAAACCTTGTTACTTGCCCCTCATCATATTCATTTGTAAGCATATTTCTTTCATTTTCATGTTTTCTTATCATTTCATATTTATCCTTTCATTCTTGGAGCAACATGCAAGACATATGTGATTTATACCATTTTTATGATTTTAGAGTATATTTATATATATTTGGTCATCCTATAATTATCCCCATGATATCCTTTGGTCTTGATGGTGATTAGGAACCCATGACACCCTAAGAAGGTGTATGGTAGGATTAGATTAGCTTTGGAGTTGATTTGAAGGGATTAGAATAGGTTTTGTCCGAGAAAAACTATTTTCAATACGTATTAAATAGGTTCTGTCCTTGTTTCGATTTTCTGGAAAAACCAACAGTTGGTACGAAACTTTGGCCTTGATATTTAGAAAATATACTTTAAAACGAATCCGTGGCCTTTTGAACGGATAAAAACGGAGTTATAACGAATAAGTTATGAATTTTTAAAGTTTGACGACGAAACGTATACTTTTCAGAAAATTCAGCAAGCAGTTTTTAGTTTGTTTGGGTCAAAAACGAGCCTTAAGATTCACAAATTATTTCGACTTATCAAAAATATATTAGTTTACTTCGATACGAAGCTAAGGACATATTATACGTAGAAAACGGATTTGAAACGACAAAGATATGCACGTTTTCATAAAGTTGCCGTAACTATTATTTTCTGAAAATCTATATTATTTTTACGTTACAAGTGTTTCATTAGCTGTAACGACCATGTTTGCGGCTGTTTTTAACGAGGTTGTGAAACTTTTTGGAACGAAATGTCTTCTAGTAAAATCAAGTTCACCGGCCATATTTTTCAAAACGACAAGCTGTTTGTAAAGCGGAGTTATAGTAAATTAATTACAGATGTTCAAACTTGGCCGAAACTCATTTTCTGCACAACAATTAGCAAAAATCACTATCTTTAACCCTTGATATCTTTATGATCGAGACCTTTTGGACGAAAACTCCTGAACTGAAACTTCTAGATATCGATACAAACTTTCCAAAACCGTTGAGTTCGTTCTCTAACGATCGACGTACACCATTTTACGACTAGTTTTCTAAAGCCATTTTTGTCATTTTTAAGGAAATTCCGACGACATTGTTTTGCGACGAAAAGTGAAAATTTCACCAAAAATCATTATAAAACCATTGTAGGATGACACTTTGACGTAAAAACTTGTAAAGTGATTTTTGATTGGTCAAGACGTCAAACGAGCATTTTTCGACGAAAAGTAATATTTTCAAAACCCGCAAATGGTATAAATAACATACGAAATGCATGCATAACATTACATTGCAACACATGACATAACATATCATTCGTAATAGGTCCCGGTTGATGCATTACATTATACCTCAGTGTACTCACTCTTGTCATCTCATCAGTTTACCAAGTGAGTTTCCATAGCCCCTGCTTTTACTTGTTTTCATAAATGTTTTGGGGGAGATACATGCTCAATTATTTTCATAACTATCATGATTATTTGAAACTACATGTTTGACTGAACTGAATGCTTAGTCATGCGTAGTAACAGTATTGCCACACTTAGAACTTCCATATCATATTCATTGAGCTAATGGTCTTGGTATATTCATTGAGCTAACGGACTTGGATAATATTGATCTAACGGACTTGGATAATGTTGAGCTAACGGTCTTGGTATAACATTGGGCTAACGGACTTGGTATATTCATGTACTAACGGACTTGGTACAATCATGGACTAACGGTCTTGGAACGATTTGATCAACACTCATATTTGTTATATCAAGTAACTATTGATACATTAAGTTAGGCACTATTTTGTGAATTCATTTGACGATGTGGGCTTGAACATAAACTATACACATTTTGGCAATGGGTTGTGAACACACAGGTTGCAAGTTTTGTATGGGCGGAACTTGGAACTGAGTGGATTTTCAATGCCTTTGCTGCATAAACGATTTTGAAAGGCTTTACATTTCAAAACAAACTCTATGAACTCACTCAACCTTTGTGTTGACACTTTTAGCATGTTTTTATCTCAGGTTTCTAAGGCATTCACTTCATGGCATGCATTTGGACACATCATGGAGTCGCGATGACGACGCGTCTCACTTGGGTTTTACGTACTTTAAAACATCGTTTGAATTGTAGCAAACTTATTTCCGCACAAGTTGATTTACATTTGGGACCTACTTTGTAAACTCTGATTATTTTATTAAATCAAACGATGTATTTTCCAAACGACACTTTAGGTCGTTCGATATAACTGTAACTTTGATGCTATGACAGTCCTCCCCCAAGGTATTCAATTCCGCTGCAAAACAGGTAATTTGGGGGTGTGACAGTTTGTTTGCTGAGGAGAAAAGAGCCTTGGACACTTTGTGTTTCTTTGGAGAAATCTCAGCCATCAAAATAAGCTTGGGCACCACTCCTTTTAATCCAAGCCATCCAAACTTTGTTCTTTTCTTAGCACCCAATGAGATATGTAGGGATTGCCAAGGTGTCACTGAGCCCATGTGGGTGTGGGGGATGGGTACTGAGCTTGAGAGGGACTTGGAGGAAGAAGCCAAAGGGGTGAAGGGATTTTGGCGCCAAGGTGAAAAATGGGTTTGGGTTGTGTTCTGTTTGGGTAATATCAGGGAAGAAGGGGGTCACAATTAAGAGAGGGGGGTCAAGTGGTTTAAAGTGAAGGGGTTCAAAAGGGTTAAAAGGTTTTTAACCTTTGTAATTTTGTTTTAAACAATTTTTTTTTTTTTTTTTTTTTTTTTTTTTTTTTTTTTTTATGAGAACTTTTAATAAAATTGGTTTGAAAAAAAAATATTTGTTGTAAAATAAAAATGAGGTTTTTTTTTAAAAAGAGTAATTTTGGATTTTGCAAAAAGGGTAAAATGGTAATTTTGGGTTCGGGTAGAAGGGTAAAATGGTGATTTGGGTTTAGGGTTAGGTTTTCCGTCTGATTCCCCAAGCTCACTCCCAAATATGTATCCCGGGCTCTGAAAATGTAGAAAACCATATTCCGGCTCCGTCTGCAAAGCACGTTTTCCAATCCGAGCTCATTTCTGTCCGCTTTTGCCCTGTTTTCGATCCTTTGTACCTGAAATAGATAAAAACACATTCCAAGGATATCTGCAGTATATTTGGTCATATTTCCGTGTTTTTAGACGTTTTTGTGGTCTTAGATGGGTAAAAATGATGAGCGAATAAGCACTCATCAAATCCCCCACACTATCAATTGCTAGTCCCTAGCAATCTGATCATATGAAGTAATGAAAGGATCAAAAATACCAAGAATACCCCGTTTCGACTTTTTATTCAACTATGAGAAATTTAAACTTGAACATAAATAAATAACGTGCTTGATTATCAAAACATGGCATCATAGAACGGGATTCACACAAAATGGGTGTCTCCGGGGAATTGTAATCGTCATCCTCTTTTTGATACTCTCAAACCAAGCTTAAACTTATTGTGCAAACGTTTTTGTAAAATGCTAACACTACTTATATCAATAATCTATGTAAGTCGAGACTTAACTTTTTACTCCCGCAATTCATAAAATTTAAGTGTGTGTGCTTATTTTCAAAAGTTTGACCATTGAAATCGACATTTGTTATGGTTGTTATCCACTTAACCAAAGTACTAACCCACCGGAAACGATGAAAGTCTAAGGATCGAAAGGGCCTCTTCCATGTAGCGGCTTTCTTCTCGGCACATCCCAAAACATAAGTTTTAAGTGACCGGGCTTTTGACACCTCACAGAGAATAGTACCGGAATTAGCGGGAATTCGATTCCAAAGATTTACGAAGCTACCGTTAAGTTAAAACTAAACCTAAATGGATTAAAACCGACGACAATTTAGAAATTCGAGATTCAAAGGTGAGATCACTCCATGTTGCGATTTTCTTCTCAGCTTGTCCTTTTAAGGAGGCTAGGTTTTCACCCTCGAGAATAGTATCGGAGCTTTCGGGGTCTTTGAAATCAAGGATTTCCAAATTACCGTCAAACTTTTAGACAACTTTGACGAATACGAGTTCAACTTCCGATTTAAATTTAAGAAAAAGCAAGTTTCGTACATTTATCCATAAGCAACTTAGTGCTTTTATTCACGCAACTCATATTTTTTTCTTTTCTCATTTTTCAAATTTTTTTTTTTTTTTTTTTCACACTTTTTTTTTTTTTTTTTTTTTTTTTGAACTTTAAACTTTGCAACTTTTGCAGCATTCGAGCACTTTACGGTACTTTCATTTTGCAACATTATTCAGATTTAAAGAAAGTATGCTTTCTCGGAAATTTAAATAAAAAGTTGAACTCGGACTCTAAATCAATTTTGCTTAAAAACTTTTTATTGTAACAAGACTATTTGAATGTTCAAAAATTTGACAACGAGCACGTATTTAGGTCCAATTAAGAGCTACTGGGAGAAAAAGCCATAGATTACTTATATAAGCTCTAAAGAGAACCAACTACTCCACGCTTAGCATTTTCATTTGCTCAACTCGTAAAACCTTAGCCTAAATGTTAAGAGAGCAGCTAGATCAACACTCTAGCAGAGTCGGGATTCCCCTTGTTCTAGCCGAATCAAGACTAAACTACCATTAATACCGAAGCATCAATGCATTATTTTTGTGCAAAGCACTTCTTGTAAATGTAAATACTTGACTTAAAACGATAAAATTTTAAAATTTTTGGTCAAAACGGGGGTGCTAGGGTACTAGAAGGTACACATGTGATCAAATTCGCTTAGAATTCCCCCCCACACTTAGAATTGAATATTGCCCTCAATATTCAAAGTACCGGCCGTAGCCGAAACTATAGAACGGAAAAAGGTAATACTACTAGCCAAGTGTGGAAACGAAATCTTTTTTCACAAAAGGATTTATAAAGATATCCCTAGATAATCGTTAGCAAAAAGATCGGATATTGGGCGGCTGAATCGAAAACAGGCGCATCAATCATCACGATCTACGGGAATCCTGAAAACAGAGAGCAAACACACAACAAGTAAACATCTGTGGGGGTTTCCCCCCACACTTAGTGTTAGAAAAAGAGAAAGAAGATAGAAACATGGGTGGACAACCATGGAATGCTACTGTTTTTGTTAACCGAGTCGCTAGCTTGACTCGACCCCGAATTCATTGGTTCATGGGGAAGGTTTGGAGATCCGGGACAACCAATTGAGGTATGTCCCCTCCAAAATAGTGTTTCAATCTATGGCCGTTCACTTTGAAGTTTGGTCCGTCGGTTTGAGATAACTCGACGGCACCATAAGGAAAAACTTTGGAAATGGTGAACGGCCCAGTCCAACGGGTTTTAAGTTTCCCCGAGAAGAGCTTCAATCGAGAATTGAAAAGAAGGACTCGGTCACCAACGTTGAAAACGCGGTTCTTGATTTTGGAGTCATGGATCTTCTTTGTCTTCTCTTTGAAGATTAAGGAGTTCTCGTAGGCTTGATCACGAAGTTCATTTAATTCATTGAGTTGAACTTTTCGGTGATCACCCGCGGACTTGAGATCAAAGTTAGCATGCTTCAAGGCCCAATAGGCTTTGTGCTCGAGCTCGATCGGGAGATGACACGCCTTTCCGTACACAAGCTTATAAGGAGTACAACCGATGGTTGTTTTGTAAGCGGTACGAAAGGCCCAGAGTGCATCATCTAGCTTATCCGACCAAGAGGCACGGTTTTCGCCTACGGTCCTTTCAAGAATTCTTTTTAAACCACGATTTGAGACTTCCACTTGACCACTAGTTTGTGGGTGATACGCGGTAGCAAGACGGTGAGTGACACCGTACTTAAGCATGACTTTTGCGAATTGGTCATTGCAAAAGTGCGTACCGCGATCACTAATGATGGCACGGGGAGTTCCAAAACGAGCAAAGAGAGATTTCAGAAATTTCACAACTACTCGGGCGTCGTTGGTGGGGAGCGCTTTTGCTTCCACCCATTTAGACAAGTAATCGACCGCCACGAGTATGTACTTGTTCCCTCGAGAAGACGGGAACGGGCCCATGAAGTCGATGCCCCACACGTCAAAGATCTCGCACACTTGGATTGCATTTTGAGGCATTTCATCCTTTTGCGAGATTTTGCCGTGACGTTGACAAGCGTCACATGATTTGACTAAGTCATGGGCATCGCGATAGATTGTGGGCCAATAAAAACCGGAGTCAAACACCTTTTTGGCGGTGTAGTTCGGGCCATGATGTCCCCCCGTGGGTCCATTGTGACAAGCGTTGAGAATATCAACGGCTTCTTGGCCGTGAACACACCGTCGGATGACTTGATCCGCACAGACTTTGAACAAGTAGGGGTCGTCCCAAAAGTAATGCTTAACATCTTTGAAGAATTTACTTTTTTGTTGGGACGACATCCCTTTAACAACAAAGTTTCCCGCATGGTAGTTTGCAAAGTCGGCAAACCATGGGGTACTCGAATTTCCACTTAGAGATACCACATTAAGTGTCTCGAGAGGAAATGTTTCATTGATTTCCTTTTTCTCGAGCACACCTTGGTGAGGATTTTCAAGACGGGATAGGTGGTCAGCCGCGAGGTTCTCGGCTCCTTTTTTATCACGAACGATGATATCAAATTCTTGTAGGAGGAGAACCCACCGGAGCAATCTCGGCTTTGCATCTTGCTTTGCAAAGAGATATTTGAGGGCCGAGTGATCCGTATACACTATGCTTTTAGACAAGATCAAGTATGGTCGAAACTTCTCGAAAGCATACACCACGGCTAGTAATTCTTTTTCCGTCGTAGTGTAGTGTGCTTGAGCTTCGGTCAAAGTTTTTCTAGCATAGTGTATAGGCTGGAAATGTTTTGCTTTTCGATGCCCCAAGACCGCACCAAGAGCAAAGTCGCTAGCGTCGCACATAAGCTCGAAAGGTAGGTCCCAATCGGGGGCAACTAGAATAGGAGCTTCCGTAAGTTTCTTCTTTAAAGTTTGGAACGCTTCAATGCATTCTTTGGAGAAGATGAACGGAGTATCTTTTTCAAGAAGACGGGTCATCGGCCGGGCTATTTTCGAGAAATCTTTAATGAATCGACGATAGAAGCCGGCGTGACCTAGAAAACTCCGAACACCCTTAACGGTGGTGGGATGAGGTAATTTGGATATGACATCAACTTTAGCCTTATCAACCTCAATCCCACTTTTAGAGATCTTATGGCCGAGGACTATGCCCTCTTTGACCATGAAATGACTTTTCTCCCAATTTAGACAAAGATTTGTGTCTTCACAACGTTTAAGCATCTTGTCCAAATGGGAGAGACATGATTTGAAAGAATCCCCAAAGACCGAAAAATCATCCATAAAGACCTCCATAGTTTCCTCGATCATGTCGTGGAAGATGGCCATCATGCACCTTTGGAATGTACCGGGGGCGTTGCATAAGCCGAAAGGCATGCGCCGGTAAGCAAACGTTCCATAAGGGCACGTGAATGTGGTCTTCTCTTGGTCTTGAGGATCTATGGGTATTTGGAAATAACCCGAGAAACCATCGAGAAAACAATAGTATTCGTTTCCCGCTAATCTCTCAAACATTTGATCCATGAAGGGTAAGGGAAAGTGGTCTTTACGGGTGGCTTCATTTAACTTTCGATAGTCAATGCAAACACGCCATCCCGTGACCAATCGAGTAGGAATAAACTCGTTTTCTTCGTTTTCAACAACGGTTATGCCACCCTTTTTGGGCACACAATGAACGGGGCTCACCCAAGAACTATCGGAGATAGGGTAAATCAATCCGGCATCAAGAAGTTTTAGGACCTCTTGTTTGATAACCTCGTGGATTTTAGGATTCACTCTTCTTTGATGTTGAACCGCCGGTTTGAAGTCATCCTCCATTAGAATCTTGTGTGTACAAAATTCCGGGTTAATACCCCTAATGTCGGAAAGTTTCCAAGCAATGGCTCGCTTGTGTGACTTCAAAACCTTTATGAGGGCGGCTTTTTCCTCCTCACTCAAATCTTTAGCAATTATGACGGGTAATTTATTGTCACCCTCCAAAAATGCGTATTCGAGATGAGGCGGTAAGTCCTTAAGTTCGACCTCCGGAGGATCATTAGCATTTTCAATGTTTTTGATTTCCTCAATATGAAGTTCTTGAGGAGGGAGTGATGATGGATCATCATTGAGCATCTTCTCGATAAGAAGAATATCTCCCTCGATGTCGATGGGAGCGTGATCAATTTCCCATGGGACATAATCACTAGACAAGTAAGCTTCAATCTCTTCCAAGATTAAGTCACTTTCCTCATTGTAAAATGGAGTGAGGGAAGGGGAAGAGAGAGCAATGATGGGATCAACCGAAGTGGGATTGCCACTCGAGAATCCAAGAATTTCTTGAGAATACTCCTCCGACACAATGTCAATGACATCAATTTTGTTGACGGACGTATCGTCATAAACGGGGGAGTATCTCGTAACTTGATCAAGATTAAAAGTTACGGCTTCTTTGTTTACCCTCAAAGTGATTTCCCCTTCATCAACGTCGATCAATGCACGACCCGTTTTCAAGAAGCACCTCCCAAGGATGAGGGGTACTCGGGGATCGGCATCAAACTCGACGACAACAAAGTCGGCGGGGAAATAAAATTCTCCTACTTTCACACAAACATCCTCGGCTATACCTAACGGATGAGAATTCGTTCGGTCGGCAAGCTCGAGGATCATACATGTAGATGTGAGTGGGGGTAACGAAAGCTTCTTCCACATAGAGTGTGGCATTAAGTTAATGCTCGCGCCAAGATCGGCCAAAGCGGAGCATTGAACTATCCCTTGAAAATCACACGGGATTAGGAATTTCCCGGGGTCTCCTAACTTTTCGGGAAGGATAACCGCCGAGCAATTCTCGTTCAAGGAAGTTTTAGCCAACTCGGAAATTTTTTCTTTGTTGCTCAACAAGTTTTTGATTGTCGGAGCAAACTTGGGCATTAGAAGAAGAGCATCCGCGAAACTAATCTCGAAGTGCAAATCTTTGAAGATTTGGATAAGCTTCTCCATTTGTTGATTAGATTTGTGACGGAGCTTTTGATCATTAAGCCTTGAAGGATAAGGGATTGAAGGCTTAATCTTCGGAACATCGGGCTCCGGAATGGAAATTTGGACTACCAGAGGTTGGACGTGTGCGGTACTTTGTGGGCTTGTAGAATGCACCTTGTCCTTAGTCACCTCGGTTTCTTGTGCTACCTCCCTCACCGGAGAGGGTGTAGGCATCGAAAGTCCATCATATGTCTTACCACTTCGGGTGGCAATAGCATTCAACTCTCCCTTCGGATTTGGAATTGTATTACCCGGAAGGGTTTTAGAAGTTGAAGCTTGATTCATTTGACACATGATACTATTGAACATATTTTCAATTTTGTTTTGATTTTGATCAATTTTGTTGTTTGTTTTGTTCAACTCATTTTTTAACTCGTTTCCTTGTTTTGACATTGAAGTTTGGAAATCATTTCTCAAAGTAGTGATTTGGCTTTGCAAACCCCTAATTGTAACCTCATTAGACTTAATGTAGTTGGAAAGTTCAATAGAGGGGCCAACCGGGGGTTGGTAATTAGGAGCTTGATAACCATGATTGAGATTACCCCCTTGGGGCGGGTATTGGTTCATCGGGGCTTGATATGGAACATTTTGCCCTTTCACTTGATTTTGATTGAACCTATTTTGATTGTTAGGTTGAGGAAAACCGGGTGGTCCTTGATTGCTAGCACGATAGCTCGGGTCAATTTGAGGACGGTATTGATTACCTCCTTGATTGTAAGGCCCGGCTACGGCATTTACTTCAAAAGGATTACCATCCGTAGCAGTACAATTGTAGTAAGCATGAGGCCCACCACAAGTAGTACAAGTAGTTGCCACCGCTTTGACTTGAGCGGGTGGATTTGGAGATGGAGAAGAAAGAGATTTTGAGAGAACCAATTCTTGGATAGCATCGGTAAGCTTTTCAATCTTAGCATCCGTGCTAGAGACATTTTCCGAAGAAGGTGAAGCACTCACTCGGGAAGCAATCGGTTTGCTTCGTGAGGTGCGGACTTTAGACTTGTTCTCAATGATGGACAAAACATCTTTCGTAGAGCGTGTCAAGAGATTACCACCGGCGGCGGCATTGAGAGAGTCTTGATCGTTTTCATTCAAACCATTGTAGAAAGTATCGAGTTGATGTAACTCGGAAAAGCCATGGTGAGGACATTGCCGAAGTAAGTCCTTGAAACGATCCCAAGCTTCACTAAATGATTCATCAAATTTTTGTGTAAACTTTGTGATTTCATTTTTTAAGTGTGTTGTCTTTTGTGGTGGGAAGAATTCGTTAGTGAATTTTGAAACTAAATCTTCCCATGTGGTGATTGATTGAGGGGGTTGTTTCTCGAGCCAAATCCGGGCGGCCCCCTCAAGTGAGAACGGGAAAAGAAGTAGTTTGATTGCTTCTTCAGGCACGTTTCGATATTTGATTGTAGACGTGAGCTTGTTAAACCGTCGAATATGAGAGTGAGGATCGTCTCTCTCAAATCCGTAAAATTGGCTTGACGATACCAAGTTAATCAATCCGTGTTTGAGCTCAAAATTGTCGGCCTCGATTGGTGGAACGACGATGGCTTCTCCGTAACCCTCGGTGGGTGCTTGGAGTTGTTCCAACATAGAACGGTTATCTTCCGCCATTTCAGGAATGGGGTCGGGATTAGTACGAATCTCGGGTTCGACTATTGGCGGGGGACGTCTATTTCGTCTTCGCGGAATTGTGGCGAGTTCAAGAAGAGGGGTAGAAGAATTAGAAGAACGAGTGCGCATGCACTTCCAAAAACAACACTTTCAATTAAAACAAGACCGAGGCAAAACACAGTGAACTTAAACCAATAATCCCACGTGAAATGATCACTTTTATAAGTAAAACGCACAAAGGAGCGGAGAGACTTAGTAGGTCAGCGCGAAGCGTATTAAAAACCCGTCTCTTTTCAGCCGCAATTTAATGTCAGGCCGTCCTTATACCCCTCACACAGTTTGTTAAACCGATAGAAGTAAACCAAATCACGAACGACACAAAGGCAAGTTTTTAATCTTTTGTTCGGGAACTTATAATGATAACACTCAAGTTGAGAATGTTATATTGATTGTGTCTTCTATTTTATTTAAAACAAAAGGGAAAATCTTTTTGTATTTTTATCTTTTATATATATATACAAAATAAAAAGGAAAATATTTTTTTACTTTTTTGATTTTTATAAAAACAATAACTTCACGAAGGAAGGATCTCGAGTCACTAATCGTCAAACCTTAACGATATTGTCGCGACAAAACCTCCCCGGCAACGGCGCCAAAATTTGATTCAGTGAGAACACGTCAAGTTTACTCACACAAGCTAGCCACTTGTGAATGACTAACCGTAAGAAACTTAAAACGGCTCAGACACTGATTCTCTGATAATGAAGGCTTAAGGGTGATGTGTATGGATGAAATAGTATGATAATATCAATATCAAAATAAACGCGAGAATCGAATCGAAAACCTTTTAGGAAAAAGGTTAGTCAATCAAATCCCGTGAGTGAGATATGTGATACCGGATAAGGATATCCGGGTCGTTTCCCAACGAGGTGTGAATTGAGAATTTCGTTTGAGGTTTGTTATTAAAATGCTCGATGTTACGGGTTTTTGTTTTTGATTACGTTTCCTACGAATTAACTAAAGGGAAAGTAATTAAGGCTACGGGAACAAAGTAAATAATGATCTAACTACTACTAAGCATACGGAACAATAAAATTAAGTTACACTAAGTCCTAGAGTGATAATATGCAAAAACGTGAAAACCCGGGCTAATCCCGAGCCTCAAAAAAGTGAAAATGATGCAATTTAAGTCCTACGGATGTGAAACTAAATTTCCTACGTTCTTTTTAACTTTTTCTTTTTGGAAACTTGTTTATAAGACCACAATAAGCACTTTTTGTAAAAGCTTTTCTTATGAAAACCTTGAAATAAGCAGTTGGAACTGCTTATTTCCAATAGTGGGCAGAATCAAACAAGCACTCCCTAGGCAGATTTTATAGCAAGGAATAAGCAATGATTAAGCAGTGCATACATTCAAACAAAGTGAGGCATACAATTGGGAACCAAAGCAAGCTAGAAGATGCAGAGTTAAGCTAAAGAAGGAGGGAAACAAGCAGATAAGCAGTTTGGGGAATGAGAAGCAGTTGGGATAACAAGCTATGCTATGGGAATCTTAAGCTAGAATAAAATGGACAATTAAGCAAACATAAGCACTAATAAGCAATCTAACCTAATCTAATTTATCTAATAAGTCCCTAGTATACCTAAATAAGCTAAGGCTAACATGTGATAAGCTAAAAGAAAGCTTGGAACCTAGGCTGCTGTAGTGCGACAGAAACAGTCCACTAGGGGCTGTTTTGAGGGCAAATTAAGCTAGTAATAAGCTAAGATAAAATTCAACAAAAATGTGCATAAGCTAGAGGACCAACCCAAGATTATGCGTACCAATTTTCAGCTTATAATACCAAGTAATAAGCTGATGAAAAATCCGAGAATGGAGCCCACTTGGGCTGTTAGCTGTTGAAACAGTTAAAGCAAATGGGTTTTGGGACAGATTTTATAGGCAATTTAAAATAAAGTAAAGCTAATCTAAGTGCTAATAAAGTAAAGACACATGAAGATGGGTGTGTGATGTTGCAAGAAAAACATTTTGGAAGAAGCTTGGACCAAAAATAAGCTTGGAAAAAGCTTGTGAAACAGCAGCGCAAGCTGCTGTTGCAATTTTTTTTTTACCTTTTTCACTTTAGCAAACTTGTGAACTTTGTAAATTCAATGTCAACTCTGTAAAAACCAATTCAAGACATAAAAGTGAGTTTGACTGTGAAAGTCAAACTGGGTAAGAAAATGTTTTAAACCTCAAAATAAGCTTATGCCAAACACCTTTTAATGGGTGTGAAACATTTTAAAGAGAACTGATTGTAAAGAAATACACAGATTCTAGGAATTTTTTTTGTAAAAGCTTTTATACTAAGACTATTGAATTATAAATAAGCACCTGAAACTTAGAATAAGCTGATTAATAAGCACTTAAGTGCTTATCTAGGACAGAATTATAAACTTGAGACAGAATTTTAAACAAAGAAAACTTTCATTAAAAAAAAGAGTTACAATACTGAAAATAAAACTGAAAACTATTTTAAAAATCTAAAAACCTAATGCCTTTCAAAGGCTTACAAGTAGTTCTATTTATACTAAAGCTAGGAGGTCTTCAAATGCCCATGTGTGTTTGTTTGCTGAGGAGAAAAGAGCCTTGGACACTTTGTGTTTCTTTGGAGAAATCTCAGCCATCAAAATAAGCTTGGGCACCACTCCTTTTAATCCAAGCCATCCAAACTTTGTTCTTTTCTTAGCACCCAATGAGATATGTAGGGATTGCCAAGGTGTCACTGAGCCCATGTGGGTGTGGGGGATGGGTACTGAGCTTGAGAGGGACTTGGAGGAAGAAGCCAAAGGGGTGAAGGGATTTTGGCGCCAAGGTGAAAAATGGGTTTGGGTTGTGTTCTGTTTGGGTAATATCAGGGAAGAAGGGGGTCACAATTAAGAGAGGGGGGTCAAGTGGTTTAAAGTGAAGGGGTTCAAAAGGGTTAAAAGGTTTTTAACCTTTGTAATTTTGTTTTAAACAATTTTTTTTTTTTTTTTTTTTTTTTATATGAGAACTTTTAATAAAATTGGTTTGAAAAAAAAATAATTGTTGTAAAATAAAAATGAGGTTTTTTTTAAAAAGAGTAATTTTGGATTTTGCAAAAAGGGTAAAATGGTAATTTTGGGTTCGGGTAGAAGGGTAAAATGGTGATTTGGGTTTAGGGTTAGGTTTTCCGTCTGATTCCCCAAGCTCACTCCCAAATATGTATCCCGGGCTCTGAAAATGTAGAAAACCATATTCCGGCTCCGTCTGCAAAGCACGTTTTCCAATCCGAGCTCATTTCTGTCCGCTTTTGCCCTGTTTTCGATCCTTTGTACCTGAAATAGATAAAAACACATTCCAAGGATATCTGCAGTATATTTGGTCATATTTCCGTGTTTTTAGACGTTTTTGTGGTCTTAGATGGGTAAAAATGATGAGCGAATAAGCACTCATCAAGGTACATTCCATTTCGGAATATAAGACTCGTGCAATCGTAAAGGGCCCAAATCGATAGCAGTATGAATATCACCAGTTAACTCTTAACCAGCGAAATAACCCGAAAAACCCCCGACATCCTAATCGGTGCCACCGGCTGAGGATGAGCCCCCAAGGAAAGGAGAAGGGTTAAGGAAAGTTTCCTTCAAGGAAGAAACAGGAATAGATACTGTAGCAATAACGGTAGTCACTAGTCACTTCCGGGATGGTACCAGACCTGGTAAAAGAAGTAACCTTAGCCTCAGCAACAGAGGTGCTACAATCAGAAGAAGAATCTGAAGAAATAACAAACCTTTGAACGGGACCAATAAAACGTGACTCATGCCTGGCGGAAGAATCAGCAGAAACCTCAATCTCGCTCTCGGGAGTAGTCGAAATTGAAGATGTAATAAAAGATAACGTCTGCACAATTGCAACACCAACTTCAGAATCCAGAGTACTCCCAGCCAACGAATCCTGCAAACCAAACAAGAACACACCACCAACAGAAAGATCGCGAGAATACCCGACACACAACTTCTTAATAGGATGAGAGGGTGCGCCAGCAGCCGGAGAAGAAGGATTCTCTTTCCTATTTTGTTGAGGTCCAGAGACAATGTCTTTAGTAGCTAAAGCGGTAGCTTCCAAGGCCGAGTGATCTCCAGCATTAACATCACCACCATCAAACCCAAAGAGTTCATCAACATTAGCCTTTAACTCACCCTCAATATGGGGAGGTGCAATGGGTAGGAGTGGAAATGTATGACCTACGATAGTTTCCAAAATCCTGGGTTCCCCTCACCCTTATAGGATCAGCCACATGAATATAAGCGGACAAGTCCATCACTACATAAAAACGAAGAAGGTTAGAAGTTAATGTTGTAAGGAAACCAAACAAAATATGTATACAAGACAATAGGGGCACCCACCCGTTCCGTCATTATTAACAAAGTCGGGATAAGTATTCTCATCCAAAGGATAAAAACGACTTATGCCAACCCAACAGAGGAATGTATCAGGAAACCTTCGAAACGGAGCAGGGTGGGCGACAAGAGTGGCATATTCGTCTGAATTAAATTCATCATCACGAGGAACAGGATCTTTAAAGAGATTTTTATTTGCGTGCCATAAAAACAAAGCAGGACAAGCAAAATCATCAACCCAGAAAAAATGATCATTCAAAGTCTTTAAGGAATCAAGGGGCTTGGTATAACAGAAGAAAGCGCCATCATGTTTACTGAATGACATCCAGCCTTTATTTTTCGAATTAACATAAAAACAACGAAACAACCCGACATTTGGATAAATACCGTAAACGCGACACAAGATTTCAAAATGAGAAACCTTAGCCGCACCTAAAACCGAAAGCTGAGTAATGTTAATATGATAGTGTCTAAGAAGATCCACAAGGAAAACAGACAATGGAAGTCAGAAGTTGGAGAAATCAAAAAACCTAGTGTACATACCGATCTTATTTCTAGGGTGTTCATGCATAGTCTGGTTGGGTGAAGGAAGCTCTGGGTGAACTTCGAGAGGAATATGAAACCTACCGCAAAAGGTTTCAAATGCCTCTCAGGAAAGACGACATTTAATATCTGTAATAGTACCCATGACGGAAAAATAAAAGTCAAGATCTAACCTGGTAAGAGGATTGGTCCTCTTTTAAAAGAAAAAATGGGGCAATACAAAGTGCATAAGCTAAGAAAACGAAGAAATTTCGACAATGGCGAAAAACAATGAAGAAAGAAATGTGAAATGGTAAAAATCAGGCAGAGTATCTATACCAGCGGTATATTCAGCCTAAGATAACCTAAGATGATTGCGCATGTCAAAAAAAATTTAGTTAAACGGATAGGATCAGAAGTAAAAGATAAGGGCGACAACACGATGGGTGGGCCACTCGGTCAAATCAGTCAGAAGATGAAAAGCCCAGAAGTGTTCACGTCGCACGTTCCACCTACCAAGAAAGAAAACGTCACAAAGACGCTTCGAAAGCGGGGAAGAAAAACCGTATAGTTACCTTAAGTCTAGTAACATTCACCGCACGAGAAAAAATGAACCGCACGCAATGAATAAACTAGATTGGGGGGACTTGATAACGTATAGCACGTACAACATGCCTATTGGGCTCAACTTGTGCTATACATATTTCGGGCCCAGTCCCAACAACAAAACAACCACTAGTACCGGAGCGGCATAAAGCCCAATAACAAATTGGCTACGGTCCGGACTCAAAGACGCACACATAGCACCCAGTGGACCAGCCCCATGGCCGCGGAAGGTGATCTTTTTCCGCATCCACGATTACTACGGAACCTTGCCCGACAAGGGTCCCACTCCGGCCAATAACTTTTATAAGCGAAATGCTTGGAAACCCTAGCATTAGGCTCGCCTATAAAAGAAGCTATAATCCTCTCATAAGGTACGACTTTCTCTCACATACTAATACACAGACTTTTATTCTCAGACAAGAATGCATACTTACTCTCACGTCGGAGCTTAATCGTGGGTTCCGTCCCTACGGTAAGGCTAACGGTTTGCTTTTATTTATGCAGGGATTCAATCCAACACTTGGTTTAGTACAGATTTAGCCCATCGATAACTTGTTGGCCCAGCCCAACATACGTACTACACATGTTTTTCAACCCATCACACTTTTTATAATAACAACATCCAAATGGTTGTATGATAAAAAAAAAATCGTTGCACTAATCAAAGAATGAAACAAAAACATTCCCAAAATGTTAGATAACAAATCGACTCCGCAATGCGCAAAGATCTATCTTCTCATTTATGTCTAAGATTGGCAGCGACAAATACAAATGCAAACAAAATTATATTGCCCTTGTATTGCTATAACCCACGCACAATTTTTTTCTTTATTAATGCAATTCGTGTATCTTTATTAACAAATACAAATGCAAACAAAAATATCATCTCTCCGTATCAAAATAAATATTTAACTTAATATTTTAGAGTAGAGATATGAAATTGATTTTTTACTATACAACGGAGTGAGTATAAGTATCAGAGAGATAGTAACGTAGAGTTGAGATCAATATTGATATAATATTTGTCATATATTCAATGAACCAATTTTAGCTATTTGCTTTTCATCAAAATTATTAAAAAAATAATTTTTTATTTTTTTTAAACAAACATATCTTGTAAACAGTAAATTTTCAAGCTACGAAAATTACACCATCGCGACAATAATTAAATTATGTTTCTATAGATATGCACTTCTATATACTTTCGACCAACTTTTTCTTTTCAAAATTTTCAACGAAAAAAATCACACGTGATTCATTTTAAAAATTACAAGTGATTTTTTCGAATCACATGTGATTTTTCCGAATCACATGTAATTTTTTTAGGCGGAAATTTAAAAAAAAAAAGTTAGTCGAAAGTCAATAGAAGTACATATCTATAGAAAGATAATTTAATCTCGTCGCGATGGTATGATTTTTTTCGCGTTAGGATTAACGGTTTGCGAGATAATTAATTTTTAAAAAAAATGGTGAAAGTAGTTGTGTTTTTTTTTTTTTTTTTTTTTTTTTAATCAAAAAATGAATAAATATGATTAATTCATTATATATATGGCAAATTTGGGATTTATATTGATTTTTTCTCTAGTAACATAAAAATTATTTTTTTTAAGTGCTAATTATCTAAAAAAATCATCGAACTTGCTATCTTTTCTTTTTGTCTGTAACCATCTTTTATTTTTTCTAATCAATGACGTGATACTTCTTAATCACTTTTTATTTTTTAACCCGTTTTATTTGTCTACAATAAGAATGTTAACAAAATTCGGTGCTACAAAAGGATTTTGGGCCCCATTATTAAAAAACCTAATTTACCATCCCGTTCCATTTTACACACAACCCGAAAGTTGATACCAAAATCTTTACTTAAAACCCTAATTTTCAAACCCCAATTTCACATTCCCTAATTCACAATTTTAATGGATATCTAAAAAGAAATTGCTTTAACATACACATAGAAGGGAAGTTTAAATATTTTCCACTAACATATGAAAAAAGCTCGAATATGAATATTTATGCTTGATCCAATGATAAAGGTTGTTTTTGTCCAGGTTTAATTTGGGCTGTTAGCAAGCCCAAACAAAATATATGGGCTATTTTTTGTTTGTATCCGTCAAGAACCATTAGAAAATGGTTTAAAGTTGATCATAGTGATGTTGATCTTGATATAATGTATGATATGGCTGTAAGACATGGATCACCTGATTTGTTTGTTTGTTATAATCACAAAAGTTAGCATTGTATTATTTAAAAAATTTAAGTTCAGAGGAGCTTGTCGCTTGGTCTGAGGCAAATGATAGCTTGCGTTGCTCAACTTCAACACTTTTTAATTCTAGACCTCATTATGTGGTTAATAATGTGGTTAAGAATGAGCTTAAAAAACAAAGGTATATCTATAAAGGTTGTTCAGAAAGGGAAGAAAAGAAATTGTATCATGATTGAATATGATAGTGTTTTAGCCAAGAAAAGTAAGCGTGTTGATAAAGTAAAAGGTTGTCATAGTTGAATATGACAAGAAAAGGAATGGAAAAGAAGGTGTGGCTGACCAGGATGAGGTTAATGAGCATGAAGAATTGGAGGAGGAGATAGTAGAAGGTGTCTGGTTGATCAAAGATCCATTCAAAAGGGAGGAAGGGAAGAGCAAAGGGGAAAGTAGTGGAGGAAGTAAGGATGAAACAAGAAATGGTAAGGAAAAGGACAATTTGCCAAAATTTAGAAGCCATATCAAAACCACAAATTGTGTATTGGGACTGTTTTCCAAAAGGTAACATATACATCTTTTTAATTTTGACTGATCAGGGGTATTTGCACTTTGACCATTTTGCTATTTTGGCATAAAACCATATTCTGCATTTATCTTGAATTTCATCTATGCAAAATAGATTCTTGATAGCTCCAGAGTCCCACTGGTCACATATGCATCAACAAAATAGTTCTAGACTAGTAATTAGCTGAAAGGGGTATTTGCACTTGGAATATAATGTGTGTCTTAGAATAAAATGTGTGTCTTGGAATAGTTATAGACTAGTAAACCTCAATACAACAAAATAGTTCTAGAATAGTAAACCTCAATACAACAAGAATGAATGTGTGTCTTGGAATACAATGTGTGTATGGGCTATTCTACCCTGTATGCTTTCTTCTGATTTCATCCCAAACTCTTGCCATAGAAAATTTTGTTATCAGTCCTTAGTAGTCTGCCACATGACTTATCCTTCTTTTCAATATTGAGGAGAGTTACTTGGATTGAATTTATCACAAGAACATCATTACACCAATTTACAGGCCATTGCCAAACACCCTCATCAATCACATCAGCAACTTTGACTTAAATGTCTAAGTTAGCTTTTAAAACATCCTCCAAAGGAATAGTGCTACTCAAAGGGCCATACTTATTCCACTTTTTGTGCCACATGTAAGTACTCCGACCATCACCCAGTTATGAATAATTAGGTATCAATATCCCATTATCCTTATAAATATGACTACAAGACCATCAATATTACATATGGGATCAATTCTATACCACTAGAAACATTCCTTAGCCACCTTTTCAATTTATTTGATCCTCCACTCACCAATCCTCATCATTTTTTGCAGGTACTTGTTGAATCAGTGATTGGGTGGGAGTAGGAGCTTTTGGTAATCAATGATTCCATTTAGTTGTGTTAAGGCTTGTTCATGAGTAGGTGTATATTTTTTATCTTCAGTTTGATCTTTTAGGAATATGTATTTTCAGGACAAAACCATTTGGATTGTTAATGCTTGTTAATTAGTAGGTGTATGTTCAATAGTAGGGTAATGTATTTAAATTCAAACAATGTAGGATTGTTCATCAGCATGTGTTGTTATTTTGTTTATGTTTGTGTAATCTTTGCAGTGATTTCGTTTGTATCCCCAACTATAATATTGGTAATGGGTTGTGTGTTAAATGAAATTGCATATTTTTTTTGAATTTAAAGGTTTGTAAAAAAAATATGGGTTTGTGTTTTTGGTTTTCATGATTTTGTTCAAAAAGGAAAGAATAGGACAAAAAACATAGGTTTGTGTTTTTGGTGATCATCATTTTGTTCAAAAAGGGAAGAAAATTAAGAGTCTTGATAATATTCCTATTGTAGCACCAAAATAACGGGTAAGTTGCAAAGAAAACGGGTTGAAAAATGATTAAGAAGTGTCACGTTAAATCCTCCCCATTATTGGGCTAGAATAGGAAAATGAGGGAAAGATTTGCATTGATTAGAAAAGTTAAAAGTGTGTGCCGACAAAATGATAAGATAGCAAGTTTGATGATTTTTTTAACAATTAACCCTTGTTTCAACCAGTTTCAACATAATTAGGTAGATGTACGCCCCATCATGCTCATACTTATGTACAATCCGATATGACTGGAATAATTCCTGATGATACAATTTACATATTTGCAATCCTAGTGTTTATCATGTTATACAACTTTTTCTCGAATTAAATTATACTACGAGTGACTTTGCAATACTGTATGTACCGGTATTCGAAAAAGAATTGACCTATTCCATTAGCTTAAATAAAGGTCCTTTTGGTTTATAAGTGGGGTTGGATTACGATTTAGATTTTGTATAAGATTTGGATTTGGTATAGGTTTAGGAGAGAGATATTATATTTAATTATATATTTTATAATAAATTTTAAATAAAAGTATTATATGATATTGTAAAGAAAAAAAAATGTGATATGATATAATAACGGTCCCATATATATAGAGAGAATGAAAAAAATTGTGGCCCGCAAAAGCTACAAACCCAAGCAAAATCACTCAATATTGTCTACTATCAAATTTGATTCCTAGAACTATTCCTCAGGTCAAAAGAAACAACCAAACATATAATTAATGTCAAATCAACCTCAAACCCAATCCACACCTTCAAAACAAACGCACCCCTAAATACCCTGACCCTTTTATATTTAAGTTCCCGTCCTCACATAATCATTTACGACAAAAGTTTTACATGGAATAGTATTTATCAAAGGAACAAATCATGCAACCTCAGCTGTTCATTTTTTTTCTTTCAAGTAAAAAAAACTCATTTTCATCATTTTTTTAAAATTTTAAATATCTCGCAAACCGTTAATCGTTGCGCGAAATAAATTATATCATCGCGACGAGAATTAAATTATCTTTCTATAGATATGCACTTCCATATCTTTTAACAAACTATTTTTTTTTTAAATTTCGCCTATAAGTAACACATGTGATTCGAAAAATAACATGTGATTTATTACTTTAAAAATTACATGTGACTTGTGAAAAATAACAAATCACAAGGGATTTTATAAATCAGAAAAAAAAAAAAAAAAAAAAAAAAAAAAAACACAAATGATTTTCTGGGCGGAAAGTTTACAAATAAGAAAAATAACAAATCACAAATCACTGTGTGATTTTATAGGAGGAAATTTCAAAAAAAGTTCGTCAAAAGTATATAGAAGTGCATAACATTATAAATATAATTTAATTCTCTTCGCAATGGTGTATTTTCGTATCTTGAAGATTTAACGTTTGCAAGATATGTTGTTTTAAAGAAAAATGTGAAAAAATGGGTTTTTTCATTTCATAAAAAAATGGATGACTAGCATTCACCTATTATATTATACTATATATTTAAAAGGCAGGATTGTTGTTTTGTGATGAACAGTGGGTCGGTTTGTCTTTAGACGGTCGAGATGTAGTAGTTTTGTGGTTTTAACGGCCCATATTTCACGTGTGCACTGTTCATGCACTGTAGAGTGAACAGTGGACCTTTCTCTCCCCATTCTAGATATTTCTTCTTCCTCCACATATATCTTTCATAAACACACACACAAACACATACAGGTAAATCATAAAAAAAATCATCAATCATACATCACACACAAACACATACATACGCTGAAATCATATAATCAAAACCCAATAGTTAGGATTTCGATTTTGGGGGTTTTTTTCCATAAGATTATTTTCTTTTTACTCGATTCAGCTTCAATTATCCGTTAATTTATCTGCTACACTCTTCAATTAACTGTACAAAAGTCGCAGTAAAAAAATAAGAACCATGGAATCTGAAGGTATGTTATTTTTTCTCTTTTTATTAAAACCATGAAAATCAATTTCCCCCAAGTTTTAATATTGATTTTTCATTTTTAGTTTCAAAACAAGTTGGAAAAGATGGGCTTATGAAACATAAGCTGAAGCCACATTAGCTCACGAGCCCAAAAATAAGCTTAAGAGAACACCCTCTTAGTTTTAGATAGGTTAAATAAGTTAAAAGCATATGTTGACATATGGGTATTTGAGTTTTTACATTTTTATTTATATTTGTCTAGGAAATTTGGTTTGGAAGCTTAAGTAATGGCGTTACCTGATAGCGAGATTACGAGACTGCATAGAATCAGGAAAACATGTTTTGAGATGCTGAAAGACAGATGTTACGAGGTCGAGGATTCGGAGATTGATATGAGTAGGAAGGAGTTTATTGATAAGTATAACGGGGATATTACAAGGGAAAACCTTACTCTCAATAAGTCAAAACCTGGTAACACTGATCAGGTCTGCTTTTTGCCTTTCGATATGTAATTTAAATGTATTTCACAATGCATATGTGATTTGTGTCTTTTAGTTTTAGTGGGTGTTTGGGTTTGCTTATTTTTTGCTGCTTATGCATCTGCTAAAAAATAAGTACTTATACGCTACTTAAAAACAAGTACTTCTAGAAATTGTGTTTGGATTTGCTTACTTTGTAAGAAATGCAATATATTCGTGAATATAATAATTTGGTAGAAATTTTTAATCAAATTTGTTTATAAAAGGCTTTAGGTTATATACGAAGGTGAAAATTAAGTTTAAACTAATAATCAATAAGCAGCACAAGCTATGAAAATTGCTTATCTACTTAAAAATAAGCAGATAAGCCGACATATTTTGGATAGAGATACTACTTTTCTGCTTAAAGATAAGCAGATGAACAGAATAACTTAAATTCAGTTAACCGTTCAGGTGCTATTGAGTTTAAATGATGAAATATCAGGTGCTATTCAGTTTATATTGCTGTTTATGGCAATATTATTGTTAGTATATGATAGGAGTTGATATTTAGGTTACACTATACGTTCCTTTGGTGTCAGGTCAGGTGGGAATAGTGAGGAACGGGAAGAGGCATTAGTCGCGAAAGTTGTTCAAAGTGTGCCGAGGATTCCAAGGAAGAGAAGTAGGAATGGCATTGGTCTGGTTGCTACTGAGATTAGTCAAGATGATTTAATGAATAATCGACCACGTGAGAATCAGGCTATTCATGTGGTCATAATTATTGCAGACAATCATCGGTTACAGGCAAGTGAATGCGCAGCTTAAATTTTCACAGACTTACTACATGTTTCATAATCTCTTTTTTTAAGAAAAACGGGTCCTGATAGTTATTGTCATTATAGGCGTAATCGCGCAGGCAGAAGTAAATTGTACCAGTTTACATCAGGACAATAAACGGAGGCCTGAATACTCGGAGAGGTCATTCGGCTACTTATTTCTGAGGTGTAAATGTGAGTAACATAGTTGTAGATACATTTTGGTTTTATCAGATGTGATTCATTATCACACTCACACGTTCAGTTTATGTAGGTACAAAAATTACAGGAAATACTTACACAAAGCCTACGTTGGACACCTCTGGTGCTGCTGAATGGAAGCACTGACCAAGTTTTTGAAAAGGTAACTATGACCCTTTAAAGCTTTGTTTTTGTGTTTTAAGATTTCCATTTCTGTCTTTAGCGTTACTTTTAAAGCCGGATATACGCGAGAAACATGAAGATATTTGGTGATAAAAGGTTTGTATTTTGAGTCATGCAATCTTCTACAAAATAAAATAGTTATTTGCTATATTATAAACAGTGTGAATCCAAATTTGTATGATTTGACTGCTCATTTCTTTGGAGTGTATGATCGTCATGGAGGCTTCCAAGTACTGCTCTTTTGTTCCATGATTATGATGCCTAGATAATAAATGCGATTAAATGTTTCTTTTCATGTATTTATGACTTATGAAACTATTATGCATTCTCTATATCAGTGGGTGTACGTCAATTGGCAGATAAGAAATATGGTATTCGTTTCATAAATAGAGCCAAGTCATAAATATTGAAAAGCTATAGCTCCACCATAAAATATTGAAATTATGCCAAGTTTCATAAATAGAGCTTTTAAGAGAGAGGTGGAGCTATAGCTTTATTCGTATATTTTAACCGTACTTGCAACGCCTGTCGATAATCTAAATATTAAGATGCATAGTCTAGAACGATGGAAAAAAATTTAACGTAAAAAAACTGGAATTGATCTCAAGTAGGCTGTTATTTTGCATATATAAACCTATTATCTACTTTATTGTCTCATGGGAATAACCAAGCTTTGGTTGGCTCATAGTTATAGTACATTTCGAATTACTTTGTCAAATCTCCAGATCTAATGGAACATCAGTTATGTATCTTAGTAATTGTACTGGCAATAATGGATTAATCGGTAGTGTTGTTTGCAGTATTTATAGAAGAAATATTAGAACTCTTAATGAAATCGTAAAGAAGGTTCGGTCCTTTTTTCTATGTATAGGTCGGTTCCTGCTAAGATTGATCTCTAACGGGCCTAATTAGAAATTAGCTTAAAAGGAAACAAGTTGGAAGTTGTGTATATATTATGAACAACACCTCCTAGAACCATTTTATTTAAAAAATTAGATTATCGAACTAATGGGAGTGTGTTATGCAATCAAGAAAGTGGTACCTAAACTTATTGGGATCCCACTGTAGAAAATCCTTCGTGTGTCTTAACACTAAAGTATAAATATCATACATATAACATTTTGCCAAAATAGTATTTTATTTTATTTTATTATTATTATTATTTTTTTTTTTTTTCGTCAAAGTTTGGAATTTTTATTATAGGTGATAAGTGATTAGCAAGTGGTTAAGAGGGGAAAATGAGTTGGGTAGAAATTGTATGGGTGATGATGCCACACCTTCGAAGTGGAACACGTAGATCGAAACATATAGGATAGCTTCAACAGAATCAGCCTACTGGGACAGGTAAGTCTGTAAGTTTGTTTTATTGTAGTTAGTGAATATAGGGTTAACCTTGATATGCCACACTACACACGTTCCGAGTATCAATTATTCTTAATGGAATTCCATCGAAACGTATGGAATCCGAGTATCAATTCTCCATCAGACGACTGTAAGTCTTTTTTATTGTAGTTAGTGAACAGAGGTTTGCTTGATATGCCACACTACACACAATTTTGCATGTTTTCATAGTTATATCGCTTCTGCATTCAATTTTGCATGTTTTCATAGTTATAAAGGTCGCAAGAGAGAAATGAATTTATCTTTGACACTTTTCAAGTAACTCAATAATATTACAGTCATGGCATGCTTATGTGAGAGATGAATTCAGGATGTTGCAGCTGATCCAAATCTTCCGCGTACAAAAGCAGTTCATTGTGCTCAGTGTGGTCATGGAGAAGCTGTTTTCTTCCAAGTAACTGCTTTCCTCTTTACCAAATATAAACCATTTACAGATAATCACATAAGTCATGACATCCTTTTATTCGTATTGCATGAATGCTAACATTCAAGATCATAAATATTATCATCTGTATACTGGATCACACTCTTTCCTGCTACTTTGACGTAGTGGTGGCCAATTTTAACCCGTTTATATAAGAGTGCTTCAACTCAGTTCGTATGTGTTTGATAACAGAAATGGGTAATATCTGAAAAAGTACCTAAGATTGTAATGGGTAAATGTGTGAAAATTAAAAAATCGCCTCATATGTGGTCTATCTTTAGAATGTCCTAAATCTTATTATTTAAAGGAATTTATATCGTTATATTAATAATTTACTTTATAATCAGATTTGACATGTTAATTTATTTTCAAATTAGAAAAAAAAATGTGGCCGGATTAGCTCTCAAACCTGGTCCGTTTTGACCTGGATAAAAGTTAATTGTACTAAACCCAAATGTTGTGATCTTTATAAAATGGAGTAATACTCAGATCATTAGATTTTCGAGCTGACAAGTTATATTGGTTAGTTCAAACTCATAATGAAACCTTTAGTATATACTGTATCTAACAAATTCAGCCTCCTAAATCGTCAAGTTTAAACTTTTTCAGATTTTGCTTCAGTATTGTAGTTTATGTAGAAAGTTTAAAGTGGACAAAAAACCTTTAGGGTTCCGCATTTTGGCACCTATAAAACAACCCTTAAGTAAGTGAAGTCTTATGGAACTGATACTGTTTTTATTTGTTAGGAAACTGCTACAGGAGAAGAAGGTATGACATTGTTTTTCGTTTGCTGCAACCCAAATTGTGGTCATTGATGGAGGGACTAAGAACTCATTGAATTGGGTACCCAAGTCAAGGACTAGAACTTTTAATGGTTCTAAGACTTCTGAAGACTTGGAAGAACAGACCGCAACATCCTGGCATCCCTGATGATTGATAATTCTAAAGACTTGGAAGAACAGAACTTTTAATGGTTCTAAGACTTCTATCTTAATTTGTAAAATAGATACTAAGATGATTCTATTTAACATAATATTGGTCATATCAACATTGCACATTCTGGGAAACGTTGCAAGTGTACATAAGTTAGGTGTATGTCACTTTTCCATACGTTAGCGAGAAACTGTACAAGGCATGTATTAGTACTTATGTTGTAAGTTTATGTTGTAAGTTTATTCCCTTAATGGAATTTGATATATGAACATATGCAACTTATGGGTTTTTCTTCCTACGTGTAAATAAAAGCATATTGGCTGCAATGAGTATTTGCTTACATTCGGTCGGTTAAGTTCATGAGCTGACATGCTCCAAACGGGCATGGGCTGATTATTAAATGCATTAGACTTGAAAACAAACATTGTCAATGTTTTGTTTAATATGTGGTTACGAAAAATCAAAGGCATTGATATAGGATTTGCCAACGCCGTTAACAAGCGCTCCCGCAGCAACGCGCGGGCTACCTCGCTCCTTTATTCTTTATTTATTATAAAGGAAAAACACATAAATGTGAAATGTGAAAACTTAAACTAATAAAGGAAATAGTAAAAATTTAAACTAAAAAAGAAAATGTTGAAACTATCAAGTTTTTATATTATTTTGTTTATCTTTTCTAGCTTTTTGTTAAATAATTTTTTTTTTAAATTAAGTCATTTTGTGTAACCAAAATATCACTACAACTATCGGCCACTAGGGGTGTCAATTCGGGTCAGAAAACCCAATCCCAAACATGACGATTTTAATTATCGCGTCAGCTATATATCAACCCTAACCTGTTTACACATAACCCGAACCTCACCCATTTAACCCATATATATACTGTTGGAAAATTTAGTGCACTTGTGGGATTAGTTCACATCTGGTTTTAGGTAAGGAGGTACGGAGTGTACACCCATGAGGTGTGACAACTCGTACTTTCAGGTCATTTCTCAAATCACTATTCAAGTTTCACTATTTCATCATTTATCGTAAACTAGGTTTACGAGTATCAAATTAGCGTAACCTTAATGGTTTAGCTGCGAATTCATGAACATATCATCAAGAACATTTCATATAGACTAGGTTTAGTCTACATATCATTAGCATCATTATCATCATATTAATTCATGCATGGTTTTGCATTTTTCATAAAACGTTTATTTTCCTATTAAATAAACGCTATCGCGTAATCATTTATTTTGAACATTTGATCCGACACTTCCAAAAAAAATTATCCTAATATATTTTTAAACTCATATTAAGATTATAAAAAAAATAATATTATTAGTTTACCCGGTATTTTAAATTTATTTCGTATATAAATTGTTATATTTATATAATTACGACGGTTTTCGTAAAAACTATACGATAATTATTATTTCACTCAATTTTTGTAAGAAATGTATTTTTATAATTTTTATGACTTCAATATATTTTATTTTGACCCGTTAAAATCTATTTTAGCTAACGTTACACCTAATACCTAATTAATTGTACCAAATACTCATTATACTTACATTTAAATGCATTTAATTATCATAAATGCACCAAAGTCTTTTCTTTTCTCTTTGGTCGACCTCCACAATGACTCACCATGAGTTTTACATAAATATCTTACATCTAGCTTTTACACATATACAATATAGTATGGACACTTGTATTCTTTTTAATTAAATACATTAAGTAACACATAGTAGCACATTTACAAGGTGAAAAAGAAAGTAAAATCTCTCCATCTCATCTCCATATTCAGCCAAGATCAAGAAAAGAGGAAGAAACATTTATTTTTCAAGATCAAGTGATTTTATAAACACTAGCATACTCTTAAGCAAGGTTTTGAAATAAAAACCTATGGTATTTAGGAAAATCCATTGTCCATAAACCTCATCAAGTTACTAATAATCATTCATATTCATCATAATATTTCATATTCATTGTTATGGTCATTTCATTTTATTTGAGAAAACATGCAAGTCTCATGAGGTTTATGCCACTTTTTCATTGATTTTAAGAGTTATGTATATATAAGTCATCCTATAATTACTCCTTGTTATATATTATTTTTGGTGATGTCTAGGAACCCATGACACTCTAAGAAGGTGTATGGTATGATTAGAATAGCTTCGGAGTTATTTTGAATGGGTTAGAATAGGTTTGGCGCGAGAAAAACTCATTTCGACAAGTTTGCAAAAGGGTCTGTCCTTATTTTAAAAATCTGGAAAATCTGACAGTAGGTAAGAAATTTTGGCCTAGATATTTAGAAAATACACTTTAAAACGAAACCGTGGCCGCTTGAACGGATTAAAACGGAGCTCTAACGAAGAAGTTATGAATTTTTCAAGTTGGCGACGAAAACTATAATTTTCTGGAAATTTCAGCATGTATTGTTTATTTTGTACGAGTCAAAAATGAAACTTAGGTGTTATAAATTACGTCGACTTGTCAAAAATATGTTAGTATACTTTGATACAAAGCTAAGGACCTTTAAAACGTAGAAAACGGATTTGTAACGATTAAATTATACACGTTTTCACAAAGTTGCCGTAACTTTATTATATAAGAAAAACTATATTATTTCTAATAGGCAAGTATTACGGCAAAACTAGAGACCATGTTGAAGGTTGTTTTTAACATTAATGTAGAACTTTTTATAAAGTGATGTCTTCTAATAAAAGTAAGTTCGCCAAGTATATTTATCAAAATGACCGACTGTTTGTTTAGCGGAGTTGTAATGAATTAATTACGATCGCTTAAACTTTGCCGAAAACCAACCTTAAACTATACTTTGGACTAAAGTACCATACTTAACCTATATTTTCCTTTGTGATCGAGACCTCTAGGATGGAAACTTAAACACTAAAACTTTGAGTTAATGAAACGAGCTTCCAAAAACCGTTGAGTTAGTTTCCTAACGCTCGACGTGCACCATTTTACGACTAGTTTTTAGAGGCCGTTTTAGTCACTTTCATGGAAATTTCAACGACATTATTTTACGACGAAAAGTTATATTCTCTTAATAAATCACTAAATGATTATCGTCGGATATCATTTCAACATAAATACATGTAAGGTAATTTAAAAATGGTCAAGACGTTAAAAGATTAATTTTCGACGAAAAGCATTATTTTCAAAAATACATAAGTGGTATAAATATCATCCGAATTGCATGCATAACATTACATCATGACTTATTACATATCATATCATTCATAATAGGTCAGTTTCGAGATTCACGCTACATTTCGGTGTACTCACTTTTGCCATCGCATCATTGTCCAAGTGAGTCATAGCCCCACTTTTCTTGTTTTAATACTTTTATTAAACTCTTTGGGGGAGATACATGCTCAACAACTTTTATGGCAAACATGATTATTTGCAAACTATATGTTTATCTGAACTGAATGTTTGTCATACGAAGTAACAGTATCGCCATACTTAGAATTTCTATATCATAAATCATTGAGCTAACTGACTTGGTATGATCACGATCTAACGGACTTGGATAATGTTGAACTAACGGACTTGGTATAGTCATGAACTAACGGACTTGGTATAGTCATGAACTAACGGACTTGGTATAGTCATGTACTAACGGACTTGGTACAATCATGGTCTAATGGTCTTGGTATAACATTGAACTAATGGTCTTGGTACAATCCTGAACTAATGGTCATGGAACAATTTGAAACCGTACGAATTATGTGTTATATCAAGTAACTATGGATACATTAAGTTATGCACTATTTTGTGAATTCATTTGACATCATGCACTTGAACATAAACTATACACATTTCGGCAGTGGGTTGGGAACACACAGGTTGCAGGTTTTGTATGGGCAGAACTTGGAACTGAGTGGATTTACAATGCCTTTGCTGCATAAACGATTTTGAAAGGCTTTACATTTCAACACAAACTCTATGAACTCACTCAACCTTTGTGTTGACACTTTTAGCATGTTTTATCTCAGGTATCTAAGGCATTCACTTCATGGCATGCATGTGGACATATCATAGAGTCGTGGTGACGACGCGTTTCACTTGGGTTTCATATACTTTAAAACATCGTTTGAATTGTAACAAATTTATTTCCGCACAAGTTGATTTTCATTTGGGACCTATACTTTGTAAACTCTGATTATTTTATTAAATCCAACGATGTATTTTCCAAACGACACTTTAGGTCGTTCGATATAACTGTGATTGTGATGCTATGACAGTCAACCCCCAGGAATTCCATTCCGCTGCAAAACATGTAATTTGGGGGTGTGACAGATTGGCATCTGAGCTTCAGTTATAGAGAATTAGGTTGCATCATTGACCCTAGACTATAACTACATCATCATAGCATCTCATCATTTCATCATAAGTGCATATTCACTTTACATGCGGTTTATACGTACATTTTTCGAGTTGTTTACTTTCATTTCAAGTCGATTGTCACATGGATGCCTTTAAATACCCATCCCATTATCATTTCCTCATACTCTAATGTGGAGAATGCCTTGTCATTCCCTATCACAATTTTAATATCAGCTGATTCATCACCGATAACGTCGAATGCCGAGATAAAACCTTTAAGTAGGGCGAAGTCACTCTCACTCCTTTGATCATCACCAACATGTCGAGTTACACGTCATTCACACATTAAGTCACTAAACCATCATACATTTGAAGCACTTACGGCATCTCATAACCCATTTCTTAGGAAACCGTCGATCATTTTGAAAAAATAACCTCAAACTTATCACCTCATATCATATCTCTTTAGAGCGCTTATATTTTTTTTAACATAGGACTTTGCTACATCTCACCTTTCCTCTTATTTTGAAGAAGTTATGGCGCCGAAGAAAGCTCCACAAGTTTTGACTCAAGAGGCTATGCAAAAGTATGTGAACGATAGCATAGCCAATGCATTAAGGACTGAAAGGGCAACAGTGGCGGCTGCTGCTGAGGCTGCGGCTACTGCCGAAGCCACTAGACTTGCCAATGCTGCCGAGGCTGCAACCACTGCTGAAGCCGCTAGACTCGCCACTGCCGCTGAGGCTGCAGCTAATGCTGAAGCTGCCAGGCTTGCTAATGTCGCCGCGGCTACGGCAACTGCTGAAGCTACTAGAATTGCGAGGGAAGCTGAAGCCGCTAGGCTTGCTGCTGCTGCAGGTATTGCAGGAGGGTCCGGGGTTAGAAGTTGTTCGTATAAGGATTTTAAAAGTGGAGATCCCACTAAGTTCAAGGGCACTGAAGGGGCCACTGCCATGGTTCGATGGTTCGAGAAAATGGAGTCTTTGTTTCTGTTATGTAATTGCCCGGAGGATAGCAAGGTTAAGTTTGCTACGAGTATACTACTTGATGGGACAATGTCTTGGTGGAACTCGTATGCTCAGCCAATGGGGATGGAAAATGCTTTCAAGCTCACTTGGGAGCAATTCAAAGGTTTGTTAACGAAGAAGTATTGTCCGCGTACGGAAGTGAAAAAGTTAGAGACCGAATTCTATGAACTGGTAACGATTGGGTATGACATTGATACTTATATTCGAAGGTTTCAAGAATTGGCCGTGTTATGTCCGTCTATGGTTTCGGACAACGAGAAACTACTAGAGGCTTTCATTGGAGGACTTCCCGAGATTATTCAAGGTGATGTGATTTCCTCTGATCCGCAAACAATTGAAGAATTTGTTCGAGTATCCCAAAAACTCATGGCACAAGTAGTAAAGAGAGGAAACATTACCCACATCAACCGTAACAACAATACCAACAACCGCACCAACTACAACAATAACCGAAACAACAACAACAACAACAACAATAACGATAACCAAATCAACAACAATAAAAGAAAATGGGAAAATGACCAAAGAGGTTATAATAACAACAACCAAAACCGTAACACTAACCATCATCAACAACAGAATAGAGGGCAAGAAGCTGCAATGGTTTATGTTGCTGCACCAATAGAAGGCAGAGGTTATGCTGGAACAAACCCATTATGTAATCGATGTAAGTTTCATCACTCGGGTCCTTGCCCTGCCAAGTGCCACAAGTGCCAAAAATTGGGACACCTAGCCAGGGATTGTAGAGGTAAGGCCGTAGTCACATGCTTCGGATGTGGGGAGCAAGGACACTATCGGAACCAATGTCCCCAAAACCAAGGTCAACAAGTTGAAGGTGCTCATGGGAATGCATACATGTTAGAAGGAGGAGAAGCTCGTCATGGTCTCAACAACGCGGAAGACTGAAGAAGTTCGGAAACTAACAGTCTTAATTTTCCTTATGTACTATGTCGTACTAAGTTTATGTCTTCCATCGTATTCGGATCCTATGACTTAAGATGTACTACTTTTGATAAACCACTCGTTGTATAATATTCTCATTAAGCGTACTTTCTTTTCCTTCCGATTTGATATCACTTACGAGAATTTTACTTCCTTCTACTTTAACTGCCATTTTAACGACACGGTTTAACCGAACGTCACATTATCGTTCCTTAATTATACATAGCCTAGCTAACTATGTCTAATTCTGGAGGGATCATGTTATGTTGGGAGCAGTTATTTATAAATCTTAGTGCAAGCAAAATTTTCACATATTCCAAGTCAAAGTGTTACTCACGGGAGATTCACCCAATAATTTATTTACTATGATGTTTTATACACTCTCAATCATCGATAACCGTAACGACACATCCTCATATCTTCTCTCCTCGATATTCATCATAAACTCAAAAATTCGATAGACTAACACGAACTGAATTCAGGGACTGAATTCCTTTTTGGATGGGCGAATGTGACAACTCGTACTTTCAGGTCATTTCTCAAATCACTATTCAAGTTTCACTATTTCATCATTTATCGTAAACTAGGTTTACGAGTATCAAATTCGCGTAACCTTAATGGTTTAGCTGCGAATTCATGAACATATCATCAAGGACATTTTATATAGACTAGGTTTAGTCTACATATCATTAGCATCATTATCATTATATTAATTCATGCATGGTTTTGCATTTTTCATAAAACGTTTATTTTCCTATTAAATAAACGCTATCGCGTAATCATTTATTTTGAACATTTGATCCGACACTTCCAAAAAAAATTATCCTAATATATTTTTATACTCATATTAAGATTATAAAAATAATAATATTATTAGTTTACCCGGTATTTTAAATTTATTTCGTATATAAATTGTTATATTTATATAATTACGACGGTTTTCGTAAAAACTATACGATAATTATTATTTCACTCAATTTTTGTAAGAAATGTATTTTTATAATTTTTATGACTTCAATATATTTTATTTTGACCCGTTAAAATCTATTTTAGCTAACGTTACACTTAATACCTAATTAATTGTACCAAAATACTCATTATACTTACATTTAAATGCATTTAATTATCATAAATGCACCAAAGTCTTTTCTTTTCTCTTTGGTCGACCTCCACAATGACTCACCATGAGTTTTACATAAATATCTTACATCTAGCTTTTACACATATACAATATAGTATGGACACTTGTATTCTTTTTAATTAAATACATTAAGTAACACATAGTAGCACATTTACAAGGTGAAAAAGAAAGTAAAATCTCTCCATCTCATCTCCATATTCAGCCAAGATCAAGAAAAGAGGAAGAAACATTTATTTTTCAAGATCAAGTGATTTTATAAACACTAGCATACTCTTAAGCAAGGTTTTGAAATAAAAACCTAGGGTATTTAGGAAAATCCATTGTCCATAAACCTCATCAAGTTACTAATAATCATTCATATTCATCATAATATTTCATATTCATTGTTATGGTCATTTCATTTTATTTGAGAAAACATGCAAGTCTCATGAGGTTTATGCCACTTTTTCATTGATTTTAAGAGTTATGTATATATAAGTCATCCTATAATTACTCCTTGTTATATATTATTTTTGGTGATGTCTAGGAACCCATGACACGCTAAGAAGGTGTATGGTAGGATTAGAATAGCTTCGGAGTTGTTTTGAATGGGTTAGAATAGGTTTGGCGCGAGAAAAACTCATTTCGACAAGTTTGCAAAAGGGTCTGTCCTTATTTTAAAAATCTGGAAAATCTGACAGTAGGTAAAAAATTTTGGCCTAGATATTTAGAAAATACACTTTAAAACGAAACCGTGGCCGCTTGAACGGATTAAAACGGAGCTCTAACGAAGAAGTTATGAATTTTTCAAGTTGGCGACGAAAACTATAATTTTCTGGAAATTTCAGCATGTATTGTTTATTTTGTACGAGTCAAAAATGAAACTTAGGTGTTATAAATTATGTCGACTTGTCAAAAATATGTTAGTATACTATGATACAAAGCTAAGGACCTTTAAAACGTAGAAAACGGATTTGTAACGATTAAATTATACACGTTTTCACAAAGTTGCCGTAACTTTATTATAGAAGAAAAACTATATTATTTCTAATAGGCAAGTATTACGGCAAAACTAGAGACTATGTTGAAGGTTGTTTTTAACATTAATGTAGAACTTTTTATAAAGTGATGTCTTCTAATAAAAGTAAGTTCGCCAAGTATATTTATCAAAATGACCGACTGTTTGTTTAGCGGAGTTGTAATGAATTAATTACGATCGCTTAAACTTTGCCGAAAACCAACCTTAAACTATACTTTGGACTAAAGTACCATACTTAACCTATATTTTCCTTTGTGATCGAGACCTCTAGGATGGAAACTTAAACACTAAAACTTTGAGTTAATGAAACGAGCTTCCAAAAACCGTTGAGTTAGTTTCCTAACGCTCGACGTGCACCATTTTACGACTAGTTTTTAGAAGCCGTTTTAGTCACTTTCATGGAAATTTCAACGACATTATTTTACGACGAAAAGTTATATTCTCTTAATAAATCACTAAATGATTATCGTCGGATATCATTTCAACATAAATACATGTAAGGTAATTTAAAAATGGTCAAGACGTTAAAAGATTAATTTTCGACGAAAAGCATTATTTTCAAAAATACATAAGTGGTATAAATATCATCCGAATTGCATGCATAACATTACATCATGACTTATTACATATCATATCATTCATAATAGGCCAGTTTCGAGATTCCCGCTACATTTCGGTGTACTCACTTTTGCCATCGCATCATTGTCCAAGTGAGTCATAGCCCCACTTTTCTTGTTTTAATACTTTTATTAAACTCTTTGGGGGAGATACATGCTCAACAACTTTTATGGCAAACATGATTATTTGAAAACTATATGTTTAGCTGAACTGAATGTTAGTCATACGAAGTAACAGTATCGCCATACTTAGAATTTCTATATCATAAATCATTGAGCTAACTGACTTGGTATGATCACGATCTAACGGACTTGGATAATGTTGAACTAACGGACTTGGTATAGTCATGAACTAACGGACTTGGTATAGTCATGAACTAACGGACTTGGTATAGTCATGTACTAACGGACTTGGTACAATCATGGTCTAATGGTCTTGGTATAACATTGAACTAATGGTCTTGGTACAATCCTGAACTAATGGTCATGGAACAATTTGAAACCGTACGAATTATGTGTTATATCAAGTAACTATGGATACATTAAGTTATGCACTATTTTTTGAATTCATTTGACATCATGCGCTTGAACATAAACTATACACATTTCGGCAGTGGGTTGAGAACACACAGGTTGCAAGTTTTGTATGGGCGGAACTTGGAACTGAGTGGATTTACAATGCCTTTGCTGCATAAACGATTTTGAAAGGCTTTACATTTCAACACAAACTCTATGAACTCACTCAACCTTTGTGTTGACACTTTTAGCATGTTTTATCTCAGGTATCTAAGGCATTCACTTCATGGCATGCATGTGGACATATCATAGAGTCGTGGTGACGACGCGTTTCACTTGGGTTTCATATACTTTAAAACATCGTTTGAATTGTAACAAATTTATTTCCGCACAAGTTGATTTTCATTTGGGACCTATACTTTGTAAAGTCTGATTATTTTATTAAATCAAACGATGTATTTTCCAAACGACACTTTAGGTCGTTCGATATAACTGTGATTGTGATGCTATGACAGTCAACCCCCAGGAATTCCATTCCGCTGCAAAACAGGTAATTTGGGGGTGTGACATGAGGTCCCTGAACACCCTGACTCAATAGTGGTTTGTACTTGTAGTATTGGTTATTACTTGTTGGAATCACTCCTAAACAGTATTTCAAGTATTTATATTTCATATGTAATAGGTAGCTTTATTATGGCCTTTATGTTTGTTTAAGGTCCAGCTTATGTAGAAGGCCCATAAGCTGAGGCCCAAGCCCAATAAGGAATAGGGAAGGAGAGGGAGTGTTGCCCTAGCTCCTTGCCTATATAAACTATTGTAAACCCTCATTTGAGGGTTGGTTGTTCAAGTTATTTCTTTCACTCACCTCCTACGCATAACCGGTTTTACTTATACGTGTGTGTGTGTGTGTTTAGCTTGTTCAATCGCCTTATCTCTTTCTCTATAAGCTTGTGTTGTAAAACTAGTGACCTGACAGTGGTATCAATCGCCAAATAGTTGGGTGTACTCGTTTGTTTTTGAAGTTTTGGTTTGGGTCTTACGCGTAAAGATAACACAATCTTTGGTTCGCTTAAAAACTGATTTTTTACACTTTTGAATCCAAGATTCTTGTACTTTCAACGTTATTAGGTGTTAAACTATTGGTTTTTGGCAAAAAGTTTGGAACTTTACGTGTTTTTCCTTGTTTTTAAGCTTGTTTTTGTACGCAAGTGTTATCCTACGCGTAACTGTTTTAAGTGCTTTGGATCATCAAGTTTCACACTTTTGTGTTATTTTGGTGTTATTGAAGCTATTTCAACACACAAAAACTGGTTTAGAAACACATTTGGATAGAATCACAGTTACGAGTAATCTTACGCGTAACAAAACCCTAAAATTACGCGTAAGACTTTCCTTGGTTTGATCTTCAATTTTCTGGTTTATTCCGTGTTTTCTTACTTGGATAAGTCTGAAAATACGTCGACTTTGGATTTCTTTTGCACTGTGAAGTGTAAAAGATCACTTGGGATAAAACCCTAATCTTACGCTTAAGCATAAGCTTACGCGTAGAAAATATTACGCTTAAGATTCATCTTACGCGTAGACTTAGTCCTACGCATAAGGTAATCCTACGCCTAACTTTCTACGCCTAACTTACTGTTTACGCATAACATTAGTCTTTTTTCCTGCTTACGCGTAAGCCAAATCGTACGCGTAACTATTCTTGTTACGCGTAACTTTTGGTGTTTTTACGCATAAGTGCTACTTGGTTCTTGTCATTTCTACGCCTAAGGATACTTCATCAACAAAGGTTCATTCGACTACAAAGATCCATTATTACTACACAAGTTTATCATCATGTCTCAACCACCATACTCTAACTACTTCCCTCACACTTATAATCATCAACAACAACAACAATTAACTCCACAACATCAACAATGGAATCAACAACAAGCCATTTATCAACAACAATTTAATCAGCAACATACTCCACAACTTGGTGCAATTCCACAACCACAAATGGTTCAACCACCACCAAGTCTTCAAACTCTACCCTACACAAACGATTTCAATCAACATCCATCACGAAGCACTATGAAGGAACCCACTTGGTTTGCAAAGATGTGTGAAGCTTTAAGCAGCCAACAATCAATTCATGAAGCTGGATCACTTGATAGACCTCCAATGCTCACTCCAGGAAACTACGATCAATGGGTGATAAGGTTCTTTAGGTTCTGTGATCTGAAGAAACCACATGGAAAGTTCTTAAAGAAGGTTATCTTGGAAGGTCCATTTGAGATGCCTACTGTCATTGTACCCGGAGATCCAAACGCAGTTCCACCAAGAGATGAACAAACCAACATTGCTACTGTTGCAGATTTAAATCCTACAGAACTTCTACACTATGAAGCTGATGAACTTGCAATGGAATACATCCTTTTAGGATTACCAAACCCAATTCTTCGTAGTGTTGATGCTCAAAAGACTGCACAAAAAATGTGGGATCATATTCGTCTTCTTATGGAAGGATCTGTACTCAATCAGGAGGATTTGGAATCCAAAATTTACTTGGCTTATGAACACTTCATGATTGAACCTGGAGAGACACTTGAGTCATATCATCACCGATTTTCAGACATCATCAATGATTTGGATAAACACAACATCATCATGCCAAGAATTGCAGTGAATACTAAGTTCCTGAGTAGTCTTGGTCCAGAATGGGAGAAGTATGTCATCTTTCTCCGTCATGCGAAGAATATGCATCATTCTACTTATGGATTGTTGTACGATTACTTGAAGCCTCATGAAAAGGAAGTTGATCGGGAAAGGATTCTCCGTGCTTAAATTACTAAACAGTCACAACCGGACAATCAACAACTTGCCTTGTATGCTCAACAGAATTATCCCTCTCAACCAGCAACTCAACCAACTGCTTCCAACACACCTTCACAGCAACAACCTCAACCTCAACAAAATCAATTGGTCCCATACAGCAACAATGCTCAAGCATATGTCAGTGAAACTACTGAGGAAATCGATCCATTCGAAGCATTGCAACAAGGATTTGTGATGATTGCTAATGCTTTTGGCCGTTACACCAACAAATCCAACAATCGTATTCGTTCCTCATCTAACACACGGACTCAAGCTGTTGTGAACAATGGTCGTGTTGAAGTTCAAAATCGTGATTATGGTCGTCAGATGGGCGGTGGTCAAGGGTTTAATGCTGTGGGTAGGAATAACAACAGAGCTCAAGTGGTGGAACAGTGAAATGCTCAGAATCGGTTAAATGGTCTTCGATGCTACAACTGCAATTAGAAGGGACACCTGGCTAATGCATGCCCAAAGCCAAGGACTCGGGGCAGTGCTTATTTCAAAGAGGCATTACTTTTGGTTCTTAAGGATGAAGCCGGTGGATCTCTCACAAACAAAGAACAGAGCTTTATGGCAGATGCAGACTCAGATGATGATATGGAGGACTTGCAGGCTAATGCAGCTGTTATGTTGATGGCTAATATGCATGAGCTGCACATGAGTGATACAGGCCCAGTGTATGACACTGATGGCTTGTCTCAGGTACCCGAACAAACCATCATCATATCTGAACTAATATCTCCGCCAATATCTGAATCCGGCACGGATCAAACTGTTCAAAATGAGTCTTCTACATCCTCGTCTGATGATTTTCAAATTAACCCTGTAGTTACATTTGACGATCAAGATGACCTTATGGTCCCATTTGATAATCAAATTGACTCCATGGTCGTACTTGAGGATCTAAAGAATGATCATGTTGAGACTCAAGTTGAACAAGATGATCTGTTGCCTCATCCGGATTTTGCTCGGTTAATTCAAGACCATAAAATCAAAATGGAGGAATGTTATGCATTAAATCAATCCTTAAAAAGTAAAAATGCACTGTTAACCAAGGATTTTGAATGTTTACAAATGCAACTCAACTTTTTCAAAACTCAAGAAAACCGTAATGTAGTAACTGATAATGTAGTAACTTTTTCAAATGCACTGATAATGTAGTAACTGATCGTTCCTGCTGGTAGTGTTATGGTTCCTGCTGCTAGTGTATTGGTTACTACTGCTAGTGTAGTAACTGATGGTTCCTACTGGTAATGTTATGGTTCCTGCTGCTAGTGTAATGGTTCCTACTGGTAGTGTTGCAGTGTTTAATTTGTAACAACTTTAACTCATTCAAGTGGCTGTTATGACTGCTTTATGACCACGTTTAATTGGTCATGTAACCACTATTCCTATGATAATGGAGGCTTATTATGGGTGTAACCACTATTCATATGACTAGGAGTGAGTATTTTCTACTATAAATAGAGATGGACTTCATCAGCATGAATACACTGAAAAAGATATATAACCAGCAGAAACAAACTGAAAGCTGAAAACACTTGAAAGCAAAGGGTTATTGATTTGTGCCTAATTCAATAACATACATTTGGTCTTATCCCAAGTAGATATTCGTGATACCTAGGCATTAGGGTCGAATAGTTTACTTTGGAAAGTGATTACATGATTTTAAGTGATATCCGGTAACCACCTAGTGGTATTGCTATTGCTACTGATTATCTTACCCTGCTATTGGGAAATAACCACCAACAATCAAAGTAAACTATTTTGTGATAATCAATGGCTGTTGCTGCAATGAAACACATGGCTTCAAACTTTGTCAAGCTTGATAAGTTTGAAGGGGTGGACTTTAGGAGATGGCAGAAGAAGATGCACTTCTTGCTCTCAAGCATGAGTGTGGTCTATGTTCTGACTACACCTATTCCTGATGATGGGGATGATGCTACTGTGGAGCAGATCAGGAGGAGGAGCAAATGGGAGAATGATGACTACATTTGCAGAGGTTTAATTCTCAATGGTATGTCTGATTCTCTATTTGACATTTATCAGAACTTTGAATCTTCCAAAGAACTGTGGGATTCCTTGGATGCCAAATATATGGCTGAGGATGCATCAAGTAAGAAGTTCCTTGTAAGTAATTTCACAAATTACAAAATGACTTATTCAAGACCAGTTATGGAACAGTACAATGAACTTCTTGGTATACTTGGAAGGTTTACACAACACAATATGCACATGGATGAGGCTATTTCAGTCTCTTGTGTCATTGATAAACTCCCTCCTTCTTGAAAAGATTTCAAGCATACCTTGAAACATAAAAAGGAGGAGTTAACTCTGGTTGAGTTGGGTAATCATCTACGCATTGAGGAATCTCTCAAGGTGCAGGATAATGACAAGCCAAAGAGTAGCAATGCTACTGGTGCATCTGTTGTCAATATGGTGGAGCATAACAACTCCACCAGGTACAATGACAACAAAGGCAAACGTAAACATCATGACAACACAAGGGCAAATCCTAACAAGAAGGCAACACCTACTTGTTGGAAATGTGGCAAATCTGGTCACATTAAAAGGGATTGCAAAGGTGTTAAGGTTGGTGGTAAAGCCAATAGATCAGGCACTAATGGTTCAGGGAGTGGTGGTTCTACCAACTCACTGAAATGTCAGAATATGTTTCATAAGTCTTTTCAGATTTATTATGTTACATATGTATCTGAATCTTATTATGTGCAGGATGATGAGGTTGCGTGGTGGGTTGACTCTGGTGCAACCGTTCATGTGTGCAAAGATAGAAGCTGGTTCAAGACTTATGAATCACTGAATGATGGTTCTAATCTTCACATGGGAAATGTGTAAAACCCTAAAAATCGTAAACGTGTATAATGACCATAATACCCCTCATCATAATAATTCGTAAAATAAATCAAGCTCGTTAAATACGTTAAATGCTTAAACTATAAATGATTTACATGGGACATTGATAATAAAAGTTACATCTATATTACAAAATCAATATAACACAATAAAAGGTTACATGGACTATATACTAGACATTTAAAATAAAATGTAACATAGTAATTTGGCAAGTGAATAAACTGTGATTTGGTCTTCAAATCTCCCCCCCCCCCCTATTCGACCTAAAGTAAACGCCCAACACCCCCTATATTTGCCCCATTTATCTCATTCATAATCCCATTCATATCTCCACATCTTTTTCAAATAAACACACAAGAAACCCTAGCCAAAAGTGACGGCAAAAACCCTATTTCTATTCCATATTCTGTCGACAACAAAGGAGGTTCAAAAAGGAGATTTGTAGGCTTTGTGTAGTGGTTGTGATCGTGGGTATTAGGTTCGAAGAGTGCTTAGTTTGGTCGTGGGTTTGGACTTGCTGCTGGTCGTAGTTACTAGGGCAAAAAGGAGGCTTTCGTTGCCTTGTTTCGAACCTTGTTTTTCTTCCTCTTCCTCACGCTACAAAGGTAAATCGTATCATCCATGATCTCGTCTTTTCTTCCTTTGTTTTCTTGTTTGGTGTCATATGGTTCTCCCTTCAAATACATGTTTACACGCCTAATAATATGTCACATGAAATAACCATTGTATATCACATAAAATCATGGAATGATCTCTATATATCTGTCGAATAAAGGAGTACATGGATTGGTCTTTAAATCTGATGTTAACATCACGACATGCATGAACCTTTTAATTAAATCAAGCTTAAATGGATTAGATCTTACGTGTATATGTCTTGGTATAAATGGTATCGACTAGGAATATAAACAAGGGTTTCGTTTGGTTTATTGTTTGGTCTTATGGTTTGGTTTTGGGGTGGGTATGGTCTCGACACAAAAAGGGGATTCACAAGGAGTCGTGTAATATTGTACTAATCAAATTAAAATGGCTTATAACGTAAATAGAATTCATGATTTAAACCTAGGGCTTGAATTATGTATATATATATATATATATATATATATATATATATATATATACTAGTTTTCGAAGCCCGCCCAATGGGCGGGCATGATTTATAATTAATTGTTTGTTGTTTTTTGTTAGCTGAAATACATTTTTTAGAATTGTCAAACAATATTATCAAACAATTGCGTTTTTTTTTTAAGAATTATAAATAATTGTATGGTTTGCGTGAATGGTTAATAACACAACATATTTAGATATTCATACGTGTTTTCCATATTTGCATATGGTCAGTCTTGGCAACATTATTTTTCTAAAAGTTACACACAAGGTACTCGAGTTCTAAAATATAAGAATGCACAAAATCCGAAAAACCATGAGCATACTTGCGCATTACTTTCATCTGTCACACACTGAAATGTGTTTATTACACCAGCTCCAAATGGCCTGAAGTTGCATTCGAACACAAAAGGCTATGCTAGAATAAGGAACTCCACGAATTCTGGAGTTTACAGAGAAATTAGGTAATTAGAACGTAAGAATATATCATATCAATGTCATTGGTAAAAGATGAACACATGAAAAAGAACACATGAATACTATCGCCCAATAATTTTATTGATCTGAAACAATAAACACTTGACTCGTCAAAATCAATAAAACAACGCTCCATTGAAATGATCATAACATGTGCATGTACTACATCCGAAGAAGTAGCATAAACGTCAACTTTCATTTTACCAGCATACATACATGTTAGAACCTGGATAAAGTTTAAATTGTTGGTAAATCACATATAAATGGATAGATATAATTGTGGTTTGTTCAAATATCAGTGATAAGTAGTGATCATGATCTATATCTAACCAAGTAGAAGAGGTTGCTTCAAATTCTACAAACTTCTTTAATATTGAGTCAGCCTTTATAAATAGACACAAGCATCAAATGATTAGTATAAAAAATAATGAATCAATGGCTTTTAGCTAAAGAAGCTTACTATTGAATCAAGGGTTATCAAATTTAAACTTGTAAATAATACCTTAGGCCTTTCATTGTTTTTCAACAGATGTCCCAACATTTGACCAACAATGCCACTTGGAATCTCTTAAAAAATGTAGGTGCTAACCCGGAGACAATACATACACACGTATATGGATTAGCATAAGTATTAAGAAATTATAACGACAAAAAATAAATATGAGAAAGTTATGTGTTTTTTTTATCTGAATCTAACTCCATTGGAAAACCTCACCATCATCAAATCGAGAGTTAAAAGTCCAACATAAAACTATAAACTTGTAATCGAAAACTATATATGAACCATTACATCAAGGTGCAATTAAAAAAATGATTTAATGCAAACATGCACGACATAAAGATAGAAACTTACAACTGCACCTGAATCAACTAATACCATTCTGACCATGCAACATTGTGTATACGTACCGTCTCAGCTATGTATGAAGCCAATCTTTTCAACTACAATACGATTTAATTAAACCCGAAAATAGTAATATTGATATAAGGTGCAACTAATGTCTGTCGAAAATAGTAATAGTAACATGTGTATACTATGTCGATCCATAAGTTCGACGATTCCAACTCCGTTTTTGACATTCTCCACCTCAACATATGTAATATTCACTGCCCTTTGAGCTTCCGGAACCAATTTTGAATTATTGATCTCTGGTATAATGAAAGAAAAAAAAAACGGGTCAATGTACAATAGTTAAAATAAACCTATGATATTTCCGAACAGGATTAATTCTACGCCTATATACAAAGTGATGAAATAAAGGTACCAACAATTTTCATTCCATGCTAACAAAAGTTATGGCAAAATAAATCGTGTGTTTACCATCATTTTAAGTTTTTGACTCGACCTCAATTAAAAGTGACGAAATAAAAGTACTGACACTTTTCATGCCATGCTAACAAAAATTGTGGTCACAACATCATAACTTAGTAACTTATTGATCAACAAAATCCGACCATCACAAAAAATGAGAGTTTCAAACATGACGAAAATTAGTGATGAACATTACGAAAGAAACAATTTGATCCAATCTTAGTGCATCGCCATGGCCGTCCCTGGCTATGGGCAGAGCGGGCGACGGTCCGGGGCATCCAAAAGATAGGGGGCATCAAGTTTTGGTCTTATAAAATCGATTTTATGGTTAAAGCAAAAAAGAAAGTTGTTGAAAATAATAGTAATAGTAACTAAGAAATTAGTGGAAAGTAGATCATTCACAATAATTTTGTACCGTTAAGAAAACACAAGCATATGAATATTTAAGGCGTGATACCGAAAAAATTCTGGATGGCAAAGTCCTCCCCCATGTAATTTCCCATGCCTAATTTACGCACTACAGCCAACACAATCTGAATTATAGGTGGTGCTAATTAACTTAAAATGAGGTAAGTCTAGCTTGTTTATACACAACGGACAGAATTTAAAGAGTAAGGAAGAAAAAAAAACTGCTATTCTGTCAGTTCAAACACAAAATGATAATTGTGAGCATATTGGCACTGAACCTATGAGAGCTCAAATGTTGGACGATTAAAGATATTAGTTGTGAACGCACCTCCTGAACTCACCTCCTGAACCCACCCCATGAACCCAACCCCTGAACCTACCCGCTGAACCAATAGGAATCAATCTAATGTCTACAGGCAGAAGTTGAGGAATGTAGAACTTACTGATGGTAGAGCCACTCATTCTAGCGATCATATAATAAAGTGTCATAAAATTATGCATGTGCAGTTCAGCAGTCGCATTATATTTCTTATTTCTTACCCATCGCCTCTTTCGTAGATTCTATTATCAGTTTATCACTCTAAACACGCTTATGCTTTCGCCTTCTCTTTGGCCCATTCTAACAACCCTTAACTTCCCCCTATAGCTTATATAAGTTAATTAGCTATTTTTTTTTTAACTGGATAAGCTCATAAGCAATAAAAACTGAGCTTGTGAGCTAATGAGCTAATCAAATTTTCAATGAGCTATGAGCCCGCCAAATAAGCTTAAGACAAAACCGATAATCAGATAAAGGCGACCTTTGTTTTTAGCTCTGTTGAATGCCAAAAAGACGTACCTTTTGTAATCACGATTGCAGATGGTACACATGCCCAAACATTGACAGTTTATTTTGTATAGTTTGCGTCTTTGTGGCAGCATATAACCTTCATTGCTTTCTTACTCATCACTCATGAAACGACCACGTATAATTATGTGTGGGAGAAAGCTCATATCCATAAGTTGTTTCATAAGAAATCCTACACAACCCGTATAAGTAGCTATCATAATAAGCAAATCCCAAACACCCCTATAGGTAGGGAAATCCAATAAACTTGGGACTATAAACTTGTCATAGGGAGATGATTCCATCACTTTTATACTGTCAAACTTTCCCATTCTTTCCTCATCTGTATAATTACGAAATACCTCACCTAAAATAACTTCCTCTTTGCTTACCATTTGACCAGCTTCAAGTATCCCACATTCTGTGGCTATGGCTTTTGCTGTGAAAATGTTGTCTACGGTTATCATCTTAATATCCACACCAGCTGACTTGCAAGCGTCAATAGTTTTTTGTGCCCATATAGTTTGCTAGAGGATATATATTAGTAATATAAAACCATTCAACAAAAAACAATCTGAACTTTACTCACCATTGTATTCAACATCAACTATCGATTCCCTAAAAGTAAAAGATATAATACTTGCCTTCCTTAGGCTCTCTAATATAAACTGAAATTGATGTTTTGTGCATAGATTAACATGTGTTTTAAATATAACAAAACCATTATCACTAAAACCCTTTTTATCAGTACATACCCTATACATTAATGGCATTTTTTTGTCATGACCAAGTCAAAGCCTAATTCTCATCCAACTAATAGTATGAGGCCTAGATACAAGTCTATTAGAAAGAAAATAAAGTTAGCAATATCATTAAGAAGAAGTATAGATACCCACAGCTCTATCGAACTCTAACATGAAGCATATTTTAACATCTTCTTTTGTAGGCTTGCAGCCACATTGGTCACGCCTTGATGTTAAATCAGAAAACTTGGTGTAGGTGTAATGCAAAACAGCAGCCTCATCCAGTTTGATCTCCCTAAATACACACATAGAAGTTGATCCCAACCTATATATGAAAACAAAATCGTTATATTCTTCTGCAATTTTTCATTACTTAAAATATTAGACAACAATCATACATTTTGCTACTTTTCTAAATACTACAAAACTCTAAAATAGATGTTTCACGAGATTCCATCATATTTATAGCGTTCACTGAGAAAATAAGTTTTCATTAATATGTAAAGGTTACTCAACTATCACCATCTATCTTAAAATCAGAAGGTATACTTGTATACCGATTTGTACAGAAGCCAAAGCAGTTTATTCTTATATTTCCTGGAGCATACTATTCGGGATTTGATAATGGCTTCAGTATTTCAGAGAAAGCCAACTTTGCGCCCCTTGACTGGTTGCCACATGGACAATTGATAGTAGAGATAATGAGGAAGGAGCAAGGCATATGCAAAACAGAGGATCAAATGTAAAAAATGAAGCCGAGAAGCTTCAGAAAACACATCCTAGAAATATTAATAGTATGTCATAGCGTACTTAAGGACATGTGAGGACATAAGTAGTTCCGGTTCACCACCCCACACATGTGACCGCTTCATATGTGATACATAAGTCTTGAAATCACCTTCAAGGAACCTGAAAAACATGGTCTGCTCATTCATTTGCTAAAAGTAATAAAAAAAATCAGATTATTCTATTTTCATTAGCAAACAGGTTAACGGATGAAAACACTAACTACTATAAAAAAGGTTCAGCTTACCATTCAGTTTCAGATCGTCTCTTGATCAACTCATTCACAACCTATAAAATAAGTTGATATAACGTTTAATGAAAAACATTAGTAAGACTGCGAAGTCATGGAATAATCAGAATCAGTTATGTTGCAAGATAATAGTAAACTGGTCCTAAATAATTAGATATTTAAAAAATGCTGATATCACAGAATATCTTCTTTTTTCTTTGAACCGTTTTGATAATTAAACCTTTTTAGTATCCGTTTTTATAATTATAAGTTTTGAAGTCACGTTAACAGATTCTTCACTGAGAAGAAAGATAAAAGAAACACAGGCTTTTATTAGTTAATGTCCGCAATATACAGTTTGGATAACAGAGTTCATGACCTTAAAAATCACCTTCTTGAAGCAATAACGACACGATCTCCTGAATGTAGGAACTCACGAGCAAGAGCTTTTCCTAGCCCTCTAGTACTGTAATAAAGCATTTATGAACAACCATTATTACGTTAGCATTTCAATCTGGTAGCGTATATGTGTGCCTATAAATTTCATCTTTTTAACTCGATAACCATTTTGGCCGATGTGTTTCAGCATCGTACAGATAAAGTACTAAAATTTCAAATAATTTTAGTGAAAAAATACAAATATATATGCGCAACCGAGCTTGCTAATACATTTACAATTGAGCTTGTTATATCAGCATCATGAAAGCATAGGCGCATACTTAAATAATAGATTGTTGCATCTTTCACAGATTAGATCAAAGAACGGAAAATCAAACATACCATGAGAGCAATTCATGAGTGCAAATATAAGGGTGCTCTCCTGATGGCGTCGAATTGGATTACTAAAATAGCCTGATCTGACAGAGGCCAATTTCTCAAGGAGGAGCCTGAATGTTTGAGTAAATAATCGATGTAAAAATTCATTTCTCATAAAATGATCAAGAAAATTGCATCATATAAAATGATCAAAGCATACTTGAGCCTACGAAGCAAGAGCAATGCGTTGGTTTTCTTTTTAAAATCAATTAAGTTGGCTTAAATTTTAAAAGATCCTTGTACGGGCCAATATCTCTCCTCTTTGATTTGAAACAAACACCATAAGGATCCCTAAAAGAAGGTCCTCGGTCACCACTTGTCAAATCCACAGACATTAGATTTGAGAAGGCTTCTGCATCCATGGTTTTTGCCTTTAACTTGCTCAATCTTAAAAAGATTCCAATTAGGCATTTTAAGACATTCTCATAAATTTTGTTGCATTCACTTTCAGCTTCCAAAACTCTGTCGCCCGAAGATGAGCTAGAACAGCTTTCTTGTGCCCTTTCTTGGTCCACTAACCTATTTTGTAGCTACGGAATTGCCAAGGTGAAACAATGGTTAGCTTCAAAAAGATTACCTTATGGTCAAACAGAACGATTTTGACATAATCGAAAACAATTCTCATTTGATAACTACAATAAATTCATACCGTAATTTGTACATGTGGTCCGGGAGGAATACATTTTTCTGAAACTTCAAACATGACTAAAGGTCTCTTAACTGAATTTTGCACTTCGTTGGCTACCCTTTCAGGAGGATTTGTAATCTTACTATTGGAATTAGTAGATGATATGTTTTCTTTACCTAGAAGACTATCATCTCCATTAGAAGCATCAGATTTCATTCCTCATCTGGTTTCGTGTCAACCACCCTATTAAAAACATCATTCCCTATCCGATGAGAGTGAGACAATCTAATTGAAGCACTTTTCGAGAGTGAATTCAAAGGATTTTGTTCTGCTACATTTGAGGCTTCTGATTGAACCTCAACAGGAGATATTAATGGTGTTGATTCATCAATCTTCGACATAGTAGGTTTCACAGACTGTTCTATTAACTTATTATCTAAATTCCCAATATTTGTCTTTGATGATACAGGAACAGGTTCCTGATTCAAACCCCGCTTAAAGCTAACAATTTCTTCCTCTAAACACACGACTTCTTCTTCAAGAACAGCTACTTCAGCTAGTAGCTCCAAAGTCTGAAATTTCATTTATACATTAGTAGTAGCAGTTGGTAAAAAAAATATCATTTAAAGCGTTAGGTATATCCTATCTGCAATGGTCCAAAAACATAACAACCTATGCGTACATTTACCTTCAGCGACCGAACAACTGAGAATGTTATTAGCATAGTGGGAAACAGGAACCTTTTCTGATATTACGTTAGTATCTGTAGCATAATAGCTGAATTAGTAGGAATGGCAGTCATCAATAAAGAAACTCTTAGTCCATCACATGATAGTCCCGGACACTATAAAATAAATAGTTGTGTTACACGGAATAAAAAGGTGAAGCCTAACTTCCTTTGTTGACCCAGTGGATGATGATACCTGTCACTTTCAGCGATTACAAATTCAGTAAGCTTCATTGCAATATAGTAAAAAAAATCCCAGAAAATATAACAATCAAATCCTCAAGACCACTTCCAAAGGGCCGTTTAATTTAAAAAAAAAAAAAAAAAAAAAAAAAAAAAAAAAAGGGTTTCCTCTAAGCTTATCAAGCTTTTAGGCACCCTACAAATACATAGTAAGCCCTTTTAAGCATGAAAGCCACACACACACGAATCATGAACATAAGTCAACGAACCTTGGTAAGAGCAACAGCGCTGCCGATGTTGGTGTTGTGGTTATTTATATGATCACAGTTAAAAAAAAAAAAAAAAAAAAAAAAAAAAAAAAAAACTCATGAGCAAACTTTCCATGCTACTTCCAAAGAACACTTGCTATTCTCAAACCTGCACACACAAAAAGAATATCAATTGATGTTGATGATACCTGATCTGTGCTAAACTAGTCAAGTCTAATCACACAAGCTGGCCACTTGTGAATTGCCAACCGTAACAGACTTAAAACAGCTTAAGCACAAATGCAATGAAGATCAGAGAATATAATGAATTCCCGGGTCGTTAAGTCCCACGGAGACTCAATGGTGTGTAAACACTTGATCAGACGATAGAATGATCACTAATGATAGTGATCAGAAAGGTTTTGGATTGGATAATTACACTACTGAAAAAGTTTATAAATTAAAGCGACTTAAATACAAATTAAGAAGATTAAAAAGATAAAATAAATTAAATAAACGCTATCACTATTTTTACAATGATGTTTTTTGATTTTATAAAACAAAATATCTTAAATAAACTATTTTAACTAAAACGTAAACTTAAATTATCTAAAAACGTGGCCTAGAATGAAAACGTGCGTTAAATATAAAAATTACGCGAGTGCGCAAGTAAAAACGTAAAATTTGTGAAATAAAAGTCCTACAAGTGTAAAAACAATTTTATTACTTAATATATGACAAAAGAAAATTTTAGAAAAAAGATTTATATTTTTTTGACTTTTGTATTTTTTATTATGAATTAAATAAGATTTTACACTAATTAAATGTTTAAAAATACTAAAACTAATGAGAAAAATCTGAAACTTTTTTATAAAATACTTAATACTAATACAATTTTATAAAAAATAGAAAAACTGAAAAAACTATAAAGAATAAGCTGAAAATAAGTGCATAAGCTCGTATAAGCTTATTAGACAAAATGGGGTTATGTATTTAATTGTGCAAAATAAAACTGAGACAAGTCCCAAGGGCAAACGGTAGAGCGTGTGTGTGTGAGCTGGGTGGCGTGGGTTCGAGTCCCAGCAATGGCCTTTTTGCTAACTATTTTTTTTTCGAATTTTATTTTACCAACTTATTAAAAACAATGAGATAAGCACTTTTTATAACTATGACTTTTTCTAAAAACAACTGATAAGCTCAGTTTGAGCTTAATTTACCAACGGTGGACAAACTTATGAAATAAGCACAAATCTAAACTAAAATGGCTATAAAGCTACTCAATAAGCAAATGTAAACTAGAATAAGCTAAACTCATGATTATAAGCTAGAATAAACACTGAATAAGCACAATAATTGGAAATAAGCACTACAAACTCAAATAAGCACTTAACTGGTTTTACAGTGTACTAAATGTTTAACTAGGCACCTTCTAGCTTAATTTAAAGCACTAAAATAAATCAAGAAATGAAAACAAACACTTGGATTAACTAGCTAACCAACTGAGCTTTCCAAAGAACTAATTTTCAAAGATTGGTTTACTCTAATGAGCTTGTGAGAAGCTTTTGAAAATCTTGTGAACACTGACTTATTTGTACACTGAGTAAAAATGGACAAAACTGAAAAGCTATTGCAGACCAACTAAATAAGCCAAGAATGGAAAAATAAAAATTGGAAACTTGAGACAGCTAGGTGATCTTCTCAAAAAGCTAAGATTGACAAGCTAATGATCACTAATAAGCTCTATAAGAGCTTATGAACTAAGCCTCCAAATCTGTGCACATGGTACTTTCTCAAACAAGGTATTCTAAAAAAGCTGGAAAATAAGCACTTAAAAAGCTGACTGAAATAGAACTAGCATTTTTCTAATTTTGTTTAGCAACCAAACTTTAATATCCCAAAAGCTTTTAAGCTAAACCCAACAATTAAGTACACAGTGAAATCCTAAAGTTTATTCAAAAACGACCAAATGGCAATTTTGACTTTTTGATTTATACTAAAGGATTGACTTTTATGAACTTGTGATCTATCCTACTCACTAATTATGTTATGTTAAGCTGAAATAAGATAAATTTAAGCTAAAATAACATGTTTTAAGCTAATATGATGACTTTCACAATGCAAATCCTTAACAGTTATGAGGTAAGGCAAAATTAAAACTAAATTTGACTTCCAACCAAATTAGGACTAGTTTATTTTGTTTCACTGAGCTATGATTACCTAAATGAACATGTAACAACAATAAGAAATGTCACAGATTCACTCTAACTTAATTAACTTAAGCAGTTCCAAACACCCCTAAAACTACTGATTGAACTAAAAAAAATGAACAAACTACTGAACCAACTTGATATGAAGATCAAACTAAGTTTAATCACTACAGTTATCACTAAATAAACAGACTAAAACATTGGTAACCACAGATACATCTACAAACAAAAACTGCAATTTTGACTTGAAAATTGAAAATGAGAAAATTACTCACCACTGCTCCAGCTGGTATGCAGGCTAAAACCAAGACTATAACTACACTAAATGCAACTATTCCAACCCAAATCAAGGATCTGCAACAACCATATCCAATTCCATTGCAATTTGAGCTCACAATTGACTTTTGTTGACTACAAATGAAAATTGTTTGAACTGTTTCCCAAGCTAATCCAAAGCTATAATAAGCTTAAATTAACTTGTTTGAATTAGAAAAGAAGCTATTGGAAGCTTTAATTTAGGAACATGAGATTGAAATTTCCAACAGTAATCACAAGAACAAGAATTTTAACCAACCTTTGAAATTGAATCTTAAAAACATATTACAATGATAACATAACTTGAGTTTTGATCATAGAAACATAAAATTACAGAATTTAGACTAAGCTAAGACATTTATAAAAAAAAACGACATAAAGAAAAACTTAAAAACTAACTACTTGTCTTTCTCTTCTCCTCTTTCTTCTTTTTATACTCCAATCAACTCCCCACTTGTTTCTGATTTGATCCCACCTTCTTTTTGAGACCCTTGGATCACTTTAGGCAATCTTGGCCATTCATTCCATTTTGGCGGGAAATGGATATTTGGCAGTTAGGGAGATTGAGTAAAGGGGATGAAGATGCATTAAATGTATCTTGGATTGTGTGGAGGTGGAGGGGACAAGGGGGTGATATGTTGAAGTGGAGGTGAGGGGGTTGAGTGATTTCAGGTGGGCAGTTGGGAGGAAGGAGGAAAAATGGCGCCAAGGGGTGTGTTTGTTTGACTTAATGGATTGACCAGGCTAAATATCAAAGGGCAGGGTCAAATTGGTGAGGGTCCAAAGTGTTTGGCAGGGGTCCAATTAGGTATTGACAAGGCCAAATGGTTTAAAGGTTTAAAACACAAGGACCTAATTGTAAATTCTGAAAGTTAAGGGACCACATCTGCCATTATCTCAAAGTTGATCCAAGGGCTGAAATTGACAAGTTTCAATAGTACAAGGACCAAATCTGACATTTTCCAATTTTTCAAGGACCATTTATGACATTTTTCAAACTTGAGGGACCAAAGTTGTAGTTTTGCAAATTTTACATTTCAAGGGTTTGTTTTGACAACTTTTGAATCCCATGGACCTTAAATGACATTTTTCTTTATTTTGATATACCAGGGACTGTTTTTGACAACTTTTGAAACTTGGGGGACTAAAACTGCCAATTTCGCAAACTTGATACGTTTTTCATCTGATTTTGATCTTTTTGCATTTAAAACACATAAAACACTGATTTGTGATATTTTTATCATTTTGAAGCATTTTTTAGTGTTTTCAGATGATTTTGCAGTCTAGATAGTACAAAAATGATGAGTATTTAGACACTCATCAATACCTATATACATAATATTTAAAATACAGTTAACATTGTTTTCTTTAAAGATAATATAGAATGTTTAAAGGAAGCAAGGATTATTGAATTAATGAAACACAAAAACATACCAACCATGTAATTGTGACCAACCCATTACCAGATTTTTTGGAGAATTCATTCTGTAAAACAAAATCACAAACATAAAAGGATTAGCATTACATATATTGATCATAACAGGTTCTTCATGTTACAAATTTAAAAGCAAAAAAAATATTAGGGTTTTGGGGGAGAAGTGGCCTATTTTAATTATACGTGAAAATTATATTATGAATAAATAGGGTAATATTTAGAGAATAAATATTGAGTTTCCTAAATCTGGTATTAATTTTTTGTTGAACATTATATTTATGGTTTTGGAAGATATATCTCAAAAAATAAGTTGCTCTAGTGGTAAGCATACTCATTACTGTATCAGCAAATCCTAGGTTCGAATCTTGTTAACTACATTTTTAAACACAATAATTAATTTTCGAAAATTATTTAATTAAATTAAAAAAATCGAAAATTATTTAATTAAATTAAAAAAAATATTGCTTAGTTGGACAACAAATGCTTATATGGCATGCAATTTGATTATGTGGCATTGAGGTGGCATTGAGGTGTCATTGAGGTGGCATTAATGCCAAATGCCTCCTGTTATATATAATATAGATATATATATATATATATATATATATATATATATATATATATATATATATATATATATATATATATACGATTTGTATAAGTAAAGGGGTGGTTTTGTAATTTATGAAACTTGAGGGTTTGATATGTTAACATGATAACTACATGGACTAGATGAGTAAAATGGGTAAACTTGTAATATTTACGCTTAGGACCCTATACTTTGTAATATGTACACTTTAGACCCTAAACTTGTGTAACTTGGCATAAATCATTCTTAAACTATAACAACATTCATTTTTCATCACTTAACCTAATATGACATTAAATACATCATAAATGGCTAAACTTACTAAATATAGAAACCTGTTATTTATGGAAAGTTACTAAATATGGAAACCTGCAAAAAATAGAAAGTTACCCAAATTGAAAAGTTACTAAAAGTGGAAACCTGCTAAAAATGGAAATCCGTCTTAAAAGGGTAATCTGATCTTAATAAGCGTTATCTAATTTATATAGGTTCTGGGCGGCGAGAATGATTCATCTTGTGACTTTACTTTCCTATTTTGCTTGCTTCGAATAAGGTACATATATTCTGACCTTTCCCATAAGGTTTCTCATGATCTCTATGCGTCTTTTGATCTCTTGCCATTTTGATATTGAACCTTTGCTATTGACCCTTGTGCTATTGAACCTGTGATATTGAACCTTTGCTATTGAACCTTTATATTGAACCTTTGCTATTGAACTTTGATATTGAACCATTGCTATGAACCTCTGAATTGTGAACCATTGATATTGAACCTTTGATTATGATGACTTATATATTGCTACACTTTGGACCTTTTGCTTTGACATGTCAGTTTGATACCCGAGCCATTAACTAGGCATGGGGGTTCCATGTCCGTGTCATTGATGCACCAATGGCATGAATCCAGTGTGGATGAGTGATGTTCCACAACATCCCTTTCTGTTATAGGATTATGATCTCAAGATATATTGTATGGCCACTTTTGTTTTGCAGGGGCGTATGGATGCATCCTAGATTTGTTTTTGTATTGATATTGCTACATTGGTTTGGTGATGTGATTGTGTGTGCTATACACATCTTTCACATTTTGGGAGCTAGCTACTCCATTGGTTACTTGAGGTCTCCCCTCCTATTATTTTGGTATTCCGAGGCACCCCTCCGAGTACAATGGTTACTATTGGTTACTTGGCTGCTATTGCCACTATTGATATTGTTTTGTTTTGTTAGCTCGTGGTAGATTTCTGACAACCTTTACGCTTTTGATATACCTATATTGTACCTTCTGTATTCCTCAACGCACCATATTCTGTATTAATTGTCCATTACTCAGTACCCTTATGTGACTCACTCTACTACCATGCTATATTTCCATTCATTGATCTATCATACTCTTATTCCGTTTTGGTTGACTATCAAGCTCATGCTTCAGACCATCATCCCATTCACATACCGAGTCATTATATGATTATTGGATTCTTGGGTTAATTATGCTATTTCAGGATTTATGTGACTACCCGTTTACCCGGCTACTATATGATTAATATGTGATTATCTTATTCACCTGTTTGTCATGCTAATATCTGACCATCTGTTTATCATGCTGTTATGTGACCCTTTGATTTGTCTTGTGATCATGCTAGTGTGTAGTCAATTGATTTATCTGTTTATCATGTATACTTTCGTTCAGTTAATCTCGTGGGCTATGATTATCCGTTAGTATCCTTATCTGCTAATTGTTGACCTGCCATATTTACACTCCTTCTTATGCTACTGTTTGATGATGTAATGGTTCAACTTATGATATTTGTCTAGTTAACTTGTTTAGTTGCCATGCTATGTCCTTGTTTAGATAATTCACTCAGTTATGATGTTGTTCTGCATTCCTACCTGATACATGTGGCTACCATGTTTTTACTGATGTTAGTACTTCCGCTATTTACGGTACTTGTTATGTTATTTTAACTGTGGGTTACCCGACTTGCGTGATTTCTATGCTCACTTTCTAATTAATTGCCTCCGCTAGCTTTCAGATTTCGCTTTGACTTATATGTATTTTGATTTCCTGATTTAATTGTATGCCATATTTATGTTTAGTGGATACGCCGTCTGCTATGCTTGATTATGTTTCGGTACTTGTATGACTGGTTGTTTATATGTGCTTATATATATCGTTGATGCGTTGCTTTGCTTTGTTCTCCTTTGATTTCTGTTACTTCTGGAGATCTGTTATTTTTTTGTTCTGCAGGTTTCTCATTGACTCATTGTTTCCATTTCGTTGCGACCTTGTTATCAGTTTCCTTGTTTCATTTTGTATTTCTGTTTTGTTTAGCTTTCGTTTTGTTATATCTGTTCACTGGGCTTTTTAAGCTCAGCCGCATTTCTTTTCTTGCGGTAGGTTTTAGGTTGGAAGATGGGCTTTGGTGGGCTGAGAGTTGGAATATTTGAGTGGACCAACCCTAGTTTCCCCTTATTGTTTTGGACTGATTTGAAGAGCTATTGTTTTAGATTTCATTTCATTTTGGACATATTGGATTTTGTATTTTTCCTTGTAAGTCATTCGTTTATATGACTTGGTACTTTATTCTTTAAGGCTTCCGCTTGTAAAAAATTTATTAGTATGTTCTGATATGACACCATGATGTGATACTTCTAACCTTGCCGATTTGGGGTGTACAAAATGAGTCAACAGCCTTGGTGCATGGTCGTGGTTGTGTGGATCTTAAGTTTAGTTCTGGAAAGATTGTAACTTTGTTTAATGTTATTAATGTTCCTGATATAAGGAAGAACTTGGTTTCAAGTAGTGTTTTGAATAATCATGGATATAAACAAGTTATTGAATCTGATAAATTTGTTTTGTCTAAGCATGGTGTGTTTATTGATTTTGGCTATTTGTATAATCAAATGTTCAGGCTTAATATTGTCACTGATAGTGTTAATTTAGCATTTGTGACCACCTCTGACCTGACTGACTCTACCCTATGGCATGCTATACTTGGCCATGTACACTATAAAAGGATGCAAGATATGTCTAAGGATGGGTTAATCCCAGCATTTGACATGGACACTGAAAAGTGTAAAACTTGCATGTTGACCAAAATAACTAAGAAACCTTTTCAGGGTGTTAAACGTGAAACTAAGCTCTTGGAGCTAATACACAGTGACCTGTGTGATTTGCATGCCACTCCCTCTTTGGGGAATAAGAAATACTTTGTGACATTTGTTGATGATGCTTCTAGGTTTTGTTATATCTATCTGTTACATACTAAGGATGAAGCATTAGATAATTTTAAAGTATTTAAAACTGAAGTTGAATTACAACTTGGGTCCCAGATCAAAAGTTTAAGGACTGATAGGGGAGGTATGGATACTCTGTATTTTCAGTCTGTTGGTATAATCCATGAAACGACTGCTCCCTATACTCCTCATCAAAATGGTATTTCTGAAAGGAAAAACAAGGTGCTGAAGGAGATGGTTAATTCCATGTTGTCCTATTCAGGACTGAATCAAGGGTTCTGGGGTGAAGCTATGTTAACAGCTTGCTATTTATTAAATAGGGTTCCCAAAAAAAGGAACCAGGTTACCCCTTATGAACTCTAGACTAAAAGGAAACCCAACCTGAACTATCTCAGGGTTTGGGGATGTAGGGCTGTTGTAAGACTCCCTGATCCAAAGTTGAAAACTTTGGGTGAAAGAGGCATTGACTGCATCTTTGTTGGATATGCTGAGCATTCTAACGCTTTTAGGTTCTATGTTATTGAACCTAAAGAATATGTTTCAATTAACTCCATAATTGAATCAAGGGATGCAAACTTTGATGAGAATAGATTCTCATCAGTCCCTAGACCAAGTCAGAGGACTATTTGAGAATAGAAGACTATTTGACCTTGACCAAAACCATTATATCACAAGCTTAAAAGACCTCTGTAATTCATCATAGGTCCGTGAAATCTAAAACAGAAATCTTCTGCCAAAACAAATCCAAATAAAAAAAAACTATTCTAAACACAATCATTCAACATCACGTCTCTCCTCAAACACTCACATCAAATCAAGACTCTTACTTCACTTTGACCAAAACGAATATTCAACAAACGATCTCAGCTTTCTCTTTGTGGTTCATATGACTTTGGAAGGTCATACCACTCGCGAGAGAATATCTTCATAGACCTAAACATGAAGACTCGTAAACAATTGAATCTCAGATTTATGTCGTGATAAGTCAAATAAAATTCAGACCTTGGAGGTCCTTATCACGACTATCTCATCACCGATCCATATCTGAAGTTTTTTTTACTTCATATATTTTTCGAACTCAGTAAGATAAGGATTATAACAACTATGTTATACCCTTTTTCATGTGTTCGTTAAAAAAAAAAAAAAAAAAAAAAAAAAAAAAAAAAAAAAAAAAAAAAAAAAACTACAAATCAAAACCTGCCTTCGACCCCAAGAGGATCTTGATGCCCTTTTCTTGCCTTCTTGATTTCTCGATTGAGCATAAATTTTTTAAAGGTGTATTCGATTGTGGTTTTTTTTGTTCGATGATGATTGAATTTGAGATGAGATTTGGGTTATGATTGACATTAGATCTAAGATTTGGTGAGTGCTTAAGTGGAAATGATATGTTGGAGGCGGATTAAGTTTTTCAGCTAGGTTGAGAATATTTGGTGTCTGCTTGTGTGTTTAGTTAGGTTAAGAAAATGAGTTTAGGGTTAAACAAATTTATCACTTTGGTTATATACCCGTTTTCTTAGGCTTCTGTGATGGGCAGAATTTTTTTGTGATTCATGAGATAACATTGAGCTTGGGCCGGATATTCTTGGACTTAGGCAACACGTTTCATCTCTTAAGGATTATTCTTGGATTTCATTTGGGCCTAATCGAAATTCTTTGGACTTGTGGCTGCCACATTATATCTAAATTTATATATGTTTTTCCAATGTATTTTTATACATTGTGTTAAATCTTTGATATAATGTTTGACAAAAAGAGTGGTATTTTGGTTACAAATATTTTCACGAGGATACATTTTGGACAAGATCGGGAAACCATTATCATTGTTAACGAAGGCTATTTTTGGGCATTTAATCGCACGATGTGATTACGGCGAGAATTCATTATTATTTATTTGAGGTTGAAGTGAGATATCACGGGTGCGTGTGCTTAGTATCTGAAGATATCGTGGTTGGTTGGATGCATGATTCTTTGAGATCCTTGTTCGAGCTTTAACCGTTTCGAATGACAAAGACTTGAGTTATCTAGTTGAACCTGATGTAAGGAGTTACGTTGTTGTGCTCACAGCTTATAACTATCACTTTTAAGGAGTTACGTTGTTGTGCTCAAGTGTCACACTAAGGTGTGGATAATTTGAGAAACTTTAAGTTTACCTTTTTTCGATGGAGTTAAGAAAAAAGGTTCTTCGTCTGACAATAGTGCAAGTTTAAGTCACAAGTTCGGGTTATTTTACTTTAGTCTCAAGTTTGACATATTGGGTTTTCTCCATTAGTAGTCACTACAAAAGGCCGTCAGAATGATAATGGGGTCGGTAAAGAGTTAGCTGAGAAGAGTATACACGAGTAGAGAAGTCTTATCAGCAATTGATTCTCACAAGATATTTATAGTACTTCACAATTGTTCGATTACTTGGACATACATGGTTTCGATGTCTCCAATTCATCATCAACATACGTGGTGTATGATTCTGATTCATTGAAAACATCGGGGGGAAGAGAGTATAGGTGTTCATTGCCTCTTTGATGTTTTTTGGATTTTTTTCGAAAACCCGTTTCCCTTCATGAATTTCTTCAATCAGGGGGAAGAAATGAGATGATCTGTGGTTCAAATTTCTCACTTTGGTGTTATCGTCTCACTTTCAAAGAGTTATCGTGTGTGAAGTTACCTAAGTATGATGTTGTGATGCCTCACACACGGTCATTTTATCGAGTAATTGCAGATTCACAGGTAACTATTATTCAGATAGACCGCAACATTCAGGGGGAAGTCGTTTCATTTCGTCTTTTGTGGTTTGTTTGGTGTGAAGCATTTACATACGTGAGAAGATCTTGTTGATTTCTTGCATGTTACCCCCTAACGGATTTTCTGCAATAAGTCAGATTCACCTTGTGAGGTTTACTGCTCATCTACAAATTCCGCTGCATACTGAAAATTTCAAAAGTTAGAGGAAATGTTCACTACATCAAAGTTTTGAATCTGCTGAAGACGGTTGTCAGTTTGGGGGGAAGCTGATTCAGAAACTTCGCCAAAAAGGAGGGTACGAAGAAGCTGCTAAAGACATGCGGCATGAATTGGGGGGAAGTTAATCCAATTTATGCATATTACATCATTTGCCTACAAGTGAAGAAAACGATTCTCAAGTCGAGGTACAAGAAGAAGACAAAGAGCGTAAACTGTCATCATCCTCAGCATTTGAAGAGATTATGAAGACTTTTCTTTATTTGTTTTATTACTTGTAGGAAATGTTGTAAGTAATCCCTTATGTCGTCCCATTGGGGGAAGATTGTTGGAATCGCTCCTAACACGGAAATGGAACGACATTTACGGGATTACATAATCTATCTTATTTAGCCAAACACATGAACTAGTTATGTCATAGTGTAATAGTTATGTATGTGGTTGGCTATATATACCCCTCCATATTCAATGGAGGGGTGAAATTTCTTAGTGTAATTTTCCTTTTCATTAATAAAACACACATAGTTCTCTCCCTTCTCTCTTGTTTCTCTCTCTAACTTGAAGATGGTGTTCTTCCATCTTCCAAGACCTCCCGATTCACCAAATCATCCATACATACGATCCTAACATATGCCAAAGCAGTCAGCAGTCTTATGGTACTGATACGAGCCACAGGGGCTTAAGTATCAAAATAGTCTATCCCTGACTTTTGTTTAAAGCCCTGAATGACTAGTCTAGCCTTGAACTTTTCAATAGTTCCATCTACCTTCATTTTCTTTTTGAAAATCCATTTGCAACCCAAAGGTTTGCAACCATGTGGTAGATCAACTAACACCCAAGTGTTGTTGCCCATGATGGAATACATCTCATCATTGATTGCTTCTTTCCAGAAAGTAATATCTTGGGAATTCATTGCTTCTTCAAATGTCTTGGGATCATCCTCAACAATGAAGCAATTGGAGTATAATTTCTCTTTGGTCAGAGACCTCATCCCTTATTCCTTCAATTAAGTATAATTGAAACTCAGGTCCAAATGACTTTGGAGTCCTGACCCTTTTGCTCTTTCTGAGCACAGGTTCAGGTTGTTGAACCACAACCTCTTCAGGGACCTCTGATGGTACTTCATCAGGGACCTCTGATATACCAGTGTCATGAGTTCCATTAGGCGTAGAACTAGGGTTTTGACCCGCGTTGACTTTTTTTCGGCGACTTATCCGATTAGTTTTCCGACCAACTTTAGACCAGTATCATAAACCCAGAACCAGGACTTAAAAAAGTTATCATTAAGACCCATTTTGACAATGAATAAAAGGACCACTTTGACAAGAATATTTCACTAGTATCGGAACCAAACAGTCTTAAAAATTTAATAAGAATGTGAAAGGTTGAGACTTGTTTGACCAAAAAAAAGATACAGTAAACTTGTAAAAAATCTGATAAACACAATAAGTAACAGAAAAGTTAACAACTTTGTTAAAACAGATTTTACAAGACACGATTTTGACAAGAAAAACATCACCAAAAATCAACCACAAATAAAAAAAACCGACCTTGCTCTTGATACCAATGTTAGGATCGTATGTATGGATGATTTGGTGAATCAGGAGGTCTTGGAAGATGGAAGAACACCATCTTTAAGTTAGAGAGAGAAACAAGAGAGAAGGGAGAGAACTATGTGTGTTTTATTAATGAAAGGGAAAATTACACTAAGAAATCTCACCCCTCCATGGAAGTATGGAGGGGTATATATAGCCAACCACATACATAACTATTACACTATGACATAACTAGTCCATGTGTTTGGCTAAATAAGATAGATTATGTAATCCCGTAAATGTCGTTCCATTTCCGTGTTAGGAGCGATTCCAACAACATCAATTCACAATCTGATTATTCATCAGATGGATGAGGAGGTTTATATGAACCAACCTCAGGGCTTCATCTTGCCTGGCAATGAAAACAAGGTGTGTAAACTGATTAAGTCTCTTTATGGACTAAAGCAGGCACCTAAGCAATGGCATCAAAAATTTGATGAAGTTGTTTTTTCTAGTGGTTAAACAAGGTGTGTAAACTGATTAAGTCTCTTTATGTTCTTAAACAATGTGACAAATGTGTTTATAGCAAATTTGATGAATCTGATAAAGGAGTCATCATTTGTCTATATGTTGATGACATGCTGATCTTTGGCACTGACCAAAATCAGGTTGACTTGACAAAGGAATTTTTGTCATCAAGGTTCTCCATGAATGACATGGGGGAGGCTGATGTTATCCTTGGAATAAGGATTAAACATGAAAGTAAAAGAATTTCTATCTCTCAGTCTCATTATATTGAGAAGGTGTTGAGGAAATTCAATTACTTTGATTGTACTCCAGTGAGTACACCTATGGATACTTGTGAGAAGTTGATGCCTAATAAAGGCAAGGCTGTATCTCAACTTGAGTATTCTAGGGTAATTGGTTGCCTGATGTATGCCATGACTTGTACAAGACCTGATATTGCATTTGCAGTGGGTAAATTGAGCATGTATACTAGTAATCCTAGTGCTCATCACTGGCAAGCAGTTCAGAGGGTACTGAAGTATCTGAAGAGAACTATGGATTATAGTCTCTCATATACTGGTTATCTTTCAGTGTTGGAAGGATACACTGATGCAAGTTGGATCAGTAACACTGAAGACAATTCGTCTACCAGTGGCTGGGTATTCCTACTTGGTGGAGGTGCAATTTCTTGGGCATCCAAGAAGAAAACTTGCATCACCAGTTCAACAATGGAATCTGAATTTGTGGCTTTAACAACTGCTGGTAAAGAAGCTGAATGGTTGAAAAACTTGCTTCTTGAGATTCCATTGTGGCCTAAACCTATAGCACCTATTTATATCCGTTGTGATAGTGCAGCTACATTGGCAAAGGCTTATAGCCAGATGTACAATGGGAAGTCTAGACACTTAGGTGTCAGACATAGCATGATTCATGAACTTATCATGAATGGGGTGGTATCTATAGAGTTTCTTAGATCTCAACAAAATTTAGCTGATCACTTGACGAAGGGATTAGCTAGAGACTTGGTTGTAAAGTCTGCTAGAGGGATGGGTTTAAGTCCAACTTAGTCACTGAATGCTAAGACACCCAACTCCCTCCTAAGGAAACTTGGGAGCTGAGTTCAATGTGGAAAGCTGAACACTCAGTGGACTGGAGCACATGTTTTATTTTACATCCCAAGGTTGTGCTCAGAACCTACTGAAAAGAGGATGAAGTCTTTACTTCTTAATGGTTGATTTCTTTGAAAAAGTGCTTGGCGGGAGCATGAATAAAGAGGAACCACCTATGTGAATGTTGAAGTTTTGCCGCTTCAGGGAGCTTTGAACTTTTGGCTCTTACAACATTTATGAATTTGGATATGGACGCATGGCTTGTAAAGTGTCAGGAGTTTTTAAGTGTTTGAAAACTTGTGTGTATTTTATCTTCAGGTATTCAAATGGGTTAAAGTGTTCAATTCTTAGAACACCCTGATTCTCAAATATTTGAACGTGTAATGTACTAAGATGGAAATTCAATCCTCATGATATTTTCGTTTATGCACATGTTTTGTTTGATGTTTGTTTTTCTTGCAAAGGAAGTGAACTAAATTTGGGGAGGATTGTTGAAAAATTTAGTGCACTTGTGGGATTAGTTCACACCTGGTTTTAGGTAAGGAGGTACGGAGTGTACACCCATGAGGTCCCTGAACACCTTGACTCAATAGTGGTTTGTACTGGTAGTATTGGTTACTACTGATAATGTAGTAACTGATCGTTCCTGCTGGTAGTGTTATGGTTCCTGCTGCTAGTGTATTGGTTACTACTGCTAGTGTAGTAACTGATGGTTCTACTGGTAGTGTTATGGTTCCTGCTGCTAGTGTAATCGTTCCTACTGGTAGTGTTGCAGTGTTTAATTTGTAACAACTTTGACTCATTCAAGTGGCTGTTATGACTGCTTTATGACCGCTTTATAACCACGTTTAATTGGTCATGTAACCACTATTCCTATGATAATGGAGGCTTATTATGGGTGATTAATTGGCCGTTAATCATTCATAATGTCCATTGACTAGGAGTGAGTATTTTCTACTATAAATAGATATGGACTTCATCAGCATGAATACACTAAAAAAGATATATAATCAGTAGAAACAAACTGAAAGCTGAAAACACTTGAAAGCAAAGGGTTATTGATTTGTGCCTAATTCAATAACATACATTTGGTCTTATCCCAAGTAGATATTCGTGATACCCAGGCATTAGGGTCGAATAGTTTACTTTGGAAAGTGATTACACTATTCCAAGTGATATCCGGTAACCACCTAGTGGTATTGCTATTGCTCCTGATTATCTTACCCTGCTACTGGGAAATAACCACCAACATATACTTGGGTTAGCGGGTTAAATAAGTTACACGGATTGAATAAGTTAAACGGGTTTTGGGTTGACCCATTTAACTCATTTTATATATAAAAGTAGGCACATTACATGAGTTAAAAAGGTTAAACGGGTTTGCGGATTTTGACATGTGTAACCGATTTAACCCGTATAATACAAAATAAATAGTTTTTAATTTAAGTAAAAAATCTTAAACGGGTTTGTGGGTCGACCCGCTTAATTTATTCTCAACCCGAACCTGTCATGTTTAATAAACAGGTTAGTTGGGTCGACCCAAACCCGACCCTAAATCTATTATAGAGTCAACCCAAACCTGTTAATTTGCGTATCAGTTTCAGGTCAGGTTTCGTGTCAGATCAAAAATTGTCATTGTTATCTGCCACTATAAAATCTCAGTGCTATACATATGTACTCGTCTAGTTAAAAAAAACGTGGAAACATTGCTTTTTATATGATTGACAATATTCCATTATGAAATGAAGAGTTTCCTTCCTTAAAAAGTTGGCATTGTTAAAAGTTTTGGATTGTTTTTTCATTGAAATAGCTCATGTATTGAGATGCACGGTAAAACATTTTAAAGTTTTATGCGGGAATAAAACAAAAATCGTTGTTTTCATAAAACTTCCCAATCTTGCTAAAAAGTATTGCAACTTTTTATACTATTTTGATTGTAATTTGTAATTGATTTTAGAAAACGAATGTAATATTTTCTATTTAAATCGTGTACAGATAAAATCTAACAATATTTGCTTATTTCAATCAAATTTTGAACACCTCTTCTTTAATTGAGATATCTTTTATACATTAAACGTCGTTGTATGTGACGGTAATTGTACATATGTCGTTTATAAATATTCTAATGCCTTATAAATTACAAATGAAAAATGAAAAATGAAAAAAATAAAATATAGTTACATACGTTAGTGTATGTAATTAGGATGATTGGTATGAAAAAGCAAGTGTGCATTCTCTAAAGTAATTCATAAACAAAGCATGCCATGAGGGTAGGTTACTTCTTTTTCGCCATTTTATTCATTTAAATATCTGATTAATAGAAAGAATACACCCATTCAACCGCAATAGCACAAATAGTAGCTAACCAAATAAAGGATACGATGGTTATCCATTATTCGAAGAAAAGAAGGTTACACTTTATGTAAGAAGATAAGTCATATGAGTCATTTCACTTGAAACACAAAGTATGCATATGTAGTAGTATACTTACGGCAAATAAACAAAAATCTGATCGATGTACAGCTAAGTGATATCATACATGTACAAAAAATTTACAGAATTTATAGTATGTAAATTGTATTACCAGGAAATATGCAGTTAAAATATGATACCATAAAAGTTCCAACTGCGAGAAAATCTATTCTAATATATGACCAACAGATCGTTACAAGCCATCTTATTAAATTAGCCCTTTAAGTTGAAGCAACTATTGAAAGGAAAAGTTACTACTCCTTAGCATGTATAACTCATTTCGCTGACGTTATATAACTCATTAAATCCTTTGATGGCGAGTTTTTGCCATAAAATGTACGTGAACTTATCGGGTATCTTTGTAATGGTTTTTCCCGATCGACCTAAATGTGTGCACAAATTATTTTTTATCCCTATGCCTCATACGAATATGTCAGATGTCTAACTTATCGGGTATCTTTGACGGTGGTTTTTACATACTCTTACCCCTTTCAGGAAAATTATTACATACTCTTACACAAAACGTAACAGAAATGGACAATCGATTAACAAAGTGTTCTCAGGAACACCACCAAAAAGGCCCAATCAATCTCATCAACTTATTAGATTTGCTTAAAGCGTGGGCTAAATACCCAGACTAGGCCCATTTCGTTAGGTTCCCAACATTCTTTTGAATTACGTAGTATATTATTCGGTTATAGGTCTTCGTTACTGAATACGGAGTATATAAGTCTTGAACATCATATAAACAGGGTGACTTTAACCGGTCTTTCAGTGGCCTTTATTTATTTACTGTAAGTCTGTAACAAAACATAACATAAAAGTTATCAAGAGTTTGCAAATTTGAGGTAACATATAATCGGATGTTAATGAACTTTGTGTTTTTACTTAATTAAATTACTCTTTCCGTCTCAAAATATAAGTTCATATTTGACTTTTCAAAGTTTTTTTTTTTTTTTTTTTTTTTTTTTTTTTTTACTTTGACCGTAATTTATTTTTTTCGTGCTATATGATACTTGATAAAAAGTATATCAATGAAAATACATTTGAAACACGAATCCATTTATATATTTTGTATTAATTATTAGAGGATAGTGAATATGGGGCTGTCTCACATCTAAGCATACATGCGAAACCATCAAAAATTACATCGTTTTAACAAGAAAAACATCAAATCTTCTTCACTTGTATTATATCTTTCACTATATTAGTGTTTTCCCTTGATTTTATCACAAGATCACTTATGTTGGGTTCACGTTGATACATGTGTAATCTACATCATATTGTTAGGTGTTTTCATTTACTAACATATTAGTTATAGATTCAACAATGATTTGATTTAATTCACCATTAAAATGCATTCCACTATGCATATATTGGTTCCACTACTAAAATTTTGAAAAAATAATAATCAAGATGACGTATTTTTTAGTGATTTTAAATGGTTTCGCATGTAAGTTTAGATGTGAGACAGCCTCATATTCACTTTTCCCTAATTATTATATAACACAAAAAAAAGTAATTACGGTCAAAATATGAAGAGAAAAACTTTGAAAAGTCAAAAGCAGACTTATATTTTGATACGAAGGTAGTATTTAGCTACCAGCAGTATTTTATCCATTTTATCCATATTGTACTTGAATTTCTAGAAAGAAGAAAAAATCTTAATTCTGATTTTTTTTAAGGATTAGTATCTGGAACCCCTGATTATGACTTTACTCTAGAAGTTGTGTATATTTCCTCATCAGGACAATAAAGTCAATTCCCATATTGATATATACCAAACAGATTTCAGCAATATCATAATACATTTGGAATAAAGTGATGGGTTCAAATAATAAAAAAATCATGGACTCCCTCCCTTTGGCGACTTTGGAGATTATCTAAACCCTAAATCGTTCCACCCTTGATCTTCAATCTGTCCATTACAATTATGACTAACGATTGGATTATAATCATCTATGATCTATCTTAATTCTTAATTGGTTATTGGTCTGATTCTCGATCCTGTTTGGTTCTTTTTAGGGTTGTCTCTGTCGCATCTTAGGGTTTTCTAAGGATCGGTTCATTGTTTGCTCTTTATTCCCAATCATTGTAGTTTGAACTGATCATTATTATGGGTTGATTATTGTCCTTTATTGCTTATAAACCCTTGTGTACCTAGGGTTTTACACGGTTTTGTTGAAGATTAGACGTTAGCTTCTTGGTTTTCTAGTTATGCTTGTATTCTAGGGTTTGTGGTGATGGATAATTTGGGAGAGTCGTATGCTGAACCTTCACGTTCAGTTGATATTAACAATATTAACGATTCAAGTGTCTTTGAGCAGCCTCAATCGTTGGATTCGTTGTCGTATGTGACTATGAGGAAACACAAGAAATCTAGTAGGAATGTTGTTGAGGATTCACATTTCTCAGGTGTGGAGTCCTCTCTTGAGAGTAAGCATGATCTTATTGTAACTTTGTTTGGCGTATCTCTTAAAACACTAGAGGATATTGATGCTTTCACTAATGGTTTGGATGCTAGTATAAATACGGTGTGGGATGAATTGGATAATGATGTTCATAAGATGGCTAAGGATGTTGTCTTGGGTTTGTGGGAGGCTTTCAGGGCTGAACATAAGGCTAAATCTAATACCTCTATACCTGCTTCTGAGTCTCCTATTGTCCAATCTATGGACATTAATACTAATGCTACATCCTATGCTGGAGCTACAGGTTTAAGGGATGATCAGCCTAGAGGTGATACTAATTTTTGTCCCTTGGTTGCCGAACCTGTATTTAAAGGTGTTAACATCTCTATTCCCCGCAAAGTGGTTGATAAAGTTAGTTCTCGTTTAGAACATACTTTATATGGCTATTTTATGGGAAAAAGGATGGCGTTTCCAATTGTTGAATACTATGCTAGGAATAACTGGGCGAAACATGGCCTAAACAGGATTATGATGAATTCCAAAGGCTTCTTTTTCTTCAAATTTGATACATTGGCTGGTGTGGAAGCTGTTTTGGAAGGTGGTCCTTGAATGATACGCAAATCTCCAATTATTCTCAAGAAATGGTCTATGGATACTTGTTTGCGTAAAGAAGAATTGACTAGCATTCCGGTATGTGTTAAACTGCATGATGTTCCTCTTCAAGTTTTTGAAGAGGATGGTATTAGTTTGATTGCTACTTTTATAGGTAAACCTGTTATGATTGATTCGTACACGACCTCTATGTGTAAGGAATCGTGGGGTAGAAGTAGTTTTGCTAGATGTCTTGTTGAGGTCAATTCTGATGCTGATCTCGTGGAGGTTGTTACTATTGGTTTTCCTTCACTTTCAGGGGAGTGTTTTACTAAAGAGACTATCCGTGTTGAATATGAATGGAGGCCACCCAGATGTGGTATATGCAAAATATTTGGACATATTCATGATCAATGTCCTAAAAAGGTGGTGAGTTCTCCTGTTTTATCCAATTCACATGTTGTAACTCCTACTGTGGTTATGAACAATGATGGATTCCAAAAGGTGGGTAAAAAAAAGAGATCGAAGAAGGGTAAAGCCAAGTCTACGAATGGTAATCAGTTTGTTGGTCCATCTGTTACTCAGAATGTCAGATATGCGCCGAAGGCGGCACCTAGTGAACCTACTAAGGGAGCAACTACTATGGGTAATGCACCCACATCGTCGTCTATGTTGAAGTCTATTCGCTCTACCTCTCAGGATGGTAATATTACTACATCTAATTCGTATGCTGCCTTGGTGAACGATGAAGATGAAGAACATGTTACACGTGTAAATAAAGAATCGGCTAACCCAACAGGTGAAAGTTCATCTTTCACGGTAGCTGCTGGTTAGCTAGGTTGCTTTGTTTCTTGGTTAAGTTCTTATGGCTTGTCATAAGTTCTAGTTTTTTGTTATTTTAAGCAGCTTAGTTGTCTACTTTGTTATGTATGCTTTATCGCCTATGTAACGGGCTGAGATATGGGACTTCACCCATATCCTTTGTACTTAAATGTTTTTTGGAGTAATACATTTACCGGGTCGTTTTGACCTTTTACCCCAAAAAAAAAGTGATGGGTTCACATATAGCGCGCCTTTAATCCTTCACTTTTTATCGTGGCAAAAGCCGTTCGACATCAACACCTACCAAGTTTTTCTCATCAGTAATGTACACTACTTACACATACCAGCCAAAAAACTTTACAAAATAAAGGGAGTGTATACCGGATTAATTTACCAAAGGTGAAAATATAAGAATTTTAGCTCTCGATTGTCTCTATGGTAATAATGGATATAATCAAAAGTAACAGGTTATTGGGGACATTTAACTGTGACAAAAATACTTTAAAACTCACTGTAAAGAAAGGTAGATGTATATATAGTTTTAACGAGTGTGGAAACCCGCGCGTTGCAGCGGGATTGGCTTCAAAGGACTTACTTTGTAACGATACTTAAACCTTAGGGACTAATTTTGCCAAGTTGCTATAGATAGCAATTAATTCTACAGGACTTACTTTGCAACGTCACTTAAACTTTAGGGACTATTTTTGCCAAATTGCTATAGATAGCAGTTAATGCTACAGGACTTACTTTGCAACGACACTTAAACCTCAGGGACTATTTTTGCCAAGTTGTGAAACTTAGCAATTAATGCTTGCTTTGCAAACACTGTTCATGAAGCAACCATGTACGCTTTTTAGTATATACGAGTGTGGAAACCCACGCGATGCAGCGGGATTGGCTTCAAAGGACTTACTTTGTAGCGACACTTAAACCTTAGGGACTAATTTTGCCAGGTTGCTATAGTTAGCAATACAGGACTTACCTTGCAACGTCGCTTAAACCTTAGTGACTATTTTTGCAAGATTTCTATAGATAGCAATTAATGATGCAGGACTTATTTTGCAGCGCCACTTGAACCTCAGGGACTGTTTTTACCAAGTTGTGAAACTTAGCATTTAATGCTTGTGTTTGTGAAGCAACCATGTACCTTTTTAGTATATAGATACAATAGAATAACCGGATGAACACAAATAGTTAGAACTTAATTATTCTGGACACATTAAACAGAATTAAAGTCCATAGTACGTAATAAATAAACGACGACAGAGATGAAATGAGATACTGTTTCATAACAACATTGTATTGCGCTGACATGAAGATATTGGAGTTGGGCTGTAAGTGACGTTACAATTAATTGCCAACCAGGCTCAAAGATACGTGTCGAATATATCATACGTAAGATCCTTAAATCCTCACAAATGGACAACAATTCCAATTTTCCATGCATTACATAGTTACATGCATTCATTCATTATATACGTAATAAATTTTGGCTCCAAGACATTTGGCATGACACGAGTCAAGTTGTAAACAAACAGGTGCAAGTGACTCACCAATTTGGATCTTACATATTAACCCAACGTACAGGTGCATGCATGGTTGCGTACAATATACCGACACAACAAATATTTTTGGTCTTAAACAAGCACCTTAATACGAGGGGTCACAAGGAGGGCTTCAAACATCTGTAAGTTTATTATTATTATATGTTGTTTGGTGTGTTATCTTTAACCCGCGCTGATTAATTAATTTTCATGACTTAAAATGCAAATTTCATGTTATATATATGATACTAGGAAGCCATAAGTTGTGACGATAATATGGATTTTTTTAGGTTTGTCAACAAGACGGAAAACCTTAAAATGAAAATGTTATTCTTAAACATAGAACCGAGAATGCCAACGGTGGTTGGTTAGAAACAAACTAAATGCATTATGCATGTAAATGAGATAAACTTGAAAATAAGTAAATTGCAAGAGATAACAATTCAATAATCTATGGTATAAATAATGGGTGAAAGCCTAATGAAAGAATTATTGGTGGACAAGTGAAGAGAATATTTTTCTTGCATGTGTATAAAACTGAACACGTTGTTAGGATTAGGATGATTGAGCCGTGTTGAGTTTACTCTCATGGGAAGAAAAAGAGCCTCTATATGTGTGACTTTTATTTTATTTATGGGGTGTTTGGTTAATCCTATCAATTGGGATTAGTGTCACGAGACTAATTCACAATGTACGTGTGGTATTTAGCGACTTGATTCCAGCATCTAAATAAGCCAAAAAGTATGGAAGGGATAAGTGGTGAACACTTGCAGATTTACTAAAAAACACTTGTATTATATTGCATTTTGAAACTTGATTACAAATGGGGGATAAGTCATTTATACTAAGGGCTTATTTGGTTCTAGAAACTTCTAATACTAATATTTTAGATTTTCTCATAAGCTAATATCTAGCTTATTCTAGATTATTCTTAATAAGTATCTAGGATATTTTAGACAAAGTATCTTAGATATTTTTAGGTGTATGATTCGAGATCAATTTAGCTATGTCGCCGCGTCGAGGTTTCCTTCGGATTGGGGCTGTTAGGATTCGACTCATAACACCTTCCCCCACTTTAATTCACGACGTCCTCGTCGTGCTTTCATCTTTTTAGCAGCGAATTTGATCCTCGAACTGCCACAACAAGTCTTCTCGTTCCCAGCTTGACTTCTCCTCGGGTAGACCTTTCCATTTAATCAAGTACTCTACAGCAACTAATTTCAACCAATTAAGCTAAGCTTATAAGCAAATTCTCTAAATCCTAAAATCAACCAAATCAGCTTATCACCCCTACTTCCAGCTTATGCAGAAAATTAAAAATAAGCTCAAACTAAAATCCAGAAGTTGGAATCTCTAAACCACCTGACAAACTAGTTGAAGACCAAATTTTAGCAAGATTGGATTAGTATCAAACTCTTGAGAAGCTTTTCAAAAGACTGTGATGAACTGATTTTGGTGCACAGGACAGTTTTGTTAAAAACAGCCAAGTTTGAACACTGATTTGATTGATTTATAAATTTCACAAAATTAAACCAAAAATACCTTGGTGTAGACCCCCAACCAAAGTTGTAAAATCCAAAGTTTCAACAAGTTTTATCCAGAACTCAATGAATTAAAAATCCACAAAGATTAACTAACAGACCTGAAAACCAATTTTTGACTTTTATAACAGAAATGGATTTTTGACTTTTATGAGTTTTGATCCACTAAAACAGATTCTAAACTATGATTTCAGATGAGATATGACCTAATTAAGCTAACTAAAGTGATTCTAGTCCTAATGTGCAAACTATTTTAAACTATCACTAACTGATATGCAAATTTTAAGCAGCTAGGAGTGATTTTGACTTTTAGTGATTGCAAGTGTAAACTTCTGTTCTAAATGAGTGCAATAGACCTAAGTGAGACTATATTGACTGAGCTTAACCTCTAAAGCAACCTCAAATTCAGATTAACACCTAAAGCCAAACATTACTTTAAGTACTGATATGCAAACTTAAAACTGAAAACTACTTAACAAGTTTACACTAACACTTACTCTAAATCAAATGCACCTAATGACACCTAAATGTAATGAACTAAACCAACTATGACCTCATATTCCACAACAAGTTACTTATGCAGGTTTATATCAGAAGCACAGATTAATGACAGAAATTAATTAGACTAAAACAGAAACTATCAAGGATTAAAATCACTATTCTACACAATTTCAAGCAACATTAAACAATATTTAAGAACTACTATACTACTGATTTAGATTTTGAGATAGAACTAAGGACTTACAATTTTCCAGCCACTATGGCTTGCAAACTTTGGAATCAAACACTATTCTAACCCATAATTCATCCAAACCAATCTCAAAACTATTTCAACAATCAATCCAAATTAGCCTCTGAATCTGCTTCTTTTGACTGAGTTTGTGTTTTGAGTGTAGAAACTGAGTTAGCTTTAGATAAGCACTAGTAAACTATCAATTAGCTTATTAGAGCTTAAATTAACAATTCTAGAAACTTAACTTAACTTCAAAGCAGAATTGCTATTTTTTTATTTTTATATTGTTTTTCTGATTTTTTTGCAATTTTTTTTGTTCTTAAAAGAGTACAAGCTAAAAATGATTTAGAATAAGCTGAGTTGATTACTGAATCACAATTAAGCAAATGAAAACTTTATAACAGAAATTAACAGTAGATTAGAACTAAAACTTGAAATGATTTTATTAATGAGAACTTGATTACAAAATGAAATTCAAATAAAAAAATTAAAATAAAACATGAGAAAACAATTAAAAGCTAAGCTAAACTCAGAAAACTACATATCATAACTGTGATTACAAGCGGGTATATATAGGTGAGCTTGTGAGCTTGGTAAGGATCCAGAAGCCTGATGTGTGTTTCTTTTAAGCACGTATCCACCCTTAGATCAAGTCCCATCATCCATCCTTTCATCACGACCCTTAGATCAACATCTCCACGTAGCTACAACCAATCAGATGCTAGGAAAGGGCACGGATTGCCAACCTGGCATTCCCATTGTGTCAGGTGGTGTCAGAAAGTACGAATATAACCTCTAATTGTTTTAATTTGGTTTATTGAACGCGAGGGTATATTAGGGTTCTTGGTTTTTGGGGGTGAATTTTGGGCGGGTAAAAGGTAAGTAATTTTTTATTGTTTTGACTTCTTTGACCAGTTGACCGGGTCTAGTGGGGGTTGACCGGGTATTAAAAGGGATTGGATTTGGGCTTTTAGGCTTGGGAAATCAAATGGGCCAAGGTAATATTAGACATGGATTTGGACTAGAGTTGTATCCGTGATTTGTCATAGGGACCAATCATGTAAATTCTGAAATTCCAGGGACCAGTTGTGTAATTCTGAAAAGTACTTCCAAGGGTCATTCTTGTCACTTCCAATTAAACCAAGGACCAAAATTTCCAATCTTGAAACTCCAGGGGTATAATCTAACAAATTCTGAAACTTGAGGGACTGATTTTGCCATTTCTTTAAAGTTGATCAAATCTTTCATAAATCATCCTTTCAGCATCAAAATCTTCACAATTGCTCATTTCTGCCTTCCCAGCTCAGCTTTAGCACTCTTTTCCTTCTCGTGCTCGGGTTTTGTCTGATTTGTCTTTCTTTTGCGTGTTTTGCCATATCCGTACCTGCACATGCATAAACTCAAGAAACCAACAAATATTAGGCATAAACGGCTCTTTCTTGGTTATTTTGGGTCTATTTTGGTAAAGAAATGGTATGTGTTTTAGCACATATCATAGAGCCATGACTGGTTCTTTGGATATAATTTCTTTTAGCTTTTGGAAGGCGTCTTCACATTCTTGGCTCCATTTCCACGTCTTGTTCTTCTTCAGCAACTCGGTTAGCGGGGTTGCAAAAACAGAATAACTTCTTATTAATCTTTGATAATAGTTTACCAATCCGAGGAACGATCTTAGTTCGGGGACTTTGGTTGGAGTTCTCCAAGTTTGAATTGCTTTGATCTTGGCAGGATCCATCATGGGCCGTCTTTCCCTTACTCGATGGCCAAGGAATTCGATTTCTTGTTTTGCGAAGTCGCATTTCTCGAGCTTGACAAACAATTGGTGTTCTCGAAGGACCTTGAATACCCACCTCAAGTGCTCTATATTCTCTTCAAGCGTCAAACTGTAGACCACAATATCATCCAAATATACGACTGTAAACTGGTCTAGGAATGGGCTGAAAAGTCGGTTGATTGTGTATAGAAGGTGGCGAGGGCATTTGTGAGACCAAACAACATAACAAGAAATTCAAATGCACCGTAGCGAGTTCCGCAAGTAGTTTTAGGTCCGTCACCTGCTGCTATGCGTACCTGGTAATATACTGAACGGAGATCAAGTTTAGAGAAGTACCTAGCCTTTCCCAATTGATCGAATAGATATGCGATAAGCGGGATCAGGTATTTGTTCTTTACGGCGGCTTTGTTGAGAGCCTCATAGTCTATGCACATTCTAAGCGAGCCATCCTTCTTTTTATGGAATTGTACTGGTGCTCCAAAGGGGCCTTTGACGATTGGATATATCCCGAGTCAAGCAGATCTTTGAGTTGTCTTTTCAATTTTGCAAGTCGGCCGGAGCCATCCTATAAGGAGACATGGCGTGAGGTTTTGCCTTAGGGACAAGCTCGATCTGATGATCGACTTCTCTTCGTGGTGGTAATTTCTTTGGCAGTTCTGCCAGCATTACGTCTTGGAATTCCTCTAGAACTGCTTTGACTGCCTCAGGGATATCAGGAGGTGTTGCGGTTTCATCATCAAGGAATTCCCTTACGGCTGCCAACTAGCATTCTCCATTCTTAGTTGCCCTTTTAAACTGGGTTACCGACAACATGGGTTGTACTTCACAATGCCTCTTTAGTTTATGACCTGGGACACTTCGTTATCGAGGATGACTAGTGTTTTGGTGGCGGGAATAGGAAAGGCACGAGCTCTTTCAAAGAAATCCAGTCCCAGTACAACCCTATAGTCATCCATCGGCACAACAGAAAATGTTAGCTCGTTAGTCCATTTCTTGATACCAACTCCTACCTTCGATGTCCTGACGATCTGTTTTGGTTTCGCGTTAACAGTCTTGATCGTCCTTTTTTCAGGAGCTTATGTTATCCCCAATCGTTTGGCCTCCTGGGCGTCCAAGAAGTTATGGGTGGCACCCATGTCGATAAGTCCCAACGCCTTCTTGTCATTTATCACCAGTTTCGCAAAGAGTAATCCTTGGTCATTAGTCTCATCTCTAGTTGACTCTTCTTTTAATGAACCAAGGCGTCTAATTGATCCCAGCTCCTCTTCTGGGGACTCTTCTACTTTTGGGCCCATCTCTGCAACCAAGGCGTTACTAGCTTTCTTACCTGGGCAATCCTTTGTCCAATGGGGTCCATCAAAAATAAAGCACGGCTTCGATGGGGGTTTGGACATGTCCTTTTTCTGAAACGTCCTTTCAAACTTTGAGCCCCCATATTTTCAGTCATCCAATCTCTTAGCTGGTCCTCGCTCGACCCCCGTTTTATTGGGTAAAGGCTTCATTGGTCGGTTGGAGTAATCTATGATTGACTCAGCTGCTGCGATGGCCTCATCTAATGTCTTAGACATTTCTTCTATCGATTTTTATTCGTTCCCATTCTTTTAATCCGTCTTTGAAGTAGAAAAGGGCATCTTGATCTGGCACATCCATAATTTCCAAAAACATCATAGTAAACTCTTTTTTGTAGTCAGAATCGTACTTGTATGGCGAAGTCGCCTTTACTTAGCTTTGGCTTCGGAATCAGCATCGTGGGGGACAAATTTTTTTCGCAAATCGGTCTTGAACTGATCCCAAGTGTTGAGGATGCATATGCCTTTTTCTCGTTCATGATGTTTTCTTCTTCACTATAGTTGGGTAGATTCACGCAAGAAAGCAGGGGCATTGTTGATTCTAGCAGCATGATAAGGATTTAAAAGGTACAATTTTGAGGGGTCATTTAAGCCTTTAATCGATCACTTTTGTATCCGTTACTACTTAATTTCGTTCCTTTTAACTTTTTAGGTCTCTTGAAGGCAAATTGCTGGAATGACACTTATTCGGACGAAAAGGTGCGAATATATGAAGAAAATGGCCAAAGTCAAGAATCAAGACACTCAAGCTGCTGGAACTGAAGCTGACGGCGTCACAGCCTAATAGCGACGCCGTCGCAAACACCTTGAGACGACTTAGAGAGCAAATTGCTATTTTGCACTTGACGGCATCAGGTTTAAAAGAGTAGGGCGTCACAACTCAGACGACCTAGATTTGGATCCCGACGACGTCAGAAGATGAAGCCGACGGCGTTACAAGCATAAGGTGACACCGTCACAACGTTGACGTGACCAAGACGAAAACCTAATGGCGGCAACCCGACGGCGTCACAACTAAAGAGTGACGCCGTCGCATATTGTAACTCTATATATAGAATTCGGATTTTCAGTATTTTAAGGAGGTGGTTTTTTGGAGTAAAACCTAAACCGAACTTTGGTTGTCTTGGGCAGTATCTTAGGGTTCCATACCCTATTTTACAACAAGATAAGTGATTTACTACATTAATTCAATTATGTCTTCAATTGTTTGTGTGTATGCTTGCATGTTTTCCATGTCCGGCTAATTTACTTGTGTGTTTGCTTAGATCTATGAAACCTAGGTATTGAATATTGATTGGTTGTCTCTTATCTTAATTGTGATTGACCTAGTATTGCGATAGGTCATTCATTGTGTTTTTAATGCTTGAGTAATCTTTGTGAACATTAGTTTATAATCACCTAGAGTTATTGTAGTCTAAACATCCAAAGGTAACCTTAGAGTTAGTTTATAAATCCTAGAGATTTCGTAGGCAATAACCTTAAGGTAGTCTCAAAGAGTTAGGGAAAAACGCATACCCTACGACCTTAGAAGACACAACGCTTTAAGAATAAGGACGTGACAATTCAACCATCAATAGGAGATAACTAGGGAGTAATAGCATCTAGGTAAACACATTTTTTTATCATCATAAGAGCACACAACAATAGACATAGACTACACTCACCTTAGCTTAGTTAAATTAGATAAGTAGAGTAATCGGTAGAAATACCAACCCCCCAATCCAATACCCCGAGATTCGTACCTTTCAATTTTCTAAAAAATAAAAAAATAAAATAAAAAAATAATCTTCCTCAACCCCAACCTTATCGTAGTAATTTCTCACTATCATTCCTATTCCCCTAGAGAACGATATCAATATCCGAGGCTTACCCTAATACTACACTGCAACGATTAGGTTCACTGCCTAGGGTGTTGAAAAACTTGCTCGACGAAAAGGAAGTTCCTTTGACCCCGAACGCGCGTTGTACGCGTATCACAGCATCCTCTACTACTCCCATAGCTTCAAAGTATTGTTCGAGTCCGAACAGAAAGTTTTCTACTAGAGTAGCATTTCGGGTACCATTATACATATATGGTTTTAGGACCTTTAAGGGCGAGAAAGGAGTACCTTGGCTACTACTAGCGCCTCCATCATTATTCTTCTTTCGATGGTTTTGGCATTCCTTAGTTACATTGTCTATCTTTCCATGCATCGTAAAGACCTCGTCTTCCAGAAATTTCCTGGCGCTTAACAAATTATGGGCCATATTTTTGATTTCTTTCTTGATGTCATCACTTACGTTTCAAACCAATTCTTTTGCTGCTTCAATTACTTCAACGTTTTCTTGGGTCATCAAGTTGATTGCTTCTTGGAGAGAATCCATTTGTTCTCTCATTTCAACAACATGAGCTTCTACAACCGCAATGCGTTCTTCAAGACTGTCCCTCGAAGCTCCTTCCTCGTGTGGCGGCTTAGGAGGTCGAGACTTGCTTCTTGCTTTGTCTCTTTTTGACGCGTCCTTCTTACGTTCAGTGATACGCTCTCGGACTTCTTCCTCATTTGGCGTTTCAATCCCGTCACTCGGATTCTTTTCAAGGACTATTTCTGTCATCGTGTTCCTTCAAATGGTGAATATCTAAGTCTAAAAACCTTTGCTTTGATACCACCTGTCACGAGACTAATTCACAATGTCCGTGTGGCACTTAGCGACTCGATTCCAACGTCTAAGTAAGCCAAAAGGTATAAAAGGGATAAGTGGTGAACACTTGAAGATTTACTAAAGAACACTTGTATTATATTGCACTTTGAAACTTGATTACAAATTGGGGGGAGGGGGATGAGTCCTTATTTTTACTAAGGGATTATTTGGTTCTAGAAACTTCTAATACAAATATCTTAGATCTTCTCATAAGCTAATATCTAGCTTATTCTAGATTATTCCTATTAAGTATCTAGGATATTTTAGATAAAGTATCTTAGATATTTTTTGGTGTATGATTCTAGATCAATCTAGCTATGTCGCAGCGTCGAGGTTTCCTTTGGATTGGGGCTATTAGGATTCGACTCGTAACATTACACTTATGTTATTAATACCTTATGGCTTACATATCATAAGCTCATACGTCTATGTTGATTGTTTGAATTAGCAACTTATGTGTAATGAGTTAAAAAGTTCCAATACTTGGTTTAGCTTAGATCGTAAATGAACAAAAACTGTGAAGTATATGAATTCTAGGTTATAATTAAGGGTAAGATTATAATTTTTATTTGAGTATGTTATATAAGCCCAACTCCTCTTAAAAAGCCACAATTTTAAGCTTATCAAAAACCTTTTATATAAGCTCACTCATATAAGTTTAGTCAAAGAGTTGTTTAAGCTTATTCAACAAATATAAGTTAATAAGCTTATAATCTTACACAAACACTTTTGTAAATCAAATCTTCACTAACAACAATCTTAATATTAATTGTCATCTTTATTTTGAACATAAGAAGATCTTTATATGTTTTGTTGCATAATTATTTGTTTGATTTTATATAACTTAAATGAACATGTGAATTTAAAGGAATTTTCGTGATATTTTGTGTATAGATATCAAAATTTTGAATGATTAAAATACTTTGGTTGTTTTGTATAACTAAAGAAAATAGATATATGTAGCATAATACTCAGGTAAAGCAATAACATAGAGTACTTTTGATAGTTTTTGGATCACAATAGTAAACAAGGTTATAGTCAACTTAATGTATTTGACGTATGATTCCCCTAACAATATAAAGCAAATTATGCCTAATTAAGTATTAGACGTAATTTGTTAATAAGGTTATAGTCAACTTAATGTGATCTAATATTTATATACGTTATTAACAATATATTTATATACGTCTAATACATTAAGTTATTACTAACGTTATTTTCAAACTAACCAATAAAATTTATAGTCGACTACAAAGTCAATTAAAATTTTTAAAATTTAATTATATAAATTCAGATATAAAATACATGGTTTTCATAGTATCTAATAGAGTTTATAAATTTAATTAATCTATACCTTTAGGCTTTATACTTGTAAACCTCTTTTTCTTTTGACTTAAGTGTTAACTAATGTTATATTCAAACTAACCAATAAAATTTACAGTTAACTACAAAGTCTTATAATTAAAATTTAAAAATTTAATTGTATACAATTTCAGATATAAAATACATGGTTTTCATAATATCTAATAAAGTTTGTAAATTTAATTATTCTATACCTTTAGACTTCATAATTTTGAAAAAGAGCTAAATTTTTACTATTACTATTTTTTTTTACTATTACTATTACTTACGTATATTATTATTGATCTTATTATTTTAAGAGTAAATTGATCTTAATTTCGCAGACACATTATATTATAAATATCAAATAAAAAGTACAAATGATCTTAATGTAAAACATTATTTGATAATTTACTATTTAAAATCCTCACAAATACATACATAAGTATACGTATGAAAAAGGTGTAAATTTTATTCTTCATGATCTGCTTTTTCTTTAAAAACTACGTTGTATTTCAGAACCCACATTTTCTCTGGTTACACAAAATTTTCATAATTTTATGAAGTTAGCAAATATTGCATGTATTTTAAATTGAAAAAAATAGACTATTTATTGTTATTACTTTTAAACTAAGTTGATCTCAGTAAACCCATGTACTTGGATTATAAACTAGTACGTTAGTATAGATGATTATTATCGATGCTTCTTACGTACATGTAGAAACATTATATGAATATTAAAAAATTGTCAGTAGTAATCGAGTTCCAAGCATCAGTTAGTTCGATTATACAATCAAAACAAACAAATATTCTTTATCCTTCCATTCTAGACTTCTAGTTACACATCATTTGCCATTGTAAGAAATTTATTCTAGTGAAAGGCTTGTTTATGGCATACCTATATTTGGGTATACCTAAATTATATGTTTGGCAACATTTGTAGCTACGAGAACAAAGATTTGTTAGGGAGATCTCTCTTTAAAGGCCTCAAAGTTTGAAGATTGTAACATTTCAACGTCTAAAAAGCAACTTAAACGATATGTAGTTTTCAAAATTTCTTTGCACGGTCACAATAATTGAGTTTAATCTGACTCGGTAACATGATAAGCTTGCTATATTTGTGTTCGCCATAAATTTCGCACTTCCGTGTTCACTCAGAATGATATGTGCACATTTTGTTCGCGTGTCACTTTCAATATCCTTGAATGAAAAAATTAATTCTTTGATTCAAGAGTCTATGGTATTACTTTTTCCACTATTAGCTATGTAGTAGTTATTGATATGAGTTCTTTTGTTTGTGTTTTGCCAAATATATCTAGCTTAACAATTACTGCATTCAAATTCGCTCGAATTCTTACATTGTCAGTCCATTTGTTAGATACATGACAGTTTCTTTATTCTTTCATATGCATAATTCAATGACAAGATATGTAAACACTACAACATTCGTCGCTTTCGCAGGCGACGTTTCAGACCTTTCGGCGAGGACATGTCCCCTGTTATACCATTTCCCGGGGACATGTCCCCGCCGAAAAGCCCCCGGCAATGCCTTCTCGGGGATACTTTTCCCGGGGACTGTTCACAACTTTCACCGGGGAGTTGTGGGTCCCGCAGCCGATTGTCACCGGTCAAACATGTCTGACGTGGCACAGTGTTTTGCCGGGGACACGTTCCCGGGGAAAATGACAACTGAAGTTTATCTGTAACCTCTTCTCCGGTGACATGTCCTCGGGGGAAATGGAAACTACCTAAAATCTATGTCACTTTTGCCGGGGACATGTCCCCGGTTAAAGACCTTGACCCATTTTGCAGAAAATTGCTGCAAAATGGGTAATTTCCAGATTTTTTTCCGGAATTTCTTCGGAAAAAATCTACAATGTAAGAACCTGTTTTCAACCTATTTTATGCTACAACAACACAAAATCGCTAAACATAATATCATATATAACCAAATGGTCCAAATTCGCTACAACACAATCAATAACCTAAAATCGCCAATGGTCCAAAACTATACATAAGCTACCTATACGCAAATGGTCCAAAACTATACGTATAATCCATTTAATGGGAATCATAAACATGTTATTCTCTACAAACATATCCTAACACATAAGGCTCGAACTCGTGTTCGCCAGGTGGTTTTGTCAGTTGACTTCTGATATCTTCTGCTTTTTCGGGTTTGTCCAAAGCTTAACCTGCGTATTTTAAATAGTTTAGGGTTTTAGGTAATGAGAACTATCCAAGCATCGGGTATCAAAAAGACCCTTTAAACCATTAGGGTTGAATTGGTCATTTTAACAATTAGGGTAGGATGGTGGATTTGGGGACCTAAACCAAGATCTTGGCAGGGTGTTGGGGGTCTACCCCCGTTCATGTGTAATAACACTTTAACTAGGTTAATGAGATCATGTTGTGTTGATCTGCTTGTGATACAAAAGATTTGATCGTGTTTGCGTACGACTATTTGAACAGTGTGTATATAGTTGAGGGTTCCTGAAAACAAAGGAATGATGTTAGTGTGTCTAGTTAAAGTGCTATTACACCATTTCCCGACAACATTTCATTCTGTTATATTATTGTGGATATAAGAGTTTGAATTTCTTAAACAACATTGTTTGATCATAATGGATTTTTTTAACTTGCCTGTCGGAAAAAGAACTAGACATCAATGGCAACTCTATGCTCAAGGTAGTATAATCCGCCATTGTATTATATTTATCAAACAACAAAAATGAACTTAGCGACGGTGACACGTGGCTTCTCTGATGGTTTACGGCGAGGAGGTACACGGTTTCTTGGTCCACAAGATACAGGAAAGTGTACAGCCCGTTTCTTGTTACGGTTTGTAATGGTTACCTGATGATGAGAGTTGAATATTGAAGGGTAAAAAGGTGGTGCAAAATGGTTTAGCCCTGCTTTGAGAGTTCATAACTGTGTGCGTGTTTTTAGTGTGTGTTTTTTGGTTAGAAACTCCAGGTGTGTGTGAGAGAGATAGGGGTCGGAGATTATAAAAAGATAGATGAAAGGGTTTGTAATGATAGTGATGGCGAGTGAAGTGGAGTTAATGAGGCACCCTCACAAACCCTTTCATATCTCTCGCCACCATTATATCTCTATCATTACACACCATTTCATACCTCTTCTTATCATCTCTAACCCCTCTCTCTCACACAAACTCATGGAGTTTCTCACCAAAAAACACACAATAAAAACACTCTCAAACCAAGCTAAACCCTTTTGCACCACCTTTCTATCCTTCAAGATTCAACCCTCATCATCAGGTAACCATAACAAACCATAACAAGATACGGGCTGTACACTTTCCTGTATCTTGTGGACCAAAAAACCGTGTACCTCCTCGCCGTAAACCACCAGTGAAGCCACGTGTCACCGCCGCTAAGTTCATTTTTGTTGTTTGATAAATATAATACAATGGCTGATTATACTACCTTGAGCATAGAGTTTCCATTGATGTCTAGTTCTTTTCCAACAGGCAAGTTAAAAAAATCCATTATGATCAAACAATGTTGTTTAAGAAATTCAAACTCTTATATCCACAATAATATAACAGAATGAAATGTTGTCGGGAAATGGTGTAATAGCACTTTAACTAGACACACTAACATCATTCATTTGTTTTCAGCAACCCTCAACCCTAGACACAGTGTTCAAAAAGTCTTAAGCAAACATGATCAAATCTTTTGTATCACGAGCAGATGAAACAACATGATCTCATTAACATAGTTAAAGTGCTATTGCACATGAAAGGGGGTGGACCCCAACACCTTGCCAAGATCTTGGTTTAGGTCCCAAAATCCACCATCCTACTCTCCTACCCTACAACAACAACATACCCAATCCCGCCGAGGCCTTGTTAAAATGACCAATTCAACCCTAATGGTTTAAAGGGTCTTTTTGATATCCGATGCTTGGATAGTTCTCATTACCTAAAACCCTAAACTATTTAAAATACGCAACGACATATCTTACCTTTTGGTCTCGGCTGTGGTCGCGGTTTGCACTCCAGACTGACAGTAGACATTATATTCCTACAAGTAAAAAAGCAAAGCACATATTAAAACTATATTATTGAACGTTAACAAAACACTAGAATTCATGTACTCTTTTACCCGTGCAAGTTCTGGCGGAAATTGCTACTTATATCAGCGTGCAAGCAAATAAAAGCTGAATTAGAGGTGTTATTAAAACTGTTTATTTACTTATTATATAAGAAAAATATGCAACTAAAACTGAAACTAGCAGTCACAAAGCTTAACCAAACTAGCAGGCACAACTTTTCACTTTTACTTTTTTTATACATGTAGTTACACAAAGCTTAACCAAACTAGCAACTAACTTCCATCTCAGCAGCCTACTTCTATGAATGCGAAAACCAAACTAGCAGTCACAAAGCTTAACCAAACTAGCAGGCACAACTTTTCACTTTTACTTTTTTTATACATGTAGTTACACAAAGCTTAACCAAACTAGCAACTAACTTCCATCTCAGCAGCCTACTTCTATGAATGCGAAAACCAAACTAGCAGTCACAAAGCTTAACCAAACTAGCAACACAAAAACTGGTCCTAACAAAATATTACCATCCGAAAAAAAAAAGACATATATGGAGTAATATTGCCAACTGAAAAAAAGAAGACATATATGGAGTAATATCACGCCTAACAAAATATTACCAACAAAATAAGGCAATGTTCAAACCGTTACTGGTGGGTTTTTTTTTTTCATCTCATTTGTGAAACAGATGAGATTAACTTCCATCTCATTTGTGAAAAAATGAATATCAACGACGGTGGTGGAGGTGGTGCAGTGATGGAGGTGGTGCGGTGGTGGAGGGTGGTGCGGTGATGGAGGTGATGAAGGAGGTACGGTGGAGCAGCAGCAGCAGCTGTGTGTGTTTGGTTTTTTTTATCTCATTTATGAAACAGATCTGTGTTAATAATTGAGGTCAATTTTTCGAAAACTTTTCTCCGGGGACGTGTCCCCGGGGAAGGATATGTTTGTCTTTTAGCCAGCTTTTTGCCGGGGACAAGTCTCCGGGGAAGGTTATGGCGGGATAAAGTAAAAAGATGGGAGGGAAAAATAAAATTTCGCGAAAAGTTTTACCGGGGACATGTCCCCGGCAAAGGTTTAAAAGCAACATAAATATCAAAAAAAAAAAAAAAAAAAAAAAAAAAAAAAAAAAACTTTATTATTATTTTCAATAACTAAATTAATAACAAATCAATTTAAATTTAACATAAAAATTTTCTATGATATTAAACGACCGAGTATATGTGCTATTGGTATACGTATCATGTTAAACGACCGAGTATATGTGCTATTGGTATACGTATAATGTTAAACGAGCGAGTATATGTGCTATTGGTATACGTATCATGTTAAACGACCGAGTATAGGTGCTATAGTATACGTATCATGTTAAACGACAGAGTATCGGTGCTATGGTATACGTATCATGTTAAACGAGCGAGTATATGTGCTATTGGTATACGTATCATGTTAAACGACCGAGTATATGTGCTATTGGTATACGTATCATGTTAAACGACCGAGTATAGGTGCTATGGTATACGTATCATGTTAAACGACCGAGTATATGTGCTATTGGTATACGTATCATGTTAAACGACCGAGTATAGGTGCTATGGTATACGTATCATGTTAAACGACCGAGTATCGGTGCTATGGTATACGTATCATGTTAAACGAGCGAGTATATGTGCTATTGGTATACGTATAATGTTAAACGAGCGAGTATATGTGCTATTGGTATACGTATCATGTTAAACGACCGAGTATATGTGCTATTGGTATACGTATCATGTTAAACGACCGAGTATAGGTGCTATAGTATACGTATCATGTTAAACGACCGAGTATCGGTGGTATGGTATACGTATCATGTTAAACGACCGAGTATAGGTGCTATTGGTATACGTATCATGTTAAACGACCGAGTATATGTGCTATTGGTATACATATCATGTTAAACGACCGAGTATAGGTGCTATGGTATACGTATCATGTTAAACGACCGAGTATAGGTGCTATGGTATACGTATCATGTTAAACGACCGAGTATCGGTGCTATGGTATACGTATCATGTTAAACGACCGAGTATAGGTGCTATGGTATACGTATCATGTTAAACGACCGAGTATCGGTGCTATGGTATACGTATCATGTTAAACGAGCGAGTATATGTGCTATTGGTATACGTATAATGTTAAACGAGCGAGTATATGTGCTATTGGTATACGTATCATGTTAAACGGCCGAGTATAGGTGTTATTGGTATACGTATCATGTTAAACGACCGAGTATAGGTGCTATTGGTATACGTATCATGTAATTTATCTGGATAATGGTTTTGCCGGGGACATGTCCCCGGGAAAAAGTTTGGCGGGAATTTTCCCGCGAAGAATTATTAGTCAAAAAGGTTTGGCCAATTATTAGTGAACGTTGAAAATACTTTCTGCGGGGACACGTCCCCGCAGAAACTTATCATTGAATTTTGACTATCCGATCAAAGTTTAATAAAAATCGAAGTACCTTTCTCCGGGGACGCGTCCCCGCGGAAAGATCGCGTTGAAAATTTCATAACAAGTCAGCGAATCCATTTGCCACCTCAGATCCAATTTTGTCGTTTAGCAGCTTTCTCCGGGGACTTTGTGTCCCCGGCGAAAACGTCCTCGCCCATCCTTCCGATTGTTGTAGTGAAACGAGCTCACTTTTAATAAGCAAACAATTCAAAGAGTTAACCGATATTTTTTCGCTAACTTGGTGGCTTGACAAATGGACCACCCGGTTTGCGAAACTTAGGTTAGAAGATTTTGATATGACACCAGGTTCGTGTTAGACCAAGTGGCAAATTAGGAGATTGACAAGAAATAGCGTATGTATGGCTCACCTAATGCCTATAAAGCTGTACACAAAAAGGTCATATACAGTCGACCAGTTCACGAACTTATCCCTCATTAGGTGTACAATCAAAGTCTCATTTTGAATGTCTAATGGAATCCCATCTATTAATTAATTACGAAGTTAACTTTGTATTTTAGTACAAGTGGTAACTTAAGTTAATTAGTAAATCTCTCTTGCCATCATATCGAATCATAATTCTTTAATTTGGCCAGTATTCCAATCATAACCTAAAAGATCAGAGTTAAAATGGAAAAGTTTTGCATGAGCATATTTTATGTTTATATTGGGAGTGCGTGTGAATTTATATACTTTAGAGAATGAATTTTTTTTCTTAGAATAGATATTGGCAATTAAAAAATCCAGAAAATTACAAAGTAACTTTTAATCGTATTTGAAAAGACAAAAAGCTACAAAAGAAATATAATATAATTTTGAAACGACAAAAAGTTCTATTAAAAGAATTTGACAGACTCATAGTGTGTGTGATTCTTTAGTTATTGTCGTTAACAATCCCCATAATTTTGAGCATGAACAAAAAAGTGATCGAATTTGAATTATAACATTTATCAAAAGAAGATAACTGTTAATGATTAGTAAATATTGGTGTATGATAAATGCCAAAATACCCAGCCCCTTAAATTTTTGATAAAAATACAAAATTTTAACACCTTTTACGTTCAGTAATATAATAAATTACCCTGAAGTTATGCACGTTTTAAATCTTAATCTTCCATTTGAAGTTATGAACGGACTATCCATTCCATTGTTTGAGATTATTAAAAGAATACCTTAGTGAGCTTACAGCAATGATTATTATAATTGTTGGTTAAATGAAGAAAAAGCAAAGAAACCTTTGTTTGCAACTATAAATTGTTTTTTTCTTTCTGTTTATTGGAATATACTTGAACCCACCTTTTTAATTGGTCTTAAATGCAGGCAAAGTCCTTTCCAATGGCTGATTGAAGTCAAACACTGGCTGCTAGACAAGTTGCAAGGGCGTAGACAAAAGGAAAGGTTTTTGCTATAGTCTTCTAGTGTGATAATTAATTTTTAATCTAGTATAATTAACAATTAAATAGTTATAAACTAATGAGTTGATATTATCCAAAAGGAATTTTACAAAAATATTATAGAAAATGATCACAAAAGGGTGATTAGATAATGAAAATCTAATTTGGTAGAAAAGCTTCATGCACATAGTCCATAGATTCTTTAATAACGTAAACATCATGCATGACCCATGGCATTGAGTTTGTGAATTTAAAGGCTATATAAAGAAACACTCTCTTCTTGTTCTTCATATCATAAAACTCTTTCATAAGAAGTTTATTAGCTACAAAACAATATGACCGAATTCATCCACTTTCGCTATGCTTTTGTTTTCACTTTTCTTCATGTTCTTCTAGCCACGCTCACCCCTTTCCTAGCTGTTCATGGTGCCAATCCTACCACCACATTTTCCGTATGTAGTAGAGCCCCTTATCCTGAAATATGCACTTATTTGATTGGAAAAACTAGTATAGAAACGCCATTACAAATTCGTGAAACGACCCTTTTGTCCACTTTGGCTCAAGCTGAACATGCACATAAGCTTGTTTCGGCTATGGACTTAAGCTCTTTCGAACATAGGGCTAAGTCAGCTTGGGCTGACTGTTTAGAGCTTTATGAGGACTCTGTTTATCAAATTAACCGCTCTCTTGGTTCCACCAATAGTCGTGATATCCAGACATGGCTCAGTTCAGCCGCTACAAACCATGAAACATGCAAAAATGGTTTTCATGACTTAAACATGTTTTCTCATTTTCAAACTTTTCAATCTTCTTTAAGTGGATTTTCAAAGTACGTTAGGAACTCTCTTGCTATAAACAAAGCCATAACTCCATTACTTGTTAGTTCTAAACAAATTAAAGGTAGAAGACTCATGAAAAAAAATGACTTCCCAAAATGGTTGTCCAAAAGTGATAGGAAGCTTCTTGCAACACCCACGGGTGCTACCTCGGCTGATATTGTAGTTGCACAAGATGGCTCGGGTAACTACAAGACCATATCCGCGGCCATTGCAGCCGTGCCTAAGCTAAGAAAAGGCGACTCCAGGTTTGTCATACACGTGAAAGCGGGCGTGTACAAGGAGAACGTAGAAATTAAGAAAACGATCCGTAATTTGATGATTGTTGGAGATGGTATGGGTTCCACAATCGTTACAAGCAACACAAACGTGCAAGATGGTTCCACAACTTTCCGTTCAGCAACCTTTGGTAAGTAAATTAAGTGTCAGAGATCATTTTTTGACCACATCATTATAAAGTTATAATGTGAAGTTTTTTTTCAGCTAAATGTCATTCTCATATTATGTTTCTTGCATGTCATTTAGTAGTTGATGCTATGTGTTCCATTCTACTTTATACACTAAAAAGAAGACTTTAATAACTTATAATACATAGCATATGCCATATGGGGGCTATAAAAAGAACATATGTTATCATGCCATGCATAATACAGTAATCAGCTAATATGCATGATAAAAAGGTACTCCGTAATTCCTAGTCACATTATATGGTTTCTGATTAAATTCAAAAAAAAAAAAAAAAAAAAAAAAAAAATCCTTTAAATTTTTTGATTAATAAATTCAAGTTAGTTGAAGTGTTATTGAACTGTATTAGTACAAGTATCCAAAATTCTCGTTATCTTGAGCAAAACTTTAAATTATCTAATCAATAAACTAACTAATTCATGTGCATAAATGCATGTCTATTCATATAATTAGATATGTCTTAGTCACTAAAATAAATGAGACGTACTAACTAATTTACATGCATAAATGCAACTCCGTTCATATAATTAGGTATACCTTTAGTCACAAGAGATGGAATTGAAAATAATATTCCTTTAGCAAAATATAAGTTTAGGTAACAAAGACAGATGCTTGTATGTTTATATTTGACGGGAACTAAACGAGTGATGACCTGTCCTTGCTAGTGTTTTTTTTTGTTTTGTTATAAAGTTGCCGTTCAAAAAACAAAAAAAAACGAGTGATGACCATGGGCGGAGACAAAGGGGGTCACAAGCTCACCTGTCCCTCTAGTGAAAAAAAATGTAGTATAAAATTTTTAACATATATAATTTTTTTTGTAATTTGCTTTCTTTAGAAACCAATTTATAGTGTATTTTTTAAAAATTATTAAAATGTAACCTCTCGAGAAAATTTTCTGCCTCCGCCCCTGATGATGAAATCTTGTTCATACTATAGTTACGCAAAGTATGATTTACGTACAAAAATAATTTAATTACACATACAGAAATTTTGACAGATCAATACTATCTTGTCTAAAAGTATTGACCTATTTTCTATTACAACTTGTTATAAAATCACAAAGATTCATTAATTTTCATATTTTAGAACTATTCAATTACATTACGTTTCGGTTACAATCTTCTAACTGCATGACGATTCACATACAGCTAGCCAATACCATTTAGTTTTAGTGTGTTTTATTAAACTAACAATAATTTTATTTGTGCATGTTTCATGAAATATAACTTTAGATACCACATATGAAAATTAAATGTCCATTTTATTAACATACTCCGTAATAAAAAAAATCTTATCTTAACTACAATAATAGTATAATACTAGCGGGTTAACCCGCGCGTTGCGACGGGAGTGCGTTGCCCTCGATCATTTTATTCACGGGAATGAATTTGCTAAATTTTTTTTTTTTTTTTTTTTTTTTTGCGCACTGTTCATGCGGGGGTACTGTTCATGCACGGGGTACTGTTCATCCCCAAATGAGTTTTAGTATATATATATAATAAGCACGCACGCAAACTCATACGTCAAGTAGTTCTAGATGTCGTTCCTGATAATATATTTTATAACAACGTACTTTCTTTGCTTCAATTTATGAAACAATATACTGGAACTGATAGCCACTCCATAACATGAAGCCAGTGATTCATAATAGTAAAAAACAAAAACTTACCAATCAACATTTCTTTTGTATTAACATTTTTTTTTACCTACTATCTTGCCAATTTTAGTGAATTATATTGTTGCAAAAAGTTTATGTATTGTAACAAAACTTATATGGTTCTTTATGCTTTTTAGGGGTTTCGGGAGCTGGATTCATTGTTAGGGACATGCAGTTTGAGAACTCTGCTGGGCCTGCAAAGCACCAAGCAGTGGCCTTTCGGTCTGGGTCCGATTTATCAGTTGTATACAATTGCGCCTTTTTGGGCTATCAAGATACGTTATACGTGTACTCAGGACGTCAGTTTTACCGCAACTGTATGGTATACGGAACACAAGATTTCATATTTGGTAACGCGGCCGCGGTTCTCCAAACATGCAGCATAAAGGTACGAAAACCAATGGGTGGTCAAAAGAACACAATCACGGCCCAATCCCGAACCGACCCAAACCAAAATACTGGCATCATAATACACAATTCAGATGTCTCGGCAAATTCTGATTTGAGAGGCTCTGTCGGTTCGGTCCAAACGTTTCTAGGTAGACCATGGAAGCAATACTCGAGAACGGTCTTCATGAAATGTTCACTTGATAACTTGATCAATTCCGCCGGTTGGTTGCCTTGGAGTGGTAATTTTGCTTTAAGTACATTATATTATGGTGAATACATGAACACGGGCGCTGGTGCGGGTACCGGGGGCAGAGTGAAGTGGCCCGGGCATCACGTTATCACGAGCGTGGCGGAAGCAACGAAATTTACGGTTGGTGATTTCTTGGATGGTGGTTCGTGGATACCAAATACCGGATTACCGTATACTGCCGGGCTATAAAAATAGTGTATAAAAGTTTGATAGATTGAAGTTTATAATTGTTAAGTCATTTTCAAGATATATATCAAAGTAATGGATTAATGGTACTTATTGTTAGAAGAAAAGGACTTGTAATAAATGGGGTGGAAAACATCATTCCTTGTAGTAGTTTGTTTGATACTATTTGTATATATTGAAATAGATATGATTATGCTATTACAAAAATATAATGAAATCAATGTAATTTGGTATCAAAAATGTACGTACTGTAATAATTACTTCGTAAGTTTTAGCTATACTAACATTATATATACCGATCATATACCGTTTATTATATTCGACTTCAGACGTAACAACAATTTAAACAATTATCCAGCTTTAAATAAGCAAAATGTGTGTTATAACTAGTTATGCTAAAAAAAAATGTGTGTTACTAGTTATGCTACAAAAACCTATTTAATTATATATTTTTTTTTTCAAACAGCTATAAGATTTTCTTCAGTAAATACAAAATTACTCTAGTTTAAACAACATTCAGATTTTCATAAATAATAAAAACTGAAAGTACCACACTTGCGACAAGTAAAAATTGTCAATTGACACACAGTTAAGAGTCACTAAAAGTCAACAGATTCTTGTCACTAAAGTATCTATAGATTGTTGTACATACACATTAAAAAGTGTAGGTAAACTTCTATTCAACAAGAACTATCTATTTGTTAGTTTTACAGACATACTTAATGCGTGTATGCCCGGATTTAAACTCAAGATTATGGGATTGCACACTTTACTTATGAGATTTAATGTTCAAATAATTAATGTAAAATGTCACGGTTAATTATTAAATGCACAATAACGATTAACGAGCGTTAAGTAATTAACGATAATTGACTAACAGTCGTTAAGTATAAAAGAGAAGGACTAGAGTGAAAATTAGAGGTCAAGAAGGTTTCGAAATGCCCTTATCATTTAGGGTCGATCGGTTTAAGGTGACGGGTATCCCAATCCCACCCTAAATTGGACACTAAGTTTCCACCTTATATATACAAGGCTTAGGGTTCATTATTTGTCACTCTTGTACACATAGTAATACCCTAAACCTTTTTCATCTCTTCTTTGTGTGGTAAACATTCTTTGTGTGGTAAACAGTGGAACCAAACAACCCTAAGGGTGTTCGACTTTTATTTTTCAAAAACAAAATTGTTTTGGCTTTATTGTGTTTTAAGAACTATCATTCACGTTAAATTGGTATTAGTACGTGTGTACAAGAATGTGGTGTAAATACACTATTTTTCTTGGTTTGAATTGAAAAACGGTAAGGTCAATTCTTTAAACCATATAAACCCTAATTAGGGTTCTTGTTCATGATCGCTTGAAAATGCTAAAAGGTACGCATACTATTTAAATTCGGTTAATTAATTAACAATTATATGTTAAGTCTTCTGTTGCATGCTTTGATGTTTTATGTATTATATTTATGATAGTCATGTTACATAATTCCAACAGTGACATCACGAGCCATTATAATGTGTAATTAATTACCAAAACACGTAAAAATAGAATATTGTATTGTGGTTTGCATGCTAATCGGATTTAAGGTTTAAAAACTTGAAACCCTTTATTTAAAAACAAAATTAGGGTTTGTTTTGATTTCTAGTTGGATTAGAAACCCTAAGTTTGCATGCGATGTTTATGTGTTTAAAATTAATGAGTATATGTTATGTCATTAATTGTATGTGTTTTTAGGACTACCAATAATTGTTATGTGATATCCATGCTGAAAAATATGCTAGTTTTGTCATGGATTATTGTCTATTATGCATTAATTGTTAAGTGTATAGACATGTAGTTTTTGATACATCTTAAATTGAGGAAGACCTCAATTATACCTTAATGAATCAATTATGTGCAATATGATATATGTTTAGCTATGACTTACACAATCAATTTGTCGATGTATGTGGCTCACTTTGTACATAGATGAAAACAAGTGAAAGTCCTAATTAAATATACGCATTAATTAAAACCTATAATTGATTATTAATAGGTTTTTATCAAATAAGTTTGCATGTGGCTATTTGTTTACATATATTAATTGTTAAGTTATGTGCGTATTGTTTTAGTTGTTTATTTTTTATTTTGTTTGTTTATTTTTGTTCGACAAGTTGTAAGCAGAGTGTAATTTTTGAATAGGAAAATAAACCGGACTAAACGAAGGTGAAATATGATTTGCTTTTAAGAATTAAATATTAAAATTTTAGTCGATTGATGTTTCTTTTACCAAATAGTTAGAAAGGCTCACCCAGTTTGACAAACTATAAGAGAGGTATAAGAAGGGGTACGCATTAAATTGTGACCCGAAAGAAGAAGGTTTTTAATAAGCTTCATGCTGACCCGCTTCTCCGCTTCTTTGTGCGTCAAATTAGAGCTACCTACGACTATTTACATGTACAAAAACATTTTAAGGGTGAATTGACCTTAATTCGGCACGCCACTTTTGTTGTAATTATCCGAATAACTTGGGTCTTATGACTCATGCAGTAGTACGATATAGTGGATTATAGTTAAAGGTAATTCTTTGATTGGTTTACTCAATCTCTCGCTTGAAACTTTGTTGATTTAATCTTAGATAAGATAACTAATGAGTAAAAGTTTTTTTATTGAAACCTATGATACAAAGATGAATGCATGACATCTTTGTACATATTTGATTTGACACCAAAATCAAAATTACTACCCTTTACATTTAAGTTATATGTCATCCAATAAAACGGGAACACCTAAGGTTATCATTTAGTTACCGTGAGATGTGGCTAGATTGTAATCAAAGGGAAAATCTCTACTTGTCATGAGAATGGGCGTGGATGAATTTGTAGTTTCTTAAGTTGGATAACTTAATTGAGTTGATAGTGAGAACTAGTAACTCAAGGCATAAGATGAGGATAAAACACGCTTACATTGTAACTAGAGTTGGAAAATATGTAAATCCCATAATGTTCTAGATATTGCAATTTGTTAGATTGGCAATTGAGGTTCGACTCGTACCTTGTTGAATACTTTTGTTACTAGCAGATCAATTGATGTGATGAAACTATGTCAATTTGGATCCTAGTTTTCAGTGAAAATTAAATGGTTATATGTTTATTAACCATGGTTATTTAATTTTCTTGAAAGGTTAAATATCGAAAGTACTAACTTCTGAACTTTTTCTGTAGAATGGCTCTACCCGAAAACACTAATATGAACAACATGAGTTCTGATTTCCAACAAATGCTTGATAGATAAAAGTTGAATCGCGCAAATTTCAATGATTAGTATCGTTCATTGAGGATTGTCCTGTGTATGGCCAAAAGAGTTGAATATATTAGTAAGCCTCTTCCTGCTGCTCCTGCTGGTACTGCTCCTACCGCAGACCATGAAGCTTGTACTATTGAGTATGATAAGGTCAATGATGTGGCTTGTCTCATGATTGCTGGGATGAACTCTCAATTGCAAAAGCAATTTGAGAACTTTGGTCTCATGGACATGCTCAATGAAATTAGACGTATGTTTGAGAAACCAGCTACTGTGGAGTTATATGATCTGCTTGATTCTCTACACAACTGTAAGAAGGATGCTGGTAAATTTATGAGTGCTCATGTCCTTGAAATCAAAAGTTACTTGAACCAACTGGAGCGAATCGGCTATGGTTATTCCCAGGATGTATATGTTGGCCTTATCAATCGATCCCTTAACTAGGATCTGTTTGGTGGTTTTGTGCGCAACTATAACATGTATTGCACAGGGAAGATAGTCACTGAGTTACATGCAATGCTCATTGATTTTGAGAAAGGATTACCCAAGAAGGCACCTACACCCCAGGTACTAGCAATAGAAGGTGGTAGGATTACTAAGCCCAACAAACCACAACAAGCGAACAAGAAGGGTAAAGGAAAAGGAAAGGGCAAACAAGTTGTAACCCACCAACCAATGCCTAAGAAGCAGAATCCTCCTAAGAAGAAGGATAATCCTCAGAAGGATTTGGCTGCTTGTCACCACTGCAACACACCAGGACATTGGAAGCTAAACTGTCCACTGTTCCTTGTTGAGTTGCATCTGAATAAAAATAAGAAGGCTTGGAATGTCACGAGCACGTCAGGTATTTTTATGATTGAATTATTTTCTTTTCCTCATAAGCATAATTCCTGGGTATATGATACGGGATGTGGTACTCATATTTTTAACACGTCGCAGGGACTTAGAGGAGCAAGGAAGTTGGCCTATGGAGAAAGATACTTGTGCATAGGGAATGGCATACGTGCATCTATTGAAGCCATAGAGACATTCGATTTAGTTTTACCTTCGGGTTTAGTACTAGTATTGAATAATTGTCATTATGCACCTTCTGTTATTAGAGGTGTCATTTTAGTTTCTTTGTTATTGGATATTGGTTTTGTTCACACACTTACTAGTTATGGAATTTCTGTTTCTATAAATAATGTTTTTTACTTTAATGCAATTCCTGTAAATGGTGTATTTGAAATGACATGGATAATCATGTGTCCAATGGAAATAATTTTGTTTATAGCATTAGCAATAAGAGAATAAATTCTGACTGGGATTCTACTTATCTATGGCATTGTCAACTTGCTCACATTGGCAAGAAACGCATGGAAAATCTGCAACACGATGGGCTTTTGCAAAATATCAATGAGAAATCATTTGATAAATGTAAATCTTGGATATCTGGGAAGATGACAAGGAAACCTTTTTCACATCAAGTGGAAAGGGCTTCAGATTTACTTGGCTTAATACATACTGATGTGTGCGGACCACTTAGACAGGTATCAATGAAATGTGCTTGCTACTTATTAACCTTTACTGATGATTTCAGTCGTTATGGTTATGTTTATTTACTTAAACATAAACATGAAGTCTTTGAAACATTCAAGGTTTTCAAAAATGAAGTAGAATTACAAGTTGGAAAAAAAATTAAGGCTTTTCGATTCGATAGAGGTGGTGAATATATTAGCCAAGAGTTTAAACATTATATTGTTGAGTGTGGTATTGTCCAGAAACTCACATCTCCATATACTCCACAACAAAATAGTGTATCTGAAAGGAGAAATTGTACATTGCTAGATATGGTGCGATCAATGTTTAATCTTAAAACTATTCCCTTATCTTTTTGTTGAGACTGCTATTTGCATTTTGAATATGGTTCCAACATATAAGGTTGACAAAACTCCATATGAAATATGGACTAGAAAAGCTCTCAACTTTTCTTACTTAAAGGTCTGGGTTTGTGAGGCTTTTGTTAAACGTGACTCACTTGATAAACTCCAACAAAGATCTGTTAAGTGTATCTTTGTAGGATACCCAAAGAAAACGATGGGTTACTACTTTGACTTCCCACATGAGAATAAAGTCATTGTGGCTAGGTATGGAGATTTCCTTGAAAGGAGTCTCATATCTCAAGAATTCAGTGGGAGAGATTATGATATGGAAGATGAACATGAAGATACATCACATTCTAAAAACACTAGCCAACTTCAAGCAGAGCCTGAAAGTCTGGGTACTCCACCTGAAGTTATTCCCATTCGTAGGTCTGAAAGGACGTGCATCTGAACGTCTATGTCTTAACGTAGAAGTTGAGTAAAGTATGTTAGGGGATCTTAGTGAACCCACTAACTATAAGGCTACCATGGCTAATCCTGAAAAGGAAAAATGGCGAGTTGCATGAATAGAGAAATGCAATCCATGAAAGATAATGAAGTCTGGATTGAAGTAGACCTTCATCCTAACGCTAAATTCGTTGGAAGCAAGTGGCTCTTTAAGAAGAAAACTGACATGGATGACAATGTACACACTTATAAGCCTCGTCTGGTAGCTAAAGGCTTTACTCAAACTTACGGGATTGATGATAAGGATTTAAAACATACGTTTTTAGGGGGTCATTTAAGCCATAAATCGATACATTTTATATCCGTTACTACTTAAAATATTTCCTTTTCACATTTTAGGTCTTTTGGAAGGAAAATGCTGGAATGAAGCATATTTGGACGAAAAGAAGCAAAAACATGAAGAAAAAGGCAAAGTCAAGATCCAAGGCTGTTCTGCAAGCCTGACGGCGTCCCAACCCAAAGGGCGACGTCGTACCTAAGAAAGACTTCTAATTAAATTAAACGCGACGACTCAGGTGAAAACTTGGTTCTAAAGCATGACGGCGTCACGCCTATAATCTGGAAGGCGTCTCCCTTAGTTTCTACACCAGACGTCCAAGAACCATCTCAAGATGACGTCTTTCATGAAGACCGATGACATCACACTCCTCAACTGACGCCATCCCAACGATGACTTGGCCCAAACGAAACCATAAAGACGGCGACCAGACGGCGTCACCAGTAAAAGGCGACGCCGTCGCACTTGTAAATCTATATATAGAATTCGATTTTTCTGTATTTAAAGAGGTAGAATTTTGGAGAGAAAACCCTAGTTCGTGTGTAGTCTGACTTGGACAGTATTTTAGGGTTCTAAACCCTTCTTCACATCATAAGATAAGTTTGTTAATCCATATTATCACCATGTATTCCCTATGTTTAATTGTTTGTGTGTATGCATGCTTATCTATCATGAGTAGCTAAATTACTATCGTGTTTACTTATATCTATGAAACCTAGTTGTTGATTATTTTTAGGTTGTCTCTTGTTTTAAGTGGTAGGCGTTAGAGTAAGGAAAACTGGCTTCTTTTTTAATTGTTGCGAGCTTGAACGTCCTAAATAGCATAAAGCTTGAGAGTGCACTTGAGCCATCATTGTGTTTATTGCGTGAGTTGTAGCTTTAGGATAATAGAGTATTTGGGGGAGATACTACGGTACGTGGCGATCCCGGATAGTCTAGAGGAGAGTTACAATTCATAGAACTAGGGAATTAGGCACCCCCTATGACCACACAGAATACAACGCACCAATTAAGATGAGGATGTGGCAATTTAACTGACCAATAAGAGATAACTATGGAGTAAGAACATCTAAGTACACACACTTTTAATCATCATAAGAACACACCAATCAATACATAGCATATCTTTTCCTTTTTAATAAATTAATTAGTCATTAGTTTAATTAATTAGTAGTTCAAATTGGTAGAAGTACCACCCCCCACTCCTATACCCTGAGATATTTACTTGCTTTCTGAAAAACATAAAAGACTAAAAAGAATCTCCCTCAACCTTACCTTCTCGTCATACATCTCTACCTAGCATCTCTATTCCCCTAGAGAACAATCAACCCCCTGAGCTTACCTATAATACACTGCAACGATTAGGTACACTGCCTAGTGGGTTGTAAAGCTTGCTCGCGGAAAAGGAAGTCTTTCGACCCCGAACCCACGCATCAAGTTTTTGGCGCCACTGTCGGGGAATAGAATAGCTAGTTAGTTTTTTTTATCTCGATTAGGTTCACTCGCTTAATTCTTATCAAGTGAGCTTTTTATTTTTCTTTTCATTAGCTTTCTTGTAGTTTATCCCCCTTCTTTGTGTTTTTGTTCGTAAAACCTTTTCATTTGTCACTATGGCAAGTGAAGTTGCATTTGAATGATTGACAAATGAGGAACAATTGTATTTCATAGATAGAATTGCTTATTATTGTTCTAATGAATTTGTGATTGATCTTAGAGATATCCAAGAGGAGATGGGTGTAAAGTTAGATGGCTTTGATGAATTTTTTGCATGTGTGGCTTCTATTCAACAATCATTGTTAGGATTAACTCCTTTTAGTGAGACCCTTTGGAAATTTTTTGAGAAAATCTTCCTAAGCGTAACCCATAAGTTGAATGAATTATAGGCTTGTCTACATCACAACTTGAGGAAACAGATAAGGAGGATTTATCCGATCTTAGGCACCATGAATGTTAGCCGTAGCATTTTTATTAGAAGTGATGGTCATTCACGTTTAGGAACTTTGTAATGTGTGTTAGATATCGTGCTAGAATAGTCGACGGGCTCATGGATTGGGCTAAGCTAAATGGCTAAATGTTATGTTAAGCTAGCCTTGTATAAGTTGTCATCCAATCCAAGTCCAATCCAAGCCCATCCCTAAGCCCATTAGGGCATATGTAAGGAAGTATAAATACCCCTCAAATGGTCATTTGAGGGGTATGCTTGAGTGTGTGTGTGTGTTTTTCCTTTGATATACAAGTTTCCTTTCATCTTGTTTTCTCTCTACACATATACACATAATATCAACATCAAGTCACCATCTTTCTCTTAATCTTTCTTCTTCATATTTACACATAAAGCTTTGTGTTTGTTTCGTGGTATACTCGTGTGTGGTAAGCTTGGGTAAAGTGATAAGGTTGATATATTTAGGCACCATGAACAAAAAGACCTAGTTTTTAAGAACATGGAACCTAAGCCTAAACAAGATTGTGAGAGAGTTGGAGTTGAACCACCTAGTTGCATGCGTGGGATAGATTTCACAAAAACATATGACACGCATGAGGAATCCTTTAGGAAAATAGAACATAGTGATCAAGTTTTTGAAACAATTCTTATGAATCAGACTAAGAATTTGAAATGGCTAAAGAAGTTTTTGAGATACTTATGAGTGTATTTGGGTTAGATCATACTAAAACACATGGTGAATACATAGGTGATCCAGATATAATGGAAAATAAGGTGAAAACTCCAAGCCTACAAGCCCTACCATTATGTGAGGAATACACACCGCCTATAACTTATCTGGAAGAGGTAAAAGAGACTATAGGAACCCCAATGGATGTAGAACCTTTGGACCAAACACAACTAGAGGGAATAGGTTTGAATACTTGTAGTGATAGCCTTACTCTTAGTTCTAGGGAAGTTCCTAGTTTTGATAAACCAGAGCCTCAACCAAAAACCTTACCCAATCTTCCATCTTTAGATGTGAATTTAGGAATTGAATTAGGCCCTAATTCACCCATCAACCCATATAGTCCGGGTAATGTTAAGATAAAGGTAGTAGACTCTGAGCCATGTGTAATGGAAGCTAATATAGGAGTAACCCATGACCTTACATACTTACATCACCCATTCATGGTTGATAACAAGAAACATTATGCGTTTAAACCGGGTTTATTAGGTCAAGGTGGATACTTAACTAAGAATCTATTGGAGTTGATAGAAGATGACCCCTTTCTAGGAGAAAGACTTGATTCACCCGCTACACCAATACAATTAGGTAAGGTTACAATGAAAGAAGTAAACCCCTTTGAGTATAAGTATCACCCATCACCCTCTCCTCACGTGGAAAATTTCCACCCTAAGGGTGTGTATCACTACTATCACCCGCAATTAAACTTAAGTGTAGGCAAAACTTCCCTTTTATCCGTTAAATAAGGGTTGAGTCAAGCTCGTGACTCGAACAAAAAAAAGCGCTTCTTAGGAGGCAACCCATGTTTAATTGTTTGCTTGTTTGTTTTTCATTCTTATTTGTGTGTTTATATATATCTTTTTCATTATTGGTTAATTCTCATGTTTATATTATTTTGTGAAAATGCTTTATTTTATTTTTAACCCTCGTCTTAATTGCATATAAAGGTATTTTACAAAAAGATAAGTGTAGGGAAGATCACATATGTTTTAAGAATATGCATGAACATAGGATTATCAACAATTGGAATTGTATATATTTGTGTGTTTGTTAGAGTCAAATGCTTGTACCGAGTCATAATAGATGTTTTGCAGGAATTTTTCCAGGTTTTTAATGAGGTAAATTTTCCAGATTTTTTCTAGAAAAATGCACCAGATCTTTTCTGTCAGGACAACCTGACGTCGTCGGGACTAAAGCCCGACGGCTTCAGGCAATGTAGAAACAGATTCTCAATTTTGTTTTCTGTCTAACTTGTGATTTTTGGAAACTTCCAATTCTTAATTTTCCAGAAAAACTGCAGACATCCATTCCACAAGCATTATATCTTATTCGCTTTCTAGTATAGTTTTTATATATATAGTTTTACCGCAGATTTTATACGAGGTTTTGTTTCATTTTCTTAATAGTGTGCATGTTATATTAGACAAGAAGAAGAAATACATATTGGAAGCTGATAAGGATTTAAAACATACACTTTTGAGGGGTCATTTAAGCCCTTAGTCGCCCACTTTTATATCCGTTACTACTTAATTTCGTTCCTTTTTACTTTTTAGGTCTCTTTGAAGCAAAATGCTAGAATGATGCATTTTTGGACGAAAAGGAGTGAATTCCTGAAGAAAATGGAAAAGTCAAGATCGAAGCCACTCAAGCTGCTGATATTGCACCTGACGGCGTCCCAATCAAAGGGTGACGCCGTCCCTTTATACGAATTAAAATCCTTGATGGCTCAGTAGACTTTTTTCTAAAATACACCTGACGGCGTCAGGCTTTGAAAAGGAAGAGAGTCACTAAGACTTTTCATCTCAGACGGCCTAGATCCAAAATCAGACGACGTCCCTGCTAAAGCCCGACGACGTCACAACTATAACGTGACGCCGTCCCAACGATTACTTGGCCAAAACGAAAACCCTAATGACGGCGATCTGACGGCGTTCCACCTATAAGGCGACGCCGTCGCAAGTGTAAAATTATATATAGAAATCAAATTTTCAAAATTTTAGGAGGTAGACTTGTGGAGTAAAAACCCTAAACGTTTGTAGTCCGACTTGGATAGTATCTTAGAGTTCTCAAACCCTATTTTACATCAAGATAAGTGTTTTACTTCATTGATTTCATTATGTCTTCCATTGAATGTGTGTATGCTTGCGTGTTTAACATGTCCGACAAAATTTCATGTGTGTTTGCTTAGATCTATGAAACCTAGTTATTAATTATTGATTGGTTGTCTCTTATCTTAATTGTAATTGGCTTAGGAGTGTAATTAAGCCATCGTTGTGTTTAAATGCTTGAGTAATCTTTCTGAACCTTAGTTTATAAATCACTTAGCGGATTTCGTAGTTTAAACATCCAAAGATAATCTTAAAGTTAGTTTATGAATCATAGTGTATTTCGTAGGCAATAACCTTAAGGTAGTCTCAAAGAGTTAGGAAAAAAGGCACACCCTACGACCTTAGAAAACACAACACGTTAAGAATAAGGACGTGACAATTCAACCACCAATAAAAGATAACTAGGGAGTAATAGTATCTAGGCAAGCACATTTTTAATCATCATACGAGCACACATCAAAAAGACATAAGACTACCCATAGTTTAGATAATTAGATAGTAGAAGTAATCGGTAGAAGTACCACCCCCCAAATCCAAGCCCCGAGATTTTACCCTTAGCTTTCTAAAAAATATAAAAAGATAAAAAAATAATCTTCCTCAACCTCAACCTTAGCGTAGTACACTTCTTACTAGCATTCCTATTCCCTTAGAGAACGATATCAATACCTGAGGCTTACCCAAAACTACACTACAACGATTAGGTTCACTGCCTAGAGTGTTGAAAAACTTGCTCGACGAAAAGGAAGTTCCTTTGACCCCGAACGCGCCTTGTATGCACATCAAGTTTTTGGCGCCGCTGCCGGGGAACATAATAGCTATTTATAATTTTATCTCGTTTAGGTTCCCTTGCTTGATTCCTATCAAGTAAGATTATTTCTCATTTTTAGCTTCCTTGTAGTCTATCCCCCTTCTTTGTGTTTGTGTTCGTAAAACCCTTTTCATTTGTCGTTATGGCAAGTGGAGTTGCATTTGAATAATTAACAAATGAGGAAAAATAGAATTTCACAGATATGATTGCTTTTTATTTCTCTAATGAATTTGTGAGTGATCTTAGAGATATCCAAAAGGAGACGGGTGTTGATAAGGATTTAAAACGTACACTTTTAAGGGGTCATTTAAGCCCTTAATCACCCACTTTTATATTCGTTACTACTTAATTTCGTTTCTTTTCACTTTTTAGGTCTCTTGGAAGCAAAATGCTGGAATTATGCATTTTTGGACGAAAAGGAGTGAATATATCAAGAAAATGGCAAAGTCAAGATCGAAGCCACTCAAGCTGCTGAAATTACACCTGACGGCGTCCCAATCAAAGGGCGACGCCGTCCCTCTATACGAATTAAAATCTCAGACGGCTCAGTATACTTTTTGCTAAAATACACCTGATGGCATCAGGCTTTGAAGAGGAAGGGCGTCACGAAGACTTTTCATCTCAGACGTTCTAGATCCAGAATCAGACGACGTCCCTGCTGAAGCCAGACGGCGTCACAACTACAATGTGAGGTCGTCCCAACGATGACTTGGCCAAGACGAAAACCCTAATGACGGCGATCTGATGGCGTCCCACCTATAAGACAACGTCGTCGCAAGTGTAAAATTATATATAGAAATTGAATTTTCAGAATTTTAAGAGGTAGACTTGTGGAGTAAAAACCCTAAAGGTTTGTAGTCCGACTTGGACAGTATCTTAGGGTTCTCAAACCTTATTTTACATCAAGATAAGTGTTTTACTTCATTGATTTCATTATGTCTTCGATTGAATGTGTGTATGCTTGCGTGTTTAACATGTCCGGCAAAATTTCTTGTGTGTTTGCTTAGATCTATGAAACCTAGTTATTTATTATTGATTGGTTGTCTCTTATCTTAATTGTAATTGGTTTAGGAGTGCGATTAGA